>JAJTUV010001350.1:0-467500 GCA_021653895.1 Mastomys natalensis
GTTTAATTTTAGTTCACAGTCCAACCTACAGTCCCTCTTGGTGGGGGAAGGTGGCAGTAGTTTGAAGCACCTGGTCACATTGTATCTACAGTCATGAAGCAGAGAAGGGCAGTGCCTGTGGGCAGGTGGCGGCTCCTTTTTATCCAGTCCCATACTCGCTTGTGGAATGGTAGCACCCACATTTAGGGTGAGTTTTCCCAATTAACCTGATCCGTCTAATCCCTCATAGACAAGCCCAGAGCTTGTTTCCATGGTGATTTTAAATCCCATCAGGTTGACAATTGATTCACCATAACAGAGTATAAACCCCATGGGTGGAGGGACATCTTTGGAGTCAGCGTTGATGCCCAGCATCGATCTTGTTGAGTCCGTAATCGGCGTTCAATACATTCCTTTTCAGTGAACAGCCCAGACACTTCAGAAAAATTGTTTCCTGAGAAAGTCATTTGGCCTTTCATTTCCTCTGCTGATGGAAGGACCTAGAGAGTGAGCCATGAAAAACAAGACTCGGGCTTAGTTGTGTTCTGATCTCAGAAGAGCAGATGACCCTGAAGAAATTTGCTTATAAGTGTAAATATCTCTTGCTGATTCCTGTGTATTTCATCCCAGGACTCTATTATCCCTCTGTATCTAACCAGTATTTTCCTATTTGTCCATATTGCCTGTCTCTGAATAGGAGATGGCTGTGGTAATGCCATCTCTCTCCTCACTGCTGTTGCTAAATGTTGTACAGTTACTTTGGTGCCATTGCAGATCCCTCTGTGGTCCTTATGGTGTTGGTCACAGTGACTGTTCCTCTTCTTTCTAAAGATGTAGATTTCAAGGTTTATTTCTACCTAGGAATGGTCTGTGGGCAGGAGCAGCCATGGTGTCTCTGACTGATAGCCAAGGGTATTTTTGGTTAAGTCTTCTCTGGGCTAAAGTGTAAAGAGGACCCATTTATTTTCCATGTAGTCATGACTGACAGCCTCCAGACTGAAAATATATGTTGCTTTAAGATTTCTTTAATTCATTTAAAAATTATTGTTCACTTACTATATTTAAGATTATGTCACATTCTCCCCAGAGCTTATATGAGACAAGATAAGACATACCAGGATATGAAACCAGGCAGCCTACAATGAAAGCATTATCAAAGATATGAAGCAGCCAGGGCTCAGAATAGGAGGAAAGACTAAAACTCGGGCGATATTTGTTGGCTTCTGAATAGGTTTTGACACAGATAAATCTGTCCAATTTCAGAGCTGGAGAACTGTCTCAGCACAGACGCCAGCACAACTGGGAGAGAAAAAGGTCTGCGTCTCTGGCAGCTTTTTCCAAGCTTGCTCAGGCATCATGGGGAGACCAAAGAGGTGTAACATCCTCAGTGCCTCAAAACAGAAACCGACAATCAGCAGAGGAGCCTCCTGCCCTGTACTCCCTTTTAGCCCCGGTCAACGCTCACAACAGCAGTGGGCACAGAGGGTTCTCCCGCTGTAAGCTTGCAGGTCCCCTGAAGGGTGGGAGGCCTGGCTGAGAAACAATCCCAGCACACACTGGGAAACAAATGTCCAAATATTCATTCCTTGGCCTTGAGTGGTGCACAAGGTTTTGGTCGTGAGGCAGCAGGGCTCAGTAGGGAAGCTGTTGAGTGTCCTGGGGTACCTTCCAAGGAAAGACCTCTGCTTCCCACCTTCACCCTGGGTTAGGGGATTTGGAAGGGATTGGAGATGGGTATAGGTCTCAGCTTCCAGGAAATAAAAGAGCCCTCTTCCCTGAATTTTTATGAGTATCTG
This sequence comes from Mastomys natalensis, assembly GCA_021653895.1. NCBI lineage: Eukaryota > Metazoa > Chordata > Mammalia > Rodentia > Muridae > Mastomys > Mastomys natalensis. The sequence goes on from JAJTUV010001350.1 coordinate 1,776, forward strand.
GTCAGCATGGGGGGGGGGGGGCGGGGAGAGGAAGTCTATTCTGCACAGCCAGTTTTGTGTAAATGCTAGAAACTTAGGTTTCTCTGTCACTACAGCCTGAGCTTTGAGTGGAAAGCTTGGGGTTCAGGGCTCACCATTGACTCTTTGCACTAGATGATGCCTGGAGAGGTCAAAACCTAGTTCAGCTTGTGACCCCTTGGGTAATTGCTTCTTCTTTCTTCTCTGCAAATATAGTGTGTGTTGTGCGTGCGTGTGTTTGGGGGTTTCAACAGCTAGAAAACAACAGCCAAACTGCAGGACTTTAGTAGAGGACTTAGAGCTAGTGAACTCATCACCTAATCTGAAACAGTCCAGTGTGGTCCCCAGGAGGAAATTGAAAAGCAACTATCAAAGAACCAAAGGACGAAAGACTGCAGTCTACTCCCTCACAGAACAGGCATCTGATGAGTCTGCTGGAGCCTGGATCAGTGCTGTGCTCTTTCTCAAGCCACGGTGCCTCGATGCTGAGGCAGGGGATCCTGTCATGTAACCAACCAAGAGCCCTCTCCTCTTTTCTCCCATTCTGACATGTTTTGGTTGTGTAATGTGTGGTTAACAAGCCAAGAAAGAATGCACTTTTACACTCCCTCGGAACAAAAGCTAGACATGGGTTCAGTTCCCAGTGCCCACATGTCCCTTAACTCCAGTTCCAGAGGCTTCACTGTCCTCTTCTGGTCTCTGGGTACCAGACACACATGTGGTATACAGACATATATGTAGGCAATATATTCATAAAAATAAGTAGTGACTAATAATATGTAAACCTTGGTACATGCTAGCTAGTCATGGGGTAATGCTATTATGGTATAATATTCACAGACATGCTTGAGAACATGTGAGTAACACTGATATTAGTGTCTCCTTCCTTCCTTCCTTCCTTCCTTCCTTCCTTCCTTCCTTCCTTCCTTCCTTCTTCCTTTCTCCCGACATTTACTGGACTTTTTAGTTCATGTCCAACTGAGGATCTGTTAAGTAGATTAGCTTGAGCCCAAGGGAAGATAACATTAATATTTGCAGCATTGCAAACAAGCACGGATGACTTCATCTCGTGTGCACCAGTTGACAAACAATAAAAGCTGTATTCCTGTGTGTATGAATCAAGTCCCAGTTTTGTTGGTTGTGTACGCTATAAAGTGTGGTACTTCTCAGGATTAGTTATCCTTTCTATTGCTATGATAGGATACTTGGGATTAGCACCTTAAGAAAGAGTTTTTGGCTCACAGTGTGACAGAATACAATGTATCATCACCAGGAAAAGAACAGGAGAGCTCAGGGTGGTCGGCAGTGGGATAATAAGGCTGCCTGCCTCAGTGGATCAGGAAACTGCAGACGCTGACCTGAAGTGGTGATCGCCTATCCCACTTAGGTCTGACCTCACAGCGACTCAGGTTTTCCTACTAGAGTCCCCCACTCCCACCATTTCCTCTCCGAAAGTCCTACAATCTCTTCTGAATAGTACCTCTAGCTAGGGACTAAATGTCTAAACTTATGAGCCTGGAGCGGTGTGCGTGTGTGTCTGTGTGTGTGTTTGCACATCTAAACCTTCACACCTTCTGTTCAGACAAAATTCTGCCCTGTACTGAGAACCACCCTTTTTTTTCCCTCTGAGGTCACTGATGAAATAGCATTTTGGCTGTGTAGCATGAATATGAATTAAACTGCCAATTTCTCATGTTTTTACTTTAGCTTTTATCCATAAACCTCCAGAGTTAGAAGGCAGATACTACAATCAAATACTCATTAATACACCTACTTGGATACTCTGAGAGAGTTTTAAGTCCGTCCTGCCTGGAGGGATTACCTACATGAGAAAGCCACCACAAACCATGTTTATTCTTCTTTCAGGTATTATTCCTGTCCAAACTTTGCACAAGCTGAAACTAAATAGATAATAACATTCCCCAATCTGTGTCCTGCCCCTCCCCCACACCCAGTTCTGTTACTTACATAACTATCTGGACCTTGGTATTTGAGTTCACAAAAGTCAATGCGTAAGGGTCCGCGTAAGGGTCCTTCTTGTGCCTTTTCAATTTCGAAAAGCCTTTGCTACCCTAGAATTTTTGCTTTCGAAAAGTCTATTAAATCCTATTGCCTGTAAAATAAAACCGAGGCTGGCTGTTTGCTTGATAGTGAATTCTGAGTTCTTGTTGGGTAGCTTTGGTCTGTTTGGATTTCTGATTCTCAGACAAGAAAAGCAAACAAGTGTGAGCTCCTATGGAAAATCGTTCTGAACTAATGGAGATATGTTTGGGATTCTGCTTGTTTGCTAGTTTAAGTGGACACATCTTTTCTTTCTCTTCCCCTCTTTCTCCTTCCTGTTGGTCATTGTTCCGCTAACTTGTTGAGTCACTGAGGGAAGCCCCAGCTTTGGTAAAACAGATTCATTTGCGACCTCCTGCTGCCCAGGGCTCTGCTGCAGCTTTAACTCAGAGATAAAAACAGTTAGGAGCAATTGTGATTGATAGGAAATCTTTCTTAAAGCCATATGGTACTTTGAGTCCCTGGGTTATCTTAGATATTCGCACCTGGGCATTTTACAGCCTCAAATATTTGAAAGAAATGAAAAGGCTTTTGCTCTTTGAGGTATCTCATCTCCAATTAAGCACATCTCAGTCCCCAATTCTTTAATCAGGAAAGATTTTCACAATTTGCACAGCTAGAGCTGTGTAATTTGGGCAAATCGTTTAACCTCTGAGTCTGTTTCCTTATCTTTAACTAGAGAGAAATTGCATCGTGACCTTTAACCCTTCATCAAATTCTGAGCTCACAGGATTCTACAATTTCTTTTCTGTCCACGTATAACCCTTCCAAGAAGTGAGGTTGAAGATCTTTAAGCACATAACTCCAGTGAAATCCAGTTATAGATTGGGTAGTATTCCAGCTCCTCTGCACTTAACTGCTAAAGGAATTTGACCTGGGTTCTTTTAAACCCAGGAAATAAGGGTACCATTACCTGCCTCCTAAGATTGTCATAAGACTTGAGATTATTTGACAGGGTGACTGAAATTGTGCCTGATATACAGTACATGGTCAGTAAACAGATCCTTTTTCTTTGGGGTCTTATAGTAAAAACTTCTTTACATAACCTTGCTCTCTCTCAGATTGATGTCTCATTCCTAATCAAATACTCACTGGTCTGGCAGCCCTGCTTTGTTATGAAAGGGTCAAGCGGGACCTGGTGAGAGGCCGCTCAAAGGGCCAGGCTTTGCTTCAAGACACAGCTTCCTCTGATGAAGAACTCTCAGCTGCTAAAGCAACTTGAGTTTTCAAAGGAAGGGGAACCAAACCAAAACAAACCAAAAAAACCCCAAAACTACCAGCCAGATTGACTCCTGTCAAAGGCTCTCGTCAACAAACATTGACAAGACAGGAAGCTTGATACGTTGTGGTCCCTTTCCAAGAAATGTGTGCCAGTGGTGGCTTTGTGCCTGGCTTTGACATCAGAAAGAGTCTTTCCCTTTTCTTTTTATAATGATTATTACTTACTTACTTTTAATTACATGTTTGCACATGTGTGGGCAATGTGTGCACATTAGGTTGTCAGGCCAGCGGTGTCCTACAGCCCTGGGGCTGGAGTCACTTTATGCAGATGCTGGGGATGGAATTCGGTCTGTACAAGCAGATGAGCTGTGAGGTACCTCTCAAACCGCCATACCTGGGTGTCTTCAAAATAACGTGACCTGCCATCTGATTTGCTCTGACTTCCACCGTCAAGTCACTGCTGCTGGATGTACTTTTTTTTCTTTCTCAATTCCCGTTTGTCTTTCTTCGCTGCATCACACCCACCAACAGTAAGAAGTGTGCTCTCAAGATGCCCCTCAATGCCATCATGGCGATAACACAGATTTTTTGTCTCCAGTGTTATGTGCACGATTGAACACAGTTCTTCCCAGCAGACTTATGGATATCTGGAATTTTGGACTACAGAACCTCACTTTGATATCTTTGAACATCCATCCTGACAGGAACAGAAAGGAAGAAGGAAGGACACACCTACATTTCTTATTTAAAGTCAGGGGAGTCACGTTAAAGAGGCTGGTTTTCCTTTTCCTCCCAATAAGGTTGTAATAAAGTGGAATACTAATACTACATTGTATTATGCAATATAATCAATAAAATACAGAAATTGGTTTTCACATAATGTTCATAAAGATGGATTGGAGTATCCAATTATAGTATAAGATTCTCTCCCTCCGTCTTCTATTGCTGTTTTTCCATGAATTTAAGACTTTCTTTTTTTTGTTTGTTTGTTTTTCGAGACAGGGTTTCTCTGTATAGCTCTGGCTGTCCTGGAACTCATTCTGTAGACCAGGCTGGCCTCGAACTCAGAAATCCGCCTGTCTCTGCCTTCCAAGTGCTGGGATCAAAGGCGTTTAGCACCACTGCCCGGCAAGACTTTCTTTTTTTAAATTTTATTTCTTTCTAGTAATTTTATGGCACTTAGGGTAAGTTTAAAAACATTATAAAAGTTTTTGTTAGTATATTTTCTTTAAGCCATTTATGTTCATATTTGTCTTAATAATGCCAATTTAAACTTTCTATAATAATGTTACAAGTTGTATATAATGCTACAAAAATTCAAAGTAGTTTGGCTAAGTATGGGTGAAACTTACACTTGTATTTATGTTCTGTTTCTCTAGAAAGTCCAATGAGATGAGACGATTAGTAGGAATTTAAAAAGTGTAACCCGGAGCCTGGTGTGTCAGTAATACCTATAATCCTTGACAGGTAGACACAGAAGGACTGCTGCAAATATGATGCCAACAAAGTCCACATAGTGAGTTCTAGGCCAGCTTGAACTATATAGGGAGACCTTGTGATAAAAAAAAAAAAAAGCAAGCAATGAAACAAACAACCCTTGACACACACATCCCAGCACTCACCCATGCTGTTTTAGTTAGGGTTTCTATTGCTGTGAAGAGACACAATGACCAAGGCAACTCTTATGAAGGCAAACAGTTAATTAGGGCTGGCTTACAGTTCAGAGGTTCAGTCCATCATCATGGTGGAATGATGGCTGCATCCAGGTGCTGGAAAAGGAGCTGAGAGTTCTACATCTTGATCTGCAGGCAACAGGAGACTGTGTCCTATACTGGGCAGAGCTTGAGAATATAAGACCTCAAAGCTTGCCCCCCCCATCTTCTTTTCGGCCGCGGCAGCCATCTTCCAGTTAACTTGCCAAAATGATGAACACAAAGGGAAAGAGGAGAGGCACTCGGTATATGTTCTCTAGGCCTTTTAGGAAACATGGAGTTGTTCCTTTGGCCACATACCTGCGAATCTATAAGAAGGGTGATATTGTAGACATCAAGGGAATGGGTACTGTTCAAAAAGGAATGCCCCATAAGTGTTACCATGGCAAAACTGGAAAAGTCTACAGTGTCATCCAGCATGCCGTGGGCATCATTGTAAACAAGCAAGTTAAGGGCAAGATTCTGGCCAAGAGGATCAATGTGTGGATTGAGCACATTAAGCACTCAAAGAGCAGAGACAGCTTCATGAAGCGGGTGAAGGAGAACGATCAGAAGAAAAAGGAAGCCAAAGAGAAGGGCACCTGGGTTCAGCTGAAGGGCCAGCCTGCACCGCCCAGAGAAGCACACTTTGTGAGGACTAACGGGAAAGAGCCCGAGCTACTGGAGCCCATTCCATACGAATTCATGGCCTAGTGTACAAAAGAGAAATAAAGGACCCGACTGCAGAGTTTTTCTTTAAAAAAAAAAAAAAGACCTCAAAGCCTGCCCCTACAGTGATACACTTCCTCCAGCAAGGCTACACCTATCCCCAAAAGGCCACACTTCCTAATAATGCCACTCACTATTGGGCAAAACATTTATACACATGAGTCTGTGGGGGACATTCCTGTCCAAATACTACACATATACCAAAAAAGAAAGATTACCAGTGAGGCCAAACATACCATGTAAGGACTATCAGAGCACCTGGAAGCAGATGAATACACAGAAACTGACTTGACACGTGCAGAACAATGATTCCAATGTGAGCAGAGGGTGCTGCAGAACTGAGAAGGCTGCACCATTGGAAGCACCCAAGGGTGAAGGGGTGGAGCTGGGAACAGAAAACAGATCAGCTGAATCTCTACCAACTCCAACATCTGATGCCTCTTGGCTAAAAGCATCCCCTCTGTCTCCTTCTTTTTCCTTGTTAATGTTTTCATAGATTCACTCCACACTCCACACAGAACTGTGCTTCTCCGTTCGAATCCAATTGGGGAACCCTTGGCTTTTGGAATTACTTCCCTAAAGTAAACACCTGACTGTCACTTGTATTGAGTTCATACAAGGAGACTAAGCCAACTTTTTTTTTTCCGTGAGTCTCTAATTTCACCAGATATAGAAAGCCCAGATAATTTAAATATGGCAAAATGTGTTTAATGGATTGCGATCAAGCCTGTGAGAGGCACAGAAGTCTCAGAGTCAGGAACGATTTTACTGGGTCATGAAGTGTGAAGAATCAGGGAACATGAAGCTTTCAAGGAACAAAGGCCCAGAAGTCCACAAAGAAATCCTTGGGAACATTGAACTGCCAGCTTGTGACTGCTGAGCAACCTTAGAAAGCACATGCAAGATGTCTGCCAGCTGCAGACGCATATCACACTGGATCTAAAGGCCAGCAAGTGGTTTGGTTTTTAGTTTCTCATTCAATACATTGTTTGAGCAGTGTTCAGATGAAAAGTTTCAGAGAGATGTCGGGAATTACATGTTCATTACAAGTGTGCAGTGGCCATTCTCATTTAGTCAGGAGGCTTAAAGGGATCTTCTAGGATGAAGATGACTTGACAGCCACAGATAACCTCTGTGAGTGTCACCAGCTGGATATCCAGGTCATCATTGGAGGGCAACTACATGGATGTGACTATAGCCATCGTAAAAGCCTTAAGGAGATATCTTGTGGCACATGGGGCTTAGTGGGGCTCAGGGAGAGGAACACATTTGGGTGGTCAGATTGCTCCTCACTTCACGACTTCTGTGCTAGTATAGCAGAAAATCATAATAGGAAGACAGGGACTGCAGGTGCTCCCACATCAATCAGGGAGGCTCCAGAAAGCAAGAACTGTTTGGAGAATTGAAGTTGCTACCCCCTCATTGAAAACTGCTGCATAAGAATGAATAGAACCATGTGCTCTTTTCACTAGAAGCTAGTCCGTGCATGTGCCTGTTTGTATTCATCAACTTAGCAACCTTTGAAGCAATTAATTAACTCAAAAATAATTACTGAATGGTAATGTGTGTTTTACATGTTTACAAACCACACCTGCCTCTGTGGGTCTCATGGGCCCTGCAATGATGAGCCAGCCTGCTCCTAAATTGTTTTGCTAAAAAGACTCTGGATCCTGGATAACACAACACCAAAATCTCCATATTGTGTGTGGCAGATTTTATGATCTTAAAACTTATTATTTGACTGTTAAGTTCTATATTTTATTGGCTATTTACGGTGATTTATATTCCATTTGTTTACTTAACCATTTGGAATTTTAAGGGTTGTTTTATAAGCATCGTAACTTGCTGACTTGGGTTAAGTATTGATTTTTTGAAAGTTCCTAGTATAGCCCCAGTCCTCAAACTTGACGAGTACAAGGTTTATTTTGAAAGCACAGCATTGAGACACCTTAGTCCTCAGTGTCCTTGAGGGGACAGATCTCCCCTCCACACTGCACCACAATTTATTATTGTTTAAATCAATGCGTGACTCTTTGCATACCAGCCTCTCCTTTGGGCCATACAGACTTAACCTCAGAACAAAATCACTTTGTTCAATGAAAAACAGGGCCCCTCCAGTTTTCTGGAATCTCCTTTCTACATATCCTAGAAGAAAAAAAAGTTTATTTGACTGCGTGATAACCTCCAGCATAATTCCTCATGGAAATAAACCCGACAAACAGCCCATCTCCTCTGCTATCAAAGGAGACTTAATGTCAGCTGCAGTATTAACTCCTGCGTGGCAGGGAGACAGACGGCCAACGGACAGTCCTCTAGGATAGAGGTCCCATGTGCTTAATAAAATGGTAATAACACAAAAGCCTCATATGTGTTTGCATTTTAAAATAAACAATCTCCACTTTATCCTTTAAAAAGTTCTTTTACTAGTTCCTAATCTTTTTTGAGATAATGTTTAAAAATGTTTTCCAGGATTATGGAAACTACTTCAGGTTTGATTACTTAAAAGCAGGGTGGGAACTGGGCAGTGGTGGCCACGCTTTTGATCCCAGCACTTGGGAGGCAGAGGCAGGCAGATCTCTGAGTTCGAGGCCAGCTTGGTCTACAGAGTGAGTTCCAGAACAGCCAGGGCTACACAGAGAAACCCTGTCTTGAAAAACAAACAAAAAGAAAGCAGGGTGGGAAGCAGGTGAGCCATTTTGATAGTTTCTGTCATATCTGAGGCTTGCCTACCTATCTAGCTGGCATTTATCCCTGGTTCCGGTTTTTAATGTCATCCTGGGAATTGAAGGTATACTTCTTAAGGGGTCATGGAGTGGATTTGAGTCTACCTGGTATAATATTTTGTAATCTCATTTGGTTGAGAAAAGCTAAGACACTTAAGGGATGTTTTTATTGAAACATTTAAACTTGTAGTTTGTAGATTTATGGATCTGTTGTCTCTGATTTGAGGCTTAATAATGTGTGGTGTTTAAAAGTCACAAGACAGGAACAGAACCATGCAAAACTGTGATGAAGTCCCAACTTCCTCTCTACCTCCCAAGCTCTGACATGTACTGTCCGTAACTCAAGGTCTCCCTGACCAGTGTTCCCATCCCTATGACCCAAGGTCGCTGACCAATGGCATCTCAATGTGCAGTTTGTCTAGAGCACTCTGTTCGCCTTTGCATCTATTGAGACATTCTCCCCCTTTCCCTCAGATGCGATTCCAACGGCTCTGCTCTTTTCCAGACATACGCTAAAGTCTCCACAGTCAGATCTGATTGGCTTAGTGGTATTATTGACCAAGTTTGGGCCAATCAGAGTTTTTCATTTGGAACTTTGCATATTGGAATCTGAAGAAGAGAACCAGCCCTTCCCTGGAAGTGCCAGTGGCTATGCAGCTCTGGAGAACTCTAATAGTTCATTTGAGGCCAAGTGGGAGGACCTGACTGGCAGCGAGGGACACTGCTCTGTAGGAGAAGCAGCGTCTGAGGCTGAACTGTGGCTGTTTATTTCAAGGGCTCGGGCCTTTTGGTTTGGTCCTTAAAAATTTTTTTTTCTGTACTAATCAATCTCTCCTTCAATTATGCTGGTGTAAATTGCATTTCTGTTCCTAGCAGCCCAAGTATCAGAACTGATGAGGCCTGTCTAATGCCCCTGCCCCCAAGGCCCTCCTTTCAGCATTTGAATGATAGCTCCTTTCCTCCTCATCTTTTTTGTGACCCCTAAACATCGACAGTCTAATTTGATTAAGTAGCTAGTTACTCATTCTTTTGAGGACACATAGGTGAGCTGTTGCCAGACCCTGGCAACTCCTCCCTGCTTTTTGTTTTTGTTGTTATTTGTTTGTTTGTTTTTGTTTTTTGTAATCATCTGTAGCTCTAGGGCAGAAACATTTTAGGTATGGTAGGAGATTATTAAGGGATGGGCAAAATGCCCAAATCACATAGACTAATGGGTTTCTACCATGCGTTGAACGTTCTCTCTGAGGAGTGACTCTGGGTGAGGTTTTACTAAACTGTACATATTTCTGTCATTTCTTATTTGTATTTTTGATTCTGGGCATGGGGTGTTGCTAGGTTGCTCATGTTAGCCCTTAGCCTCAAATTCAAGACTCTGCTTGGCTCAGCTACCCCAGAGGCTGATATTACACTACCGTACCTAACTTCCAATACCATTTCTTGACAAGGTTGGGTTAAACGTTAAGAAATTTTATCGATGATAGTCGCAATCATGCTTATTTAGTTGAGGAGTATTTTCTCTATCTGAAATTTTGTAGAATTCTGGGAGCTGAAACATTAATACTTCAAATGAAATAAAAAACTAGAACAAGAGAATCAAGGAAATGGAAATTGTGAAACATTTTTATAAGCAACAAAAGAGAAAGGAATAGATAAAGGAGATCCTGTCTTGCTCCCAGGGACCCAGCAGTTGCTTCTGTCATCACCTAAGCGTGTGTGCTGTGTGTAAAACGTCCCCACCTACCCCAGATCTCTCTCTCTGCCCTGTCTCTCTCTTCATTCTCTCCAGAGTTTTTCTCTCTGCTCTCTCTGCCCTTCTCTCACATCTCTCCCTCTCTCTCCTGTTTCCTCTGTCTGCCTGTCTGTCTGCCTCTATTCTTCCTTCACGTTCCCATTCCAAGACACCTTTACTCTCCCCTGCTCCAAAAACCTCTTACAGTAGATCTGTTGCATGGTGTGATTTTTTTCAGGGATACACTTTGACACCAGACCCCTCAATTACAGTTTATCCTATCAGCGCCAAGCAAGCAAATGAAGCAGGGATGGGGTAGAAGGGAGATCAGTGAACCAGAGGGAACTGAGGGAGAGCTTGCACCTTCTTAATCTCCAAGCAATGGCCATCTTATTCTTCCAGAAGACAGAGGAGCCCAAAATATAAAACGATTTAATGATTTCCTGCCCAGCCGGAAAGAGGTTTTAGCTAAGAGTGACTGCTGCCAGTAACCTCCTGCAGCCTGGGTTAGTTCTAACTAGACTTTGGGCTGGTGGTCTGAACCTCTCAGACTAGATGTAGTTTCTCATTTGGACCCTTTTGCTTGGACAGCTGCTGCTGGGAACAGTCCGATAGCCGCTCTGGGCTCTCATGGTTGGAATGCTTTGAGAGCGATCTGAACAGCACCCTAGGAATCACTGTGGAGACTCCAGCATCCATCTGCCCTTCTCCGGGAAGCACAGCTAATTTAAGCTCTGGGTGAGTGATTTGAATCATTTATCTCTTGAAGGCAGTGTAACTGTCTTCAAACCTCATTTTCCTCCCTTGTTTTCTTTGCCATCAAGTATTGATTAGATGAGCGATTTTCTTGCATTTTTCACTTACTAGCTTGTAAAGCACAGAGAGACAGCTGATTCATCTAGAAAACAGCTCGGAGCTCCGTACACACTGTGGACTCAGCATAAAGTAGTTTAATCTTGTCCTTCCCCCAGACACAGTCAACCTTTCAGTTCTCCTGAAGAGAGAGTGGGAACAATGTATCGACTGTTCAGCGGTTTCAGAACCACGAGGAGGAGAAAGGACACTACAAGTCCGCAGTACACAAAGTCTTTGCCAGCCGATACGTTTGATAGATGATAAATGTGTTTGTAAAAGAAATCCACACACTTGGACAGACACTCGTATCAACAGCTGCGAAGCTTAAGAGGCTATCCTGCAGGGTGATCGTTCACAAACATGGAAACACATAAATACCACAGAGGCTCAGATGGACTTCATCGCTGAAAACTCACTTTTTGAAGCAAGGGTGTGACCGTTGAGTTTTGGTTCTTTAAGACTGACCTTGGCTGCCTTTACAGCCGCGAATGGCTTTCTCCTTCACATGCCTCTTTATTCGAGTCTGAATTAAAGGGGAGCCAAGGTGGTGGGGCGGAATTGTTTGTTTTGTGTTGTGATGACACCAGGCCGATCCCAACTGCTAGACAGCTGCATCATAAATAACCCACGTGGAACAGATGCAGCCTGGGGGTGGGGTGGGGGTGGGGTCACTGGGAGTCTCCGGATGAGCTTGTAAATGGAGTCTTTTCATCACAGCAGATTCACCATAAATACCGAAATAAACTAAAATTGCTAATGCATACTTTTCTTAAAAACTTGGGTGAAAATTTAGATTCAGTGCTAATATAACAATCTGTCTCATATATCCCTTCAAAATTCTTTGATAGTTATGCTTTTATTATCATTATTTACTTCTGGAGTTATCATTCCATCCTGTAGTGGCAGTCTTCTAAGTTAGAAACCTAAGGAAGAAACATTTCTGTTTCTTGCATCCTGATCAGGTCCCCTAATTCTATTTTCCCTGAGCCCAGCTCCATCTTTTTAATCCCTGATAATGTCTGTCATTCAGATTCTTCAAGACCCTTTTCAATGAGCTCCACTCTATTCTCAATGACTTGACTCCGTCATCTGATACACCTTCCATGCAGCTCAGCATTGACTTAGGTAACTGTTTCAAGATTCTCCATCTCTCCACGAAGGACAAAATTTTACATTCATCTGTTTAGCATATAAAGTCCAGTTATCAGCTGATTGTTTCGACATGCATGTGTGAGTGTGATGTATACATGTGTATGCATGTATGTGGATGTGCACTTGCCCATACATGCACAGGTAGAGGTCAAGGGTCAAGGGTAGGTGTTGTCTTAGCTAGGGTTATTCTTGCTGTGGTGAAGCATCGTGACCAAAGCACCTTGGGTAGGAAAGGTTTGTTTGGCTTACATTTCCATCACCTTCATTATCAACAGTGGGAGTCGGGATAGGAACTCAAGCACAGTGAGAACCTGAGGCAGAAGCTAATGTAAAGCCCATGGAGGATGCTGCTTACTGGCTTGCTCCCTATGGCTTGCTTAGCTTGATTTCTTATAGCACCTAGGACCACCAACCAAGTGATGGCTCTACCCACAATGGGCTTAGCTCTCCCAGATCAATCACTAAGTAAGAAGATGCCCTACAGGCTTGCTTATATCCAGAATTTATGGAGACATTTTTCAATTGAGGTTCCCTCTTCTCAAGTTGATTCTAGCTTGTGTCAAATTGACATAAGAGTAACTAGTACAGGTGTCTTCCTTTGTTATTTTCTGTCTGAATCTTTGAGATTAGGTCTCTCATGGAACCTGGAGCTTGCCATTTCAGCTGGCTAGCCAGCAAGCCCTTGTGGTACACTTGCTCTGCCTTCTTCCTGTCCTTTCTCTAGGACTGGGATTGTAGCCTAAATGCCACCATGGCCTGCTGGAGATCTGATCTAGTTCCTTATTCTTGTACAGAGAAAATCTCCCCATCACTGTGGTAGGTTTTTTTCCCTCAAAGAGCTATTTTTATTTATGAGTATGGGCACCTTGCATACACATGTGCATGTATGCCTCAGATCTCCTGGAACTGGAATGACAGATGGTTATAAGCCACCACATGGGTGATGGGAACTGAACCAGGGACCTCTACAAGAACAATAAATGCTCTTAACTGCTGAGCCATTGCTCTAATCCTGGAGCAGCCGGTTTTTATAGCCTCAATGATCATAATTTCCCAAAGGCATGCTCCACAGAACATTTGGGTTATGCTCCTTGCTGCTGTGACCAGATACCTGATAAGCAACCTAACATTGAACAGTTTCATTTTGGCTCATTGAGGTTACAATCCATCACAGGAGGGGACTCATTATGGTAGAGGTGTGAGACAGTTGGTGTATAACATCCACGGTTAGGATGGTAGAGGTGTGAGACAGTTGGTGTATAACATCCACGGTTAGGATGGTAGAGGTGTGAGACAGTTGGGTGTATAACATCCACGGTTAGGATGGTAGAGGTGTGAGACAGTTGGGTGTATAACATCCACGGTTAGGATGGTAGAGGTGTGAGACAGTTGAGTGTATAACATCCACGGTTAGGATGGTAGAGGTGTGAGACAGTTGGGTGTATAACATCCACGGTTAGGATGGTAGAGGTGTGAGACAGTTGGTGTATAACATCCACAGTTAGGAAGCAGAGAGCCATAAGTACTGATACTCAGCTCACTTTCACCTTTGATTCAGTTTAGGACACTAACCTATGGGACAACGCAGCTTGCTTTTAGGGTAGATCTTCCTTCATTAATTAAGCCTTTCCTGAAACATCCTTATAAACACACACAGGTGTGTTTCCATGGTGATTCCTAACTAGTCAAGTTGACAGTTGATGATTAGCCATCTTACCTGCCCAGCTTTGGATGGTCTGTTGCTCTTATTGCATCTTCTTTGGCCTGTCAAATTTCTACTTGTCCTTCACAACTTGGTTTCCAAATCTCTTCTACTCCTCCCTGAAGCATCATCATAAATGTTTGTTGATGTTTTTGACAGTCAGTACCACACAACCTATTTGGGGACCCACTTTCAGACCCTGTGTTTCATGTAGGTTGATTCAACCCTGGTCACAAGAGGGTAGACTATGTAACTGGGGTAAAACAACCCAGTTAGTGTTGTCCATTTTCTCGGCTACAGTCATTTACATGTGAACATGTGATACAAGGGAAGTCAGTGAATGAAAATGAAATCCATTTTGAGTGCTGCTACTTTAACTGTGGAGGACATTGAATTTCCTTTTGTTAGGCTGGGGGTTGAGAAAGTATCAGCTGAATTAGCTAGGACTCTCCCTCTGAGTTTGTAGGTTGGAGCGAATCCACAGATAGATTGGTAGAGTAGGAGCCTAAAGGCAGGATGACCGCACCAAGCTCCCCTGAATGGCAAGATCCGATATAGACGTAGCAGTTTTGTGATACAGACATAGAAGTTTTGTGAACCATAAAATACTCATTTCTTAAGCTAGGTGGGGTTGGGTCACTTCAATACAAAGTATCTCAACTCTGTCTCAGCTATTTCCTCACTGTAAAAAAAAAATATTTGGACTAATATCTGGTATTTAGATAAACTGGTTTCCCTGTATAAGGGAGATGTATTGTTTATTTATAAAAGAAAGCATTTACTAGGGCTTATGGTTTCAGAGGGTTAGAGTCCATGATGGTGGAGCAAAGGCATGGTAACAGCAACATTTGAGAGCTCACATCTTGACCCACAATCAGGAGGCAGAGAGCTCACTAGGAATGGCATGAATCTTTTGAAGCATCAAAGCCTACACCTGCCCATCCACCCCCTCTTGCCCTTTTCTCCTAAGAAAGCTACGCCTCCTAATCTTTTCCAAATAGTTCTACCATCTGGGGACCAACTATTCAAGCATATGGGTCTGGATGGGGGTGGTTATTCTCATTCAAAATACGTGTCTTAGATTCCTTTCTACTGCTATGATAAAACACCATGATCAAAAGCAACCTAGGGAGAAGAGGGTTTATTTAACTTACAAATCCTAAATCACAATCTGCTGAAGCAAACCAAGATAGAAACTAAACTGGGCAGGAACCTGGAGGCACGAGCTGATACAGAAGTCATGGAAGAGTGCTGCTTACTGGCTTGCTCTTAACGGGTTGCTCAATCTGCTTTCTTATGTTGCTCAGGACCACCTGCCTAGGAGTGGCACCACCCACAGTGGGCTGGTGCCTCTTAGATCAATCACTAATTAAGAAAAGGTCCTGTAGGCTTGCCTTATGGAGACATACTCTCAATGGAGAGTCCCTCCTCTCAAATGATTCTATCTTGTGTCAATTTGACATAAAATCTAGTCAGCACACCACCGTGGGAGGTGTGGGAACTAAATATCACTGAGGGATTTCCTCAGTGCCAGCTGAATGAGTCTGTATACCTGGAGGAAGAAAAGATAAAGTTAGAGAAGCCAACTGTGGGAGTAAGGCAAACAAGGAGAGAGGTAGGAAAGGATTGAAATATAGTTTTTATAGGGCCTGGCAGTGGTGGTGCATGCCTTTAATCCCAGCACTTGGGAGGCAGAGGCAGGCAGATTTCTAAGTTGAGGCCAGCCTGGTCTACAGAGTGAGCTCCAGGACAGCCGGGCTACACAGAGAAACCCTGTCTCAAAAAGAAATATAGTTTTTATTGGTTGGTTGGTTGGTTTAGACAAGGTCTGTCTATGTAGTACTGGCTGTCCTGGAACTTGCTTTGTTTTTTTGGCCTTGACCTTGTAGTGATGAGACTGCCTCTGTCTCTTGAGTGCTGAGATTAAAGCACCACCATGCCTGACTTTATTTTATTTTTTAAATATAGGTATCTGTCTGTATTTAGATTAAAAACTAAAGAAAAGGAAGAGAAGGAATATGGAAATTGTTGCATAAGCATCCCATAGTAGTGAGGCCCAGATAAATGTCAGCCTCCAGTATATCTTTGAAAGAAATACAGAGGTAAGAGGCAGACAAACTTGACCATCTTCAGTCACGGTTTCCGTGGAAGTTCATCACAGATATAAGCATTTTCATAACTTTTACAGGAAGAATTCTGGAATTTACAACTTGAGAGTGACACCAACGTAGTGTAGTCCCCTTTCTGCCTATTGAAAATAGGTATTTTTTCCTCATGCAATATATCCTGATTACAGTTTCCTCTTCCTCTGGTCTTCTCAGTCCCCAACCCCCAAATCTGGATCCACTCCTTACTGGCTCACATTCGAAAACAAATAGTCTTCTAAGAGATAATAATAAAATATAATAAGACAAAACAAAAACTAACACATTGGAAGTGAGCAAAACAGAAGGAAAAGAGCCCAAGAAAAGGCACAAGAAAAGAGATACAGACGTGGAGACCCACTTGTCTGCACACTTGGGACTCAGTGTTGTGTCTTACGGGCAGCCTGGCTGTGAGGAGCTGATTTCACAGGTTCATTTGAGAACATCTTAGCAATCATGATGGTGCTCAAATGAGTCCTGGTGGCTCTCTTACAAAACGAGGTTTGTTCCAGATCGCCCCAGAAGCTCTGTCCAATAAAGTCTTATACCTTTTAGACTAAGCTCACTGCTTATTTACTTAAGAACTGCAAGTTTGTGATGTGTCTTCAGCAGATCATGTGGTGGATGTTGACATATCATATGCAGAGGAAATACGACATTTCAAAATTCCCTTGAGTTAAAGAACAGATCACAGATGAGAGATAATTCAGTTAGTAAAATGCTTTCGGTGCAGGCATGAGGGTCTGAAGTTGATCCCCAGAGCTTAGGTTTAAAAAGAAAAAAACAAAAAAACAAAAAACTAGGCATGATGGCTGTGTACACTTGTAATCTCGTGTTGTAGAGTCGGGACACGCAGATTGCTGGGGCTTGATGGCCAGCTAGCCTAGCTTACTTGGAGAATCCAGGTCCCTTGTCTTAAACAAAACAAACAAAACAAAACAAATACAAATACAAAAAAATTCTAGGTAGAACACTCCTAAAGAAAAATATTTGAGTCTAATCCGCAGCCTCCACTGGACATACTTGCACATAAACACACTCACATATACCCCCCCCCCAAGTCTCTTATAGTCCACTGCTAAAATATCTAACTAACTTTCTTTATCCTGTAAAAGAGAGTTACTATAGTCAAAAATAAATACATAACAGTAGCTAGTCAAGTGCACACATGGAACCTAGAAAGATTTTTAATTCCCCATGGTGGTTTGTGTGAGAATGGCCCCCATGGCTCCTATGTTTGATGGAACTGTTTGGAAAGGTAAGGAGGTGTGGCCTTGTTGGACGAGATGTGTCACTGGGGGTAGATTTTGAGGTTTCATAAGCCCATGCTAGTCTCAGTTCCCTCCTCCATCCCTCCCCCCGTCTGCCTTACATCTGTGGATCAGATGTAGGCTCTTAGCTACTGCTCCAGCACCGTGTCTGTCTGCTTATTGCTGTACTCCTTTCATGATGGTCATGGACTAACCCTTTGGACCATGAATCCCCAAATTAAAAACTTCCTTTGGTAAGTTGCCTTGTACATGGTGTATCAATAGAAAAATAAATAAGACACCTATTACTGCAAATGCTTATCCCAAGGGCCATAGTCTATCACCATCCAAGTCTTTAGAGAGACGGAAACTCGAAGATTCAACTTGTTTCTGATTTTTTTTCTCCTGCCTCTCAGGATTTAGTTTCAAACCCTTGGGGAATATTATGTTGTGAATCTTAAATAATTCTTTTTCTTTTGACCCTTTATAGTTTGTCTATTTCTTTGACAGCTCCATGACTCTCTTTATTTATTCTTTTCCCCATCATTTTTCCAAGTTTATGCTTATTATCATGAAAGTACTCTCTGTCGGTCTCTGCTTTGTGGAGGTAGGACCTAAAGTAAGGTGGAGTCTTCAAGTCTGACTTTTAGAGAAAGGAGAGAAAGTGTTATGTTTTTAAAAGGTAGAAATTTAATTAGTTAAATTAGTTTCCTTCTTGAACTTTTAAAAATTACCATACCAAAAAGTGAGTGTGAGCGAATCAAATAAGAATAAGGTGTAGGGCTGAGAGATGACTCAGCATTTAAGAGCACTGACTGCTCTTTCAGAGGTCCAGAGTTCAATTCCCAGCAACCACATGGTGCTCACAACCATCTGTAATGGGATTCGATGCCCTCTTCTGGTATGTCGGAAGAGAGTGACAGTGTATTCATATACATAAAAGAAGTTAATAAAGAGTATAATAGTACATATATGCTCTATTATAAATCAAATATTGTTTTCTGCTTGAACCTCCTGTGTTACTATATTTAGAATTTTGTCTTCTATTTTGCCTTGGGTCACCTTACAAAGCATTTTACCCTCCACTTGTATAATAAGACTCTAAGAGCAAGTATGGATGTGATGGCTACATCAAGAACCAACTAGAACCCAAGCTGTGGGTTACTTCTGTGAGGGATATTCTTAATCAGATTACTTGAAGCAAGAAGACCGCCTTAAGTCTCAGCCACACTTCTGCATAAAAGGACACAGGAGAAGGAGACTTTGTTTTTGCCTGATCACCCTCATGCTTATTGGCAAGTTTAACTACTCTGTTGCTTTAGCTAGTATTAAATTCAATTTCTTCAGGATTCCAGTGTAGATTGACAGAAGATCTGCAGGTCTCTAGGAATCCTTCAGGACCCCAGCACCAGATTGGACTGGAGAGACAGCCAGGATGGTAGACTGGACAACTATCAGATTATTACTTGCCATTTCTGTCATGAAATAGCCATTGTTGGACTACCCAAACCACACCCTATAAGAGAGTCTCTCTCTCTCTCCCTCTCTCTCTCTCCCCCTCTCTCTTTGTCTCCTATCTATCTATCTGTCCATCCATCCATCCATCTATATTCATTCTAGCAGTTCTGTTCCTTTAGAGAATGCTGACTGATACATAAGGGTCCTATGTCCCCTTGGCATAGGGTATGGGCACCTTGCTACTCTTTCAAGCTTTAAACTGATCACATGGAAATCTCCCTTTTCACGGCTATTGGATTGAAATTTGGACATATCAGGGCTTTTTGGGCTTTCCTACTATCTTAAAATGGCCTGTGCTTAGCTGGTTCTAGCTTGGCTAAAGTGGAAGAAAGCTGAATATTGAAATGCTGTGTATTTATCCCTTTATACTTCCATTACCTATTTACTTGACCTCTTTCTGTTAAGCTGCAACCTTACCTTTGCTTTGACCTGTCTGTCCCCGACTAGTACATGCCTGATACATTGTCTGTAATAATATCTGTTCAATACAATGGTGATGTAACCACAGGGCATAGAACATTGAACTGTTTATTTGAAGTTTTGAAGAAGAGGGGGAGATTTTCGTGGTTTTATTATGTGTGAGACATCAGTATTGACAACTCTTTATTCTTAAGGAGGCAGTGATAAAAATAAAGAGGTTGCATAAATTGAGAAAAATAACCACTGATGTCAATACTCATGTAGCCTGTGGACACATCTTTCCCCGGACAGCATGACTTGCTGCCTGTCTGTATTGCCGTTGTCTGTGCCTAACTCTGTTTGTCCCTTGATCCTCTCTGCCTACAATTTATCAAGTTTAATTTTTTTCTCTTGTAATTAAAGAAGGGCTTTTTGGGTGATTATTTTTAGAGGATGCCACAGGAGCATGATGGCTTGTTCTGTAGATTCCCAGGGAATCCCTGCATTTAGATTTTCCTCTGCTTTTCAACTTCCTGGTTGGGCTGGGTGCCTTCCCCCAATCTGTTTTGCAGCAGATGGAGAAAGAAATGTCAGTGAGAATGGAGACACATGGGCTTGTTTTTGGAAAAACAAATGCAACTCAGAGATTTCATTTTGGTGCATATAGTTTGTCAATATGACCACCAAAAATGCCCCCAGGGAGACATGAATGTACTTTCACATTGTGCACACACTAGTTCACCCTGGGCGATGCCTGTTGATTGTAAATAGAAAATAAAACTGCTGTACGATGTATATTTTATTTGTTTTTCTTTAGAATGCATTATTGGCTCCCTTTCTGTTTCCTCTTAGTGCATTCTTGATGGGCGGTAGAATTATTTTGCTTGGCAAGTTGTGGAATACTTGCTTGGCAAGCTCACAAGAAGAGAAATTGAAGTGGAAAAGGCTTGGTTTGTAGACATTCGCATTTCACTGTAAATCATGGTGCAGTGGACTCTAATATTGTTAAGGATTATTGACAACCAACACATACCTCATGGACTGAATGGTTGCTAAAAGCGTGTCAGTATCTGAGCGTCTTCCTTCTCCTGTGCCTCACGTCAGTATCTTAGCAGAGATCTCCCTCGTCTTTCCTCCCCCAGCCTCTCTTTACCTCTGCCTCACTTGTCTTCATTCTCCCCTTTAGTTTTTCTTTTCTTTTCAAAAATGTTACACATATTAAGGAAGAACCCTTACCTGGTTTTTGAAGGAATATTGCACCTTTGATCTCGTTTGGGAGATTTAGTGGCCCAGGAACTTCAGGCCACTTCATTTCTTTTAAGTTTTGGGGAAAGGGAAGTCCCATGTAAGAAGCATCCAGAGTTCCATATAGTGTTTTCAGTGACTCTGGAACGTTGGAATTGGGCATAGCAGGTGGAGTGGGGAGTCTCTTTATCTAGAGATGGGATGGAATATTAGTTACCTTTCCTGTTGTTGTGACGATAACTGCCCCATAAAGTGACTTAAGGAAGAAAGCATTTATTTTGGCTCACAGTTTCACAGTACAGTCCATCATAGCGGTGGAATCTTGGTGGTGTCAGGAGCCCAAGGCAGCTGGTCACATTGCATCTGTTGTCAGGAAACAGAGAGCTTTCTCTTTCTTATTCAGTCCTAGACTCAAGCCCCTACTATGGAGATTCCAAAGTTCAAGTGGGTCTTCCTGCATCTATTAACCTAATCCAGATACTCTCCCACAGGCACACCTGGAGGCTTGATTCCTAGGTGATTCTAGACGGTCAGTGTGACAATTGACAATCAATATTAACCATTACAGAGGGTTGATAAAATGATAAGAAACATTTCACTCTTAAGGTCAAGGTGAACTTGGAACTTTACATTTTCAGCCGATCATCATTTAAAAGAAGAGTTTTATTTCATTGTTTCACACACACACACACACACACACACACACACACACACACTTTTTTTTTTTTTTTATAAGATTGCTTTAAAGAAATCTGGTGCTGAGGATTGAACTCACACATGCTGAGTTCACCCTCTATCCCTGAGTTGTCTCCCCTGCTCCACTTTTGGATAGGGACCCACTAACTGCCGAGGCTCATCATGAGCTCACCCTATAATCCAGGCAGTCCTTGTGATCCTCCTGCCTCAGTCTTCCTAGTAGTGGGATTACAGTGCTACACCACGAGAAGAGTTTCCAAGAAGAGTTTGAGTCCCCGAAGGAGGAAAGACTTCTCTCTACTCATGGAGATTCAGTTTCATTCTCCTCTGTGGGTTTTATGTTTTCTTGGATCAGAGTTTCAATAAAATAAATTCACCAGGCCTTGCTCTGTGGGTATCTGGTGAGAACAAAGGAATCATAAAAGAGTTGTCCTTGTCTGAACAGGGCTATAATCCTACAAAGCATGGCTCCCTTTTATAGAGGGAGCCATGAAGAAATAGGCTTTGTGATGAGGTTTCTTGGAATTTCTGCAATGCATGTGGATCCAAAACTACCAAATAGATGTAAGTTATAAAAAAAAAATTCAAGACCATGGCAATAAAGATGCCACTGAGTTAAAAAAAAAAAAGATAATGCACAGAACTTTGTACTTCTCTGTGTGGCCTTTCATTTTAAAAGATAAATCTGGTTTTTTTTTAAGCTTTGACAAACAAAGTAGATTTTTTTGGGCTATCTGTGAGATAGGGCAAAAAGAACAAAGGCATGAAATCAGAAATGTGCACAGTGACCTAGTAGACTCCATGCCCAAGATGCCAGATGCATCTAAGTCCTCTTAAGATGCCTATTAAAAGGTTTTTTTTTTTTAAATATGATGTAGTCAAAGTTTTTTATATCTACATTACTAATTTTACTTTATAAATTTTCTCTTATTTCATATTTTTTCATTCACTGCTGCTCTTTGGAAAGATATTTTAAAAGGATCTACTAAATATGGATGGGATTTAAATAGCTTGAACTTTTCCTCTCTCTGTGTGTGTCTCTGTGTCTCTGTCTCTGTTTGTGTCTCTCTCA
This sequence comes from Mastomys natalensis, assembly GCA_021653895.1. Lineage (NCBI taxonomy): Eukaryota > Metazoa > Chordata > Mammalia > Rodentia > Muridae > Mastomys > Mastomys natalensis. Next base: position 23,981 of record JAJTUV010001350.1, read on the forward strand.
TTCTTTCTCTCTTCTTAAAAGTCACAGCACAGGGCTGTAAAGATGGTCCAGTGGTTAAGAACAGTTGCTGCTCTTACAAGGGACCCAGGTTCAGTTCTCAAACTGGGCAGCTCACAACCACCTGTAACTCCAGCTCCAGAGGATCTGATGCCTTCTTTTTTATCTTCTATAAGTACCCCTAAACATTCACACACACACACACACCACACACACACACACAACACACACAACACACAACAACATTTTTTTTTTAAAAAGTCAGCATGCTTCTTGCTTCTTAAGAACCAGGATCAGAATCAAGATTTGTCTCAGGAGAAGAATTTGGAAAATGTAAAAGGAAGGAGAGGGACCCCTTAGCTAGAGGAGATGTCTACTCCTCAGCTGTTCTTATCTGGGGCCAATTGGTGACTTTCCAATAGGATCTATTTTGGGAAACTGTTTCCATTGTCCAAAATTAAACACCAGTATGTCTTAGCTCGAAAGGGCTCCAGCATCCTGTTTCTCATGACTCTCTAGCGATGTCCTTCTGGAAGGAAAGGGCCCTTCTGAGGGTCCCGGAACAGCCAACAGAGCGATTTCACAGTTGAAGTCTCAGTTTCTGCATTTCCCCATCTAACATTTCCTTAGCCTAAAATAAATTCTATATTAAAACCTCAATTATGTCAGAATCTTCCTTAAGAACAAATGTTGTGACTGTTCAGATAGGTAGTATGACTAAATTTACACTGGGTGTTCACAAGTTCTTTTTTTTTTTTATTTTTTTTTTAAATTATTATTCCAAGTTAAGGCAAAAAGAGAGAGACAGAGAGCAGAGAGACAGAAAACAAGACAAAACCATGGTTTAGAATCAATAATCCTAGAGGACTTCTTGTTTAGACCACTAATATTAACATAGTGATGACCTCTGGCTCATCACAGTCTGGTCTGGTGAAATGCTGGCAGAAGGCAGAGCAGTCTCTGTGTATAATAGTGTGTGTTTTTTGTACCAGCTGAAGTGCAAGAAGCCATGGGGGGATAAAGATGACAGCACAGTGCTGTCTACAGCCAACTGGAAAGACAGTCAGAGGCAAAAAAGTGCTAGAATATTCCAGAAGCAGAGACCTCAGCTGCAGGTACAATACCAGCAGGGTAAGAGAGGAAGACAAGCAATAATCCAGGGTCCTCAGAACAGGTTCTGAACCTCAAAGTATTAGAAAGATTTTTGTTCTTTTGTTTGTATATCTTTTGTTTTTTTTTTTTTTGGGGGGGGGTTGTTTTGTTTGTTTTACCATAACACCCTTCAGCTTTATGTTTAGAATTAACAGGCTGTATTTTTCTTTTCAAATGGCTATGGCTTCCTTCTGTCACTGTCTTCTGCCTCCTAAGGACAGAAGCTTAGATAAGTGTTTACAGTAATTACTGCCCAACTCACTGGACAGCTCTGCTCTGGGTGGAGGAGGTGAGGGCGTAGAGAGATTATCATTATCAGTTATGATTGGCCATTTAGCTAGAGGGGAAGGCTTAGTGGCCTAATCCTGGGCTTTCCCAAACCAATGGGCTCTATTCCCTAGGGGGCCCATGTAACCCTTTGTCTTGCAAGCATCAACTTTGCTATCTCTGTCCTTAGGCTAAGAATTCTTCTCTTCTCAAATGTGTTCAGCAGGACCCCTGACTTTGGATGAATAAGGGCATGTGCCATCTTTAGAGTAATTACTGATACTGCCTCTGATTCCTCTTGTAGCCTCTGGCTCCCTGGTTGGATGTTTCTACAGAGACACTCAGGAGGCCTAAACAGCAACACAGTCATTCCTATAAGAACAGTCAGGCCAGGCCAGTGGCAGGCAGCTAGGAGCAGCTAGAGTGTGGGGAGACATGCCTTATGTATGACATCTGTATGGGCAGATAAAACGAAAAGCAGGATCATTCAGAACCCCAAATGGAAAGTTTTAGGGGCAGACATGCACACAGTACTTATATTTGAATGAGGCTGCCTCTCACCTGGAATTTTTATGTAGAATGCTCCAAACTGAGTAGTAGTAAGAACTTGTAGGTACTTGGTTGTTCAGGGCCATTAATCATGTTGGAAATGGATGTCAGAAGATTAGGTAACATAGTATACAATCTGTAGTTTAAATTTGTGTGGTAAAGACATTAAGAGAGTAAAAAAAAAAAAACTAGTAAAATAAGTTTTAGGAATATATTCTGTGTAATTCTATGATCATTTCAGCATGAAATCAATACAAACATTATTAGTGAGACACAGATTGCATAGTTTTACTCTAGGGCATGGCCTTGTGGCCAGTTGGTCTTATACATAAGCAAAATAAAATGCTTTGTGTTTTAAAATTGTGCTGCTGAAAGATATTAACTTCAAGAGTGATTCTCACTCCTGCTTGGAAAAAAACAAATGAAACAAACAAACAAAAAAACCCTAACTAATCAAATAAATAAAAAATTAATAGAAAAAGAGTACTATTTTTTCAGCAACTCGGAATTTGTTACAATGAGGTTCTGAGGTGGGCCTTGGGGAGATGGGTCATTCTTCCCAAAGAAACCTTAGTAAAGATTTGTGACTAAACTTTCTCAGGAGCCCAACTCTAGTTGACAGGTTTCTGGATAAGGCAAACAATGTACAAATGTTCTCTTTATTACAAATGTGCACATTAGGGGGTCTGGCCCCTGAGGTAGGGCAGGCATCAGATGTAGGAAGCAGAAGGTGTGCAAAGTGGATGATGTGCAGATAAAAATGTGGTTATGGTTGTTCTAATAATACCTAGGTAAATAATAAACAGAAGGGAATAGTTCAATACAAGGAAATTTTGAAGCCTAACAAACAAGGGAGGAATGGCAGTGAAGAATCCTACATATCATGCAGATGTGTTCCAATCCAGAAAGCTGGATTGGAAGCATATAAATATTCACATTATGCCAAGTGAAGAGAATATGAACTTATTCTTAGCCAACTGTTGTGTAGCAGTTTCTTCCAAGATTGAATATTCCAACTCCCAGGGAAGCTCCTCAAGATAGAAAGTAAACAACTCAAAATGGTTTCAGGAAGTCCCTGAAACTGACCAGATTCACTTCCTTTCTAATATAATCAGTAGAGACTGCTTGAGTCAGTCTCAGATAACTCGCAGATAACCAAGATGCAAAGAAGCTCTGAGACCACACCAACTGCCTGGAAGAAGTCCAGACCAACTAACTTGGAAAGAACAGTCTCCAACCTGTTGAGCTGCCTGCAAGCTCAACAAGTGTGTGCTTCAAGTTTCTGGCTTTTGTGAGCTGTTACTCATGCTGGGATAGGCTTTGGTGATGCAGCTGTCTTTGAGTCATATCTATTCCTGTAAGTAACTCCTCATCCATATTCCTGTAAGTAACCCCAACAACAGTTATCGGTTCACAGAGTTGGACTTTGGTGGTATCTGTGGTATGTGTACTCTCTCTATCTAGGTTGGGTAGACATATGTGCAGCATGTGTCCAAGAAAAGCTTTGTCACATAGCCCCAACTCTTTTTGTCTGTTCGATTTTTTTCAGACAGGGTCTCACCATGTAGCCTTGGCTAGCCTGGAATTCACTATATAAACCAGGCTGGCTTTGAACTCTTAGAGTTCTGTCTCCCTTTGCCTCCCAAGTTCTGGAATTAAATATATCTACATTTCGGGGGGGAGAGAGATGATAAGAGAAGAGAAAGAAAGAAAAGAGAGCAGAATAGAGAGAGAGAGAAGAGGGAGAGAGAGAGAGAGAGAATGAGAAGAGAAGAGAGAGAGGAGAGAAAGAGAGAGAGAGAGAGAGAGAGAAGAGAGGGGAGAGAGAGAGAGAGAAGAGAGAGAGAGAAGACCCAGGAAGTTAGTGGCATCCTGGTACAATACTGAATGCTGAGACACAGAGAGAGGATATTCATTCATTCATTCATTCATTCATTCATTCAAATCTCTGGAGTTTTCAGTTATTTTCCCCATTATATAACTTATTTTATAGAACATGGGAAAATCCAGAAATTAAAAAAGAAAAAGTTGGACTATAAGTAAGTTTGTGCATATTTTCACTTGACATGGCACAAGAGCTTTCTCAGATCCCCCACCAGCCTCTCATAGTCATTCATTTACATATTATAGCAGGACAGTCCCATTTCCCCTTCCTTGTTGGATGTGAAAGTTGTTCTAATACTCCTGCTTGACTGGTTAGTTTACTCACATAAATATCTTGGTTTAAAGGTTACTACTTTGGTGGCTGAGCTGGTGAAGGCGCAGGACACAGAACATAAACCAGAGTTCCACTCCTGGGCCCCATGTGCTGGAAGGTGAGACGTGACCCTGGCCTTTACACATACACCATGCCATGTACCCCCTCAATAGATGAGTAAATAAACGTAATGGAAAATTATACAATATTATGATCTGATATTTCTAAAAGATGAAATGGAACAGTGAGACACACTTTTACTTTGTAGTCTTTGGTTTGTATCTAAGAGGCAGCCTCCACTCTGATAATTTTTTTTTAGATGAGATTTGCTTGCTTATATTAGAACTTTATGTCAGTGGCTTCATATAGGATGTATTCTGTGTTCCGTTTCTTTCTCTCAGCATTGTGCCTATTCATATTTCTTTCTCTCAGTCCCATGGCTGTACATGTTGATAGCTTGTCTGTTTTATTTCATTTGTCTACTTCTATAATAGGAATACATGGAAAATTTATTTACTCATTTGACTCCTAGGTGTTTGGGTTATTCCAGCATGAGTCTGTGGGCTTTCTTTGTAAGTCTTTGTGTGAACTACGCTGTCAAAGTTTCTTGGGGAAATGTGTAGGACAAGAAAAGCTGGGTCAAAGGGCAGGTATATTTTAATTTTATAAGAAACTGCCTTTTTTTCTATTTCTGCCAACCAAACATGAGAGTTGCAGCTGTCTGTTTAATTTTAGAGTCTTTAGTGGGTGTGTGGAGGTATCTCTGTGGTCTTTACATTTCATTGATGACTAACAAGGTCAGACATTTTCCCTGGGAACTGAGGATATAGCTCATTGTAGTGTGCTTGCCTAGTGTGCATGAGACCCGAGTTTCTTGAGGTCCTCAGTTGATCCTATGACTGCACAAACCAGTTGTGGTTGTGCACATGTGGGATTCCAGCACCAAGGAGGCTGAGGCAGAAGATCAGAATTTCAAAGTCATTCTCAGCCATAGAGTAGGTTCAAAGTCAGCCTGTGTTTGCAAGACTGTCTCAAAAAAGAAATGAATGAATACATTTTTTATTTGTATTTCTTGTCTGTCTAACCTTCTTTCATGACATGCTTGCTCAAAAGACACGTTTTTGTTTGTTTGTTTATGCTTTTGTTATTTTAGGTTGGGCTGAATTAAATTAACCTTGTGTCTTAGTCACTGTTTGGTTGTTCCAAGGTATAGGTTAGAGGTTTATTGTCCTCACTCTATTGTGTGTGTGTGTTTCTGTCTGTCTGTCTGTCTGTGTCTGTCTGTCTGTCCTTTCAATTGAACCTATTTCTTCATACATGCTAGGCAAGTGTTGTATCACTGAGCAATACCCACAGCTTTCTTTTTATTTTTAATTTTGAGTCAGGCCGTTGATAAAATGCTCAGGTTATCATTGAACTCATGCTGAAGCTGGAGGCCCATGCAACAAGGGGCAGGCCTTGAGCTTACAATCCTGCTTTAGTCTCCTAGGTAGCTGGGATCCAGGGCCTGCTCAGAAATAGACTAAGATTCATTAGGGTCTCTCATGCAACTTTCTGGTTGAATCTTACAAATGCTTTCTGAGCTTCTCTGTGGCTGGGGTTTTGAATCAGTCTATCTTAATTCTGCCCATTCTTGATTCACTCCATTAAGGACTTAGGATCCCATTCTAACCCAGAGTCATGGGAACTAAAAATACATCAAGTGACTTTTTTTTTTTTCTATTAAAAGAATCATTGGGATTGAGTCAAGAAGTAATATACTTGGGGATTGCCAAGTGACACCAACATTATTCATAGAAACTTAAGAGCACTTGCAGAAAGGCCTTGATTTATGTCCAAAACACTCTGACTGTGCTCAAAGTTGAATTATGTTCCTCCAACTATGGAAAAAGCAAACAGTTAATAGTTTGTAGACTGGTTCTAGTCCATGGGCCACTCTTTGAGCAGTCATGGTTAAAGAACTCAATCTAGGTCTACATTGCTTGACTCCAGATCCTGACCTTATCACTGGCTAGGAAGATGTCTTAAGGAAGCCCTTTGCTTCAAGTTTCTCAGCTATTAAATGGAGATAGTGATGTTGAATATTATACAAGACCCAACTGTGAGAGCTTGGCACGTATGTAGCAACTCATTTCAGAGCAGCAAACAGGAAGTGAAGATACTGATATTTGTTGTAACTGGCTATTTTGGGCAGTTTAGACCTCACTTTCTCTGCATTGGCTCGGCTCTCAGATGGCTTCTCCACATGGGTGACAAGTTGGCCATTAGCTATTTCATATATCAGCTCTATCTTATCTTAATAAGCCAATGGATTCGGAGTCCCACCTTCTTACTATCTCAGATTTTTTTTTTTAAATACTGTCATTAGTCTGGTTCACTTTGTAATATGAATCTACAAGAACCATAAGAGCCAACATATTAGAAGCCATTCTCTGAGGGGAATTGAGGATGACTAAGATGAAGAGAGTAGCTGTTTCTGTCATGTGACTACTAGCTGAGAAAGATTTATTTTTCTTTCCTCCCTCCCCTCCCCCATCTCTCTCTCTCTCCTCTCTCTCTCTCTCTCTCTCTCCCCTCTCTCTCTCTCTTTCTCTCTCTTTGCCAGTGGTGGAGCTCTTAGGAAAAGATGTCCCAGAAAAATAGGAGAGGTTTTCTTACAAAGGAATTTCTGTCCTGTGGAGCAAGCAGAGGTAGGTGGTAACCTTATAAAAACCACAATTGGGGGTCTTAAAAGCTGGTGTCCTAACAACAGGATATAGTGGGTTAGAAACAGCCACAGTCTCTTTGGTATTGATTACTATAACAGAAAGCCTGAGTCCAAGTAATTTATAAAGAACAGCCCAAAAGGTTGAAGGGCAAGAGAAAGAGAGTAAGAAAAATGTTTTCCTTCTGTCAAGACTGTTAAAAGGGCATAAATCTTTTCCTGAGAGGTGAGTGCCGTGCCCTAAACACCTCCCGTGGTCCCACCTCCCAGTGCTGTTATGTGGGGATTAAATTTCTAATGTATGGATTTCTGGGGGGATGCACTTAAGTCACAGGAGAAATATGCAGTAAAAAAATGCCTTTATGAAATTAGACAATGTAAACCAGAGCAGCCAAATCTATCATCAATAAGAAACTGAAGTGGTCTAAAGGAGAAAAGCTGACTTCAGTGGTCACAGCAGGAACACCTGTGATGGGGGGGGGGGTTGGGAGCCATTGACACTGTGCCTTAGCTGCATGATGAGGTGAGTGTGCCCCTCCTACTGCACCTTTTCTGTTACTCCACAGGGCCCTTTGTTTCCTGTGATGGGAGAGATGAGCAGAACTGCGGATGCTCTCCTTTGTGCCCTTAATGCTGGGTTATGAGGAATATTGGGAAGAAGCTGGTTGATGTGGGGTGTGGAACTTGGTTTATTTCTCTGCAGGCAGATGGCTAGGTCATGGAAACTTGCTGGAAAGATAGGATTTATTGAACTGCTTTCTTATAGTAAAGGCTTTTTTGGGGTTAAGGGACTTAGAGAAACCAAATTTATTGGATCCCTAGAGACTCACAAGACTGTTTTCTTGTTGCTGAACCTGTACATCTTGAAACTGTAGAGTGAAAACCCAAGAGTTGGAGATAAGGTCAAGAGAGTGTAGATATTCACACCCACTGGGCCCTACCATGAGCGTGCCCAACACAGACTGGGGCAGGATAAAAGAGTCAGGCTCAACCCACATTAGCCCACAGGTAGCCAAGTACTTCTACCGTTCCACTGCAGAACTATTCTTCACTCCCTCGAGCCATAAGACTCGAAGAACATATTTATGAGAGATAAAGCCCTATTTGGAGATCATGGCTCACAAACTTTGTGGAAAAAAAAAAAAGCAGAATTTGTGGTATAGGATTATCCTCTCAGAGATGTAGGAGGATGAAGAGCCACGCAGGTATGGAAAGCAGTCCTGGGCTGGGCAGTGGTGGCTCACACCTTTAATCCCAGCACTTGGGAGGTAGAGGCAGGCAGATCTCTGAGTTCGAGGCCAGCCTGGTCTACAGAATGAATTCCAGGACAGCCAAGGCTACACAGTTAAACCCTGCCTTAAAAAACCAAAAAAAAAAAAAAAAAAAAAGGAAAGCAGACCCGGGTAACAATTTTTATTCAGGTTAGTTAATTGGGAAACATCTCTAATTGTATGGGCATCTTGCTATTGAGCATTTCAAACATATAAAGCCTTTGGTTAATCTTTAAAAAACAAAAAACAAAACAAAACAAAACAAAAAAAGGATTATCCTCTGAGGTAAACTACACAGTCATTAGAAATTCTGCTGTGTCTGTTGACTATTTATTCCTTCACAGGAGGGAGCAGGAAAGGTCATGGGAGCCACACCTCAGTCTCCAGACATCTCGCCTAACAAGTTGTATGCAATGCTGTCCTAGTTTCATATGGACTCTGATTTGGCCTTTCACGTTAGACTCTCTAGTTAATCTCTTAAACGTGAATCCCACTGATTTGATTAAAAGTCATGAGTGGTTAGCCTGGGATTCTGGCATGCTTTTATCTACTTAAAGTTGATATAGTTGCTTTATATTTTACTGCCAACATTCTGTAGCTTGTGTGTGTGTGTTTGTGTGTATGTGTGTGTTTGTGTGTGTGTGTGTATGCAGGTGTTCTTTCCATGTGGGTTTCTGTGGAACCCAGTGGTTGATATTGGAATATCTTCCAAGCGCTTCTGTGTGTGTGTGTGGTGTATGTGTGTGTGTGTGTGTACACATATCACAGCATATATGTAGAAATAAGAGGATAATTAGTGACAGTCCATTTTCTTTTGCCACCATATGGGTCCTGGGAATTGAACTCAGGCTGCCAGGCTTGGCAGTATGTACTTTTACCTGCTGGGGCATCTTACTGGCTTTTCCACTGCTTGTTTTGAGGCTGGGTCTTTCCCTGAACCAGGAGCTCGCCTGTTAGTCTAGGCTAACTGTCCAGTAAGTCCCAGGGATTCTCCTATCTTTGATTCTTTAGCATTGGGATTAAAGATGTATACCACTGCACCCAGCTTTTCTGTGGATGCTGAGGAACTGAATTCAGGTCCAACATGCTACTAATGGAGCTGTCTCTTCAGCCTCTTTTTGGTATTTTTTAATGAGATGATGCATTATTCAAGGTGTCAGAGAGGGTGGACATAACAGTGAAGAAAAGTTGATCCAGTCGTGCTTTGTGTAGTTTATGGAGAATAGATATTGAGAGGTGAGAAGGAGGAAGGGTAGATGCTGTCAAACCCAGAGCTTTAGTACGTCTCCTCTAGAGACTGGCTGGCCTCAGCCACCCTCTGCTCCCAAGGATTTCAGGCTGGTAAAGGAGAGCAGAGGTCCACGGAGCACTAGCATTATGGAGGAATCCTCCTATGCACCACACAGTTCCTCCCATGCTACTAGATATCGTTTTCTTTCTGCATTGGCATCCAAGGCAATGAGTCTCATTTCAAAAGGTGTTATTCTCTTCTGAGTTGCATATGCTTTTTAAAAAAATTTTTTTTTCCATTAAAGGCAGATGTTGGTCTCTGCTTTTGGAGTTCTCCCATTTCTATGTTTCTGACTCCCCAACCCCCTGTTGATGTTATAAAAGAAACATGAGCTTGAAGTGTGAAAAATGAATTGACCTGAATTTCTCTGGGTTGATATTTATTTCTGGAATAGGGAACCAATTTACCTAGGCTTTAGTTCTGTAAATGGAGAGTAGCGACTCCTTCTGAAGATGGTCATGAGCATTGAGGAGAAGAGATAACCACGTGGAGCTGCCTCTCACACCAGCAGGAACTCCAAAAATGCACTTGGAAAGATCCAAGATTTCCAAGACGACAGAGACACTTGCCTCCTGTGGGAAGGAGCTTGTGTCTGTTTAGAGATGTCTTTCCCAAAGATGATGATCACGCTAGTCTCTCACTACATCGGGTCACCCTCAGCAGCTGTTATCATTGCCCTTCCACTTTGGGTACCAGTCTCCTTTTGTGCACTTACTGATCCAAGCTGCACACTCTGCAACTGTTCTTACTTGTGTATGAAGAAGTTCATAATTAATTTTTTTGACCTCTTAAGAAACACTTTGATTTTAGCAGAGGATTATAGCCAGGGGGTACTGTTCAATCTTAAGGCCAAAATGCTCACAGTATGAGGAATTTGCTTATCAGTCTCTTGATCATAAAAATATGGTCACTGTTACAGACACAGACCAAACTTGCAAATGTGGTCCCTAGCCACTTATCATTGACATCGCCTCTTAGCATACAAGAGATGCAGATCTTTCTTTCTTTCTTTTTGTTCTCCTTCCTTCCTTCCTTCCTTCCTTCCTTCCTTCCTTCCTTCTTCCTTCTTTCTTCTTCTTTCTTTCTTTCTTTCTTTCTTTCTTTCTTTTTCTTTCTTTCTTTCTTTCTTTCTTCAAGATAGGGTTTCTCTGTGTAGCCCTGACTGTCCTGGAACTCACTCTGTAGACCAGGCTGGCCTCAAACTCAGAAATCCGCCTGCCTCTGCCTCCCAAGTGCTGGGATTAAAGGCGTGCACCACCACTTAAGATGCAGATCTTAAGGTCTCACTCAAGACCTTCTGAATCTATATGTTGACAAGATCCTAGAGTTACAAGTGCATGGAAACCTGAAAGGAAGCATCTTAGGGAAGCAACCATTTCATAAGATGGTCCTGAGGCTGAAGTCAGAAACCGTGCAGAGAGCTGAGCACATGCAGACGTGTAGGTGGGTAGGTGTAGGTGGGTAGTCAGTACTCCTTTCTCAAAGGCCAACCACGCATAGTGCAGATAAAGAGAAAGAAGAAAAGGGACAGTGCCCTGCTGAGCACACAAAAGGAGGACTTGATTCTTGTTGGTGTGTGTATGTCTAATTTATTTTGGCCAGAGAAAAGGAAAAGAACGAAGGGGTAGAAGGAACAAACGTGCCTGGCAGGGAAGAGCCTGGAATAGTAGGCTGGGAAAGCAAGGTGCCTAGAGAGGAAATACCCTGAGGTGGTGGGAGAAGACACAAACAATGGGTAAAGCACTCTCAAAGTGTACAGCACTGAATAATGAGGGGATGAGTGTGTGCTTCGGAGAGAGAGGCAGCCAAACCCTAGGGATTTAGCAAAAGGCTGGCTTAAAAGGTTTCCTGTCCGTATGGAACATGTTGAGCTTGTGTTTTGAATTTCCACTCAAGGGCATCTTTGTACAGAAGAGCAGCACGGCTTGGTTTTGTGCCCAGCTGACTAGGAATGAGCGGCGGGCAGGTGGCCAGAGCAGAGACTGTGGACTTGTGTGGAGGTGTCAGCAAGCAGGCAGGAGCTGGGCTTGCCCCCAACAACAGATCTTTTCTAGGGTCCAGATGCCTGGGTTAAGTGTACTGTTAATCCTGACCACACAGATTGAATGAACTAAATCATGCTCTCCTTTCCTGCATCATACAGGTGGGGTGGTTGCCAGAACCAGGGTGAGCTTAGGGACATGTGGCTTTTCTAGGAAGCCTATTGAATAGATAGTGAGGCTTGGCCCTGAGCATCACGGGAGAGGCAGGAGCGGGCATTCTAGCCTCTGTCCTGCCTCCACCAATGCCTGTAAGTAGCTCAAGAAAGGGTTAAAAGGAGATGGGGAGGGGAGGGATGAAGGAGAGAGGGAAGGAGAGGTTGAGAGAGACTTAGTAAGGCAGGCAATCTACATTTTGTATTCTCTTACTTTTCTACACAAAAGGAGTCCTTCTCTCTCAGAAGTCATGGGTTGTGTTAGCACCAGTTCTGAAAAATCAGAGTCGCAGATCAAGATGGAGACTTAGAAACTATATAAAACCAAATATTTTTCTGTTTCAGACAAAGAACTGAGTCAACGTATTTCTTTTTTTTTCCCCACTTATTTTTTTATTAGATATTTCTTTACTTACATTTCAAATGTTATCCTTTTTCTTGTTTTCCCCTCTGAAAACCTCCTATCCCATCCCCTCCCCTGCAACCGACCCAACCCACTCCTGCCTCCATGTCCTGGCATTCCCCTACATTGGGGCATCGAGCCTTCACAGGACCAAGGGCCTCTCCCCACTGATGTCCTACAAGGCCATCCTCTGCTACTTATGTGGCTGGAGCCATGGGTTGCTCCATGTGTACTCTTTGGCTGGTGGTTTAGTCCCAGGGTGCTCTGAGGGGTCTGGTTGCTTCATATTGTTGTTCCTCCTATGGGGCTGCAAACCCCTTCAGCTCCTTCAGTTTTTCTCTGACTCCTCTATTGGGGACCCTGTGCTCAGTCCAATGGTTAGCATCCATCTCTGTATTTGTCAGGCTCTGGCAGAACCTCTCAGGAGACAGCCATATCAGGCTCCTCTCAGCAAGCACTTGTTGGCATCCACAATAGTGTCTGGGTTTGGTAAATGGCAACCAACAGATTGGGAAAAGATCTTTACCAGTTCTACATCCGATAGAGGGCTAATAACCAATATATACAAAGAATTCAAGAAGTTAGACTCCAGAAAAACAAATAACCCTATTAAAAATGGGGTACAGAGCTAAACAAAGAATTCTCAACTGAGGAATACTGAATGGCTGAGAAGCACCTAAAGAAATGTTCAACATCCTTAATCACCAGGGAAATGCAAATCAAAACAACTCTGAGATTCTACCTCACACTAGTCAGAATGGCTAAAATCAAAGATTCAGGTGACTGCAGATGCTGGCGAGGATGTGGAGAAAGAGGAACACTCCTCCATTGTTGGTGGATTGCAAGCTGGTACAAATCAGTCTGGCAGTTCCTCAGAAAATTAGACATAGCATTACCTGAGGTCCCAGCTATACCACTCCTGAGCATATACCCAGAAGATGCTCTAACATATAACAAGGACATATGCTCCACTATGTTCATAGCAGCTTTATTTATAATAGCCAGAAACTGGAAAGAACCCAGATGTCCTTCAACAGAGGAATGCATACAGAAAATGTGGTACATTTACACAGTGGAGTACTACTCAGCTATTAAAAACAATGACTTCATGAAATTCTTAGGCAAATGGATTGAACTAGAAAATATCATCTTGAGTGAGGTAACCCAATCACAGAAGAACACACATGGTATGCATTCACTAAGTGGATATTAGCCCAAAATATGGAATACCCAAGATACAATTCATAGACCATATGAAGCTCAAGAAGAAGGAAGACCAAAGTGTGGATGCTTCAGTTATTCTTTGAAGGGGGAACAAAATACCCATAGGAGGGGATACAGAGACAAAATGTGGAGCAGAGTCTGGTGGAAAGGCCATTCAGAGACTGCCACACCTGGGGATCTGTCCCATATGCAGTTGTTAATGTACTTCTTAAGGACACAGCTTTTAAATACTATTCCCGTAGGAAACCTCAGGTTTCCTGATTCCTAACCCGAGGCTTAAGCCTTCAGGAGATTATGTACCTATCTGTGTTGATTTTAAATGCTGGAGAAAGTACTTGAATGCTAGTTGCTTTTTCAAGTTATGTTTTTAAAACTTATTACGTATGTATGTAAATTTGTGTGTGTGCACGCAGTGCGCGCACACACAGTGTGCCATGACTCTTGTATGGCAGCCAGAGGTCAGCTCACGGGAGCACACTCTTTCCTTCCACCACGTGGGTCCTGGGGAATCAAACTTGGGTTGTCAGTCAGGATTGTCAGTTAGTGCCTTTACCCACTGAGCCTGGATGATCGTTTTTTCAACATGACCCTAGTGAGCCTTAATGCCAGGGCCAGGGTGCTTATCCCTAATGGCAACTGTTTGTAACAATTGGTCATTCTGAGTTTGACTTTTCCCTGGACTGGAGCAATCTGCCATTTCATTCCATTTTAAACTTTTGACTTGCCTCATTCTTATTGGCCTCATAATTCCAGTGGACTCAGCATAGTTTACTGCTGTAACGTTTGTTAGTGTTCTGAAAAACAGTGGAGTCCCACAGCCTGGCTCACGCCTGCCTGTTGCTTCCTCTTTCTATAACTCTGGGCAAGCTCCTCGATGGTTCAGTGCCAGTTCTCTTTATAAGAGGCCCTATCTATTTCAGATGATCGTTTGCTCATCATAAAGCATAATGTTTAAAATGACTTAGAAGAGAGTCTGGAATTAATCGCAGCTCAAGAAATGATTTGTCTACCGCCAGATGCTGGTTCTCACTGAGGACTTGACAGAGCATGGTGGATTGTTGGTGCTGTGAGCTCACAGTTACTATGCATAGGTGTCAGGGGCTGGAAAAGGTTCAGTAAGTAAAACATTTCCTTTGCAAGTGTGAGAACTCAAGCTGAATTCCCAGAACCCACACAGAGATGCCGGCCGTGATGGTGACCCCACACAGAGATGCTGGCCGTGATGGTGAACCCACACAGAGATGCCGGCCATGATGGTGTACACTTGTGAGTCCTGGTGAGTCAGGGACAGATGATGCATGTGGTGATAAGAGTGCAGGTTTCTGTGAACCTGATTCTTGGCCACCTAGTCTAGCTTAGTTGGTGAGCTTCAGGGCAATGACAGAGGCTGTCTCAAAAAAGAGGTGATGACCTTTCCGTGGATGATACCTGGGGTGTCTTCTGGCCATGTACACATACATACATACAAAATACCTGTCTTCTCTGATCTGAAAGGAGGACTATATGCCAGTCAGGAAACCTAGCAGTTTAGTAGCCTAGTCTCTCTTTCTAGTTGCCCAAGATGCTAAAAAAATGAAAGCTACTAGGCAGAAGGTGGCTCTGACACCCACTGTAATGAAGAAGCAGAAGGCAAGACCCTGGCTTGAAAAATGGGCAGAGAACTCCAGCCATGCACAGGACAGCTAGCCCCAAAGGACCCGACCCGCTTTGTCACATGGTCCCATCATATCCCACTTTGATGGCAAAAGACTCCCTCTGTGCATAGCCTCTTGGGATTAACCAGTTTACCCTGAACTCCAGTTACCAGAGAGCTACCCACTACTTATGTTGCTGGAAAATGTGAACAAGAACATTAAGAGATGGCTGCTGGCAAGGTGAGTGTCCCTACTTAGACACCAACTTTCTTTGGAGTAGGAGTTACTAGTGTCACTTTGGTGCAGAGTGAGCAGGCTCATTTTCAATTGCCTAGAGCACAGATGCTATTGAGTCGTGCATCTTGTTGCTTGCCCTGAAGACAGAGATGGTCATCATGGAAGACTAGACCATGAGAAGACACGCATCACTGTGCTGTCCTACCTGCTAGCTTGAAAGATCTGGGAGCCAAGCTGGGGGAAGCTCTTTGGAACAACTGCAGTGAGAGCTAAATAAACTTTCTACATCACTGGACTCATTTGAGGTTTCAAATCTGTGGCTTAAGCCACCAAACTGAGAAAGACAGATTATAAAACGTGTGCCTCTACACTGAGTTACAAACACACTGCTCAATTTTCTGTACTTTAAAAATAGAATGATTCCTAAAAGTAGTTTATCATCCAAAAGTGGGCTGAGCCTCTGAGTGCAAGGTAAAAGTTAAAATATTGAAGTAAATTATTTCTTATGGTGCATTTCTTTCCCTAGGTCTTCTTGGCTGCCACCTACCTGGCTAGCTAGGTCTTGTACCATTTTGGGGAGGTGCTCTCCTGTCAGGTGGCCCACACATCTGATATGAGCTGCAGTTTTCTCTCAGTGAGGAGGCATGTTTTTTTTTCCCCTCCTTTCATGTGTCATTCATTCTCCATGTGTTTTAGAGTTTAGTTCTCATTTCCCAAGGAAGCCCCTTGTGTGGTCCTGACGTGGGTAGACTGGCAGTAAATTTTAAGTGATAAGGTAACTTGACAGGAGCAGCTGCTTTTACAAAGAGAGAGGAGGGAGAGAGAGAGAGAGAGAGAGAGAGAGAGAGAGAGAGAGAGAGAGAGAGAGAGAGAGGAGGTGGTTTAATTGCCTGCTTTTATTTTTTCAAAGAAAGATCTATTCACTTTTTAAATTTTGCATAGGTGAAGGGTTTGGGCTTCATCCATATTGATAAGTGGTTAAGGAGCTATTCATGTGAGACAACTGGGAAATGACTCTTTGTGATCACAGCAGGAAGGAACATGCTAATGTGATAGTGAACAGTCTGGATTTCCATTTTTTCCTGCTTCCTGTGCTTGGTCTCTCTGTCCGAGGAGCCTCACAAAGAACTCAAGAATACTGATGAACAGTAGTTAGTATTCAGGGGAAACCCCGATGTGTTGGTCTTGGGATGACACTGTGAAGAGCATGTAAAGTAAATAATTAGAATGTGATCTAGTATTAGCAGCTGTGGCCTGGCCTCCAGGAAGGCGCACTGAGGGCCATCTCAGTTCTTGATCCCACCAACAAGCAGTTGTAGCATACAACACACATCAGACATTGTCTCAGCTGGCAATGCCACTAGGGTATCCTGAACAAGGGAAATGAAGGATTTCCGGGGGAGGGTTAGGAATAAACAAATCATGGTTCTGTTGTTTGTGTTGTGCAGGACTTGGACACTACTACGTCTTTGTAAAAACAATCCATCTTGCTGTGTATTTCTTATTGTCTTAACGTGCACGGAGAGATATGACATGCTCTCTTTGTGATCTTATGTCAATGCCTTCAAAACATAGGCTGTACTTCAACTTTCTCAGACTAAGTACCTTCTACCCCTCTAACTCCAGGAGGTCAGTGCATCCAGAGAACTTTCATGTGCTAATCTTAGGACCAATAGACACAATGCAAGGTTGTTTTAACCATCACTGAAGCTCAATTTTAATGGAATTGAGATGTTCAGATTTCAGAAGCAATACTGTTCAACAACCTCTGTGGTATTTAAGACTTAAAGGAATACACAGAATTACATATAGAAGACAAGCAAGAGAAGAAGATAGTGATCCTCTGTGTAGTAAGAGTACAGCAGCAGTGGATCTTGGTCTTTTCTTTGCACAACGTTAGGCGGTCGGGACCCTCGTGGAATGGAGACCTCCAGCTGCATTGTGCCTAGTGCACAGAGTGACTGATTCATGTTAAATGGAGCCATGAAACCCGTGGTCAACATGACGCAAGACAGCAAGGATTAAACAATATTAGCTCTCGGACATGGTGTCTTAGAAAATGTCATCAGTACTACAGTGGTTTTCTGTCAGCTCTCACTGTGCCAACATGATGCATTTCAGGAAGGCTTGTTGATCTATTACTTGAGCAGGTTCCTGTCAGCCTTAATTCATTTGTGCCTTCCCAGAAGCATTCCACAAACTGCTCACTGAAAGAGAGTTTGGAAAGCCCACTTAGTGGGTGGCCAAGACAGGTGGAACCCCAAACCATCAATCTCTTACTTCTAGAAGGCTGAAGATACCCTCAGATGATCGTGTTTTTCTTCCTCAGTTGCTTCAGCTTAGGGGAGATAGAGGATGGTCCTGATGGGGGCCGGTCCGATCTTAGCAGTTTGCAGAGCCAGACATGTGAAGATGGAGTGGGTAGGACACCAGACAGGAGACCTAAGAAGAACTTGCCAGGGTCTTCATTCACAGTATTGCTCTGGGATAGAGCATCAGAGTACAGGTTTACAGGTGTGCAGCATGTCCGGCAGAGAGAGTGATTCTTGTCATGGCAAGAAATAAATGAAAGTAAATATGGCCACCAATGCAAAATTATGTCTCCTTGCCTAGTCAACCAAACAGGTTCTTGCTCTTTTCTCCCTGAAGTGAGGTTGTTGGTCTGACTAAGGAAAGGAAAAGTTCTTGTAAGGTGGGTGATCTGAGTCATCTGGGAGCGGCAGTCTTGTGAGGATATAGAGAAACACAAACATGGTCCTGAATACTGAGATGGAGAGAACAGACTTAAAGGCTTCCTCAACACTCTCCAGAGATGGTAAAGGGTCCTTCAGTGATCATGTGCAATGGCTTGGCTTGTGCAAAAGCACCCAATCCTGCATGAAGACCTGTCACCCTATCACAGCTGTGCCACTGTCTCCCCTTTCCTGCCCAGGAATCTTGTCTTATCATAGTGTCACAACTGGCCTTGTGCAAGGCTGTGGTCAAGTTAAGAAAGTGTGGAAGCCAGGCAGGCAGTTTCTGAGTCTACCTCTGCTCTGGTGATCTCTCATGTCCAAAGGAGAGAGACTTTCTTCCTGAGTCACGTTCTTGTGGAAAGTCTGCCAGTTTTTGCTGTGGAGTACTATGATGCAAAGATATCATCCTGCATAGTTAGGACCAACTTCTGGAAGAGAGACTGTGGCAAATACCCAGAGCTGTTTCAGATATGTTTGGATGGTTGCAAGATACGGATCCTAAACAGAACTTGAGCTTGGAGTTCACTGTGCCTGGGAGTGGATCTCACAGATGAGAACTCAGGGAAGATGGCAAGACTTCGGCTTGCCTCCTGGCTGGGTAGGAGGGAATGTGGTTTGCTTTGCTGTGTTTGACTCTCAGTGAAGCATTTTTAGAGAAATAGCTTGAAATGTGTTCTATGTATTAAAACATGGTAGACTTGAGCTAGCTCAGGCCAAGATCACTATCCTTGAATTTGCAAATGGAGGGCTACAGCCAGTCTGCAAGGCATTTTGGTTGTTTGTAGCCAGAAAATTCACAGCTCTAGAATCGTATTTTGCTCATAGCAAGCGCATATGGTGGATCTTGTTTTACAGATGTGGTGAGGGCAGAGGCAGGAGTTCTGAGGACAAGGTATCCAGAATCTGTGCCCATTTCTTATCAGTTATAGACTTCTGGAACATTCTCAATGGCCCCTTTGCTCCAAGGTCCCAAATACTGGCACTCACCACATGAAACCCCTCATAATATTTATGCTCTTCATGTGAGACTTAACAAAGAGGAGATCTGATGTTTCTGAACGGGAATTAAGCTTTTCGAAGCCAGAGACTCATTACAGTCAACCCTAAAGGGGAAATAGTGTAAAAAGTCTACTTTTAGCATATATACTTAGCTCAGTTGATCATTTTTTTTTTTTAACACACAGACTAAACCGTCCTAAATCAGACAATTGTTTTAGTATTGAGGGTTTTACTTTTGCCTGAATGATCTGAAAATGCTTAATGGGACTATTTGGTCATAACCATTTCCATCTGCTCACTTATGGGGGGTGTTGATGAATCTGGTAAGTTCCTGGATAAGAGTGGACAGAGGGGAGGACCTGTAAGCCACCCTGGACAAGAGGAGAGAGGAAGGCCACACCCACTACTTGACTCCTGGGCTTACATCACCCCACCCCACTGTTGCTAGGTGATGCCAGCCAGGTCAGCTGCAAGTAGACCTCCAGGAAGCTGGTATGGACACAGTAGCTCAGAAGGAGACGGAAGCTAAGCTGATTTGTTGCAACAAGCAGGAAGGCAGGTTTATTGTGCAATAATGCTTAAATATTACCCAAGAGCAGCAAAATAGACAAAGAACAAAGAGTGACTGATTTGCCACTCTGCTGTTGTGTTGAAGCCTGACAAAACCGCCATTGATGGAGTGGTACTAAATAAGAGGTCATGAGTTCTTGGGACTTTTCTCTTTTCTCTGTGTGAGATACCATCTTGAATGGTGGCTTGATTTTGTTGTGAGAGTGACTTCAGAGCATGATGGAGGGAGAGAGAAACAATTGGAGGGGCACCTGAGAAGTATCGACCCTCCTATTCTCTGCATCCTAGGTCTCTGTTAGGTTTTTATCCAACACAAAGGCTCAGAAAACCTTGTGGAAGACTGTTCATTCACTCACTTAAGGTATTACCATAATTGTAGATATGAGATAATTTTATTTATCTTTTAAAAAAAATTTATTTCATTCTGTTTTCTTAAGACAAGGGCTCATGTGTCTCAGAGTAGCCTCAAACTTATTATGTGGCTGAGGATTGCTTTCGGCGACTGAGTTCTGGGATCACAGGTGTGTGCTACCAGGCTTGGTTTTCTGCATGGTACTTAGTTGATATCACAAACCCCAGTGCAGTCATCACCTAGGCCCAAACTAGAACCTAGTCAAAGGCTTCCACAGAACCCAAGCACTCTTTCTTATTCTCTCTTCTCTTCTCACACCTAGCAGTATAATTATTTACCTGATGTTCTTTCTTTCCTCTCTACTGGCTCATGACAATGTGTTATTTAATTTTATTCACGTTTTAAGGTTTTATATAAAAGGTACTGTAATATATCAAGTCTTTCTGGAACTTTTTTTAAAAAAGAATTATTTATTTATTTTATGTATATCTATGCACTGTAGCTGTCTTCAGACACACCAGAAGAGGAAATTGGACCCCATTATAGATGGTTGTGACTTACCATGTGGGTGCTGGGGTTTGAACTCAGGACCTCTGGAAGAACAACCAGTGCTCTTAACCACTGAGCCATCTCTCCAGCCCCTGGAACTTTTTTTTCTCTCAGCATTATAGCACTAATTGTTTTCTGTCTTGTCAATCATATCTGTTGCATAATATACTTCATTACATTGATATTTTATTATTTATGCATCCAACTGTTGATTGATATATGGTTGTTTTCAGTCTTTTAGTATTACGTTATTCAACCTGTAAATATACTATTTATCCCCTGACATATATGTATAAGCATTCCTCTTGGGTATATGTCTAGGAATGGAATGCTAATCTGTAAAGTATTAAAATGACCAGTTTAAAAGATATGGCCAAGCCAGGTATAGTGCCGTGTTTCTGTAATCTCAGCATTCAGAAAGCAGAGGCAGAAGGATCACTGGTTAGAGTGTAGACTGGGCTACACTGTCTCAAGAGACAGATAGTTTCAGCTGGTACCCAGAAGTTTATTTGTTGGTGTTGTTAATTTATTCCTAATGGTTAATTAAGAACAGATCTAGTTTCCCTCTCTAATAGCATGTAGCAGAGCCATCCTTTCTGAGATCTCAGGAGAACTCGCTACAGTATCAGGGCGAGGGCTCAGTGGGTATGGAGATGGTATGGAGAACTTTGGCAATGTTTCAAAGTAGCTTCATCAGACAGATTTTTCAGAGTTTAAATGAGTCAGAGTGTTGTTTATCTTTGGACCAAAGCCAACGTCTCCTGTAGCCTGAGAGGGCTGATGGAACAGAGCAGGATCAGTAGAACATTTGCTGAGGAAGTTCTAACAGAGAGAATAAGGTTTGTGATGGGGCAGGGTCAGAAGAGCCTTAGGAGCTTTCGTTCCACACTGGCTTTCTTACCAGACCCGAGCTTCCTACTTGCATCCCCTAGGGTCCCTCATAGGCTCAGGACTTCAGGGGCCCCCAGTGCTGCTGCTTCCGCAGCCTGCTAAGGGCAAGACAGCAGGGGATGCAAACTTGCTTCATTTTGTCCCTGCAAGTGTAGCTCATGAATCAATTATGGCCTCTGTTTTGTTTGATGGGACTACCTTACTGTCCGCTGGGCATCCTGGGGGAATGGTAGATCTAGGGGACACTTGCTTTGTCAGATCCAATGAACCATGTTTCTAATTGTTGGTTTTGGCTTTTACCAGGGATCCTTCAGGCCTGGGGAAGGATCCATTGGCTCAGAGAATTAGGAATAGGGAAACGGAGGAGTGTACTGTGACTCCCGTAAGGTGGTTCTGATATCTCTTGAGCTCATCCAGGATCTGCCTGTAGGTTCCCACCTCCCCTTGCCTTTCTCTCCTCCTTCCCTCCTCGCTTTTGTTTCTCTGGTAGCAGTGAAGAAGCTAGAAGGAAACAAGAGGCAGAGGCAGTGGGGTTCAGCATTCTGTTGATGAATGCCAGAAACCTGATCTGAGCACTTGTGTGAGCACAGCAAGTGCACAGGAGAGACAGACTTGTGAGCCTGACATTCAGTGATGAAGCATCTGCCTGAACCTCGCCAGCAGTTACACAGTAGAGGTGACAGTGGAACATGTGTGGCAAATGCAACAGGTAGATGACTAATTCTCCGTCCTTAGGGCCAACAGTGTTCTCACTCAGCAAGAAACCAGCCGCAGGTCAGATTCCTTCCCTTCATTCCACTCTCTCCACCTTTAAGTGTGGGCTAATTAGATGCTCATAAAAGTGTCATAAGGCAAACACCACCTTTGTGACAATTTTACTGATGAGGAAATCAAGCTCAGTTAATTGTCTTGCTCAAAGTAAGGGGTTGCGAGGAGCTGAATTTACCTTTACTGAAAGTCTGGGCTAACAAAACTATCTCCTAGTAGCCGGCTGTTATTAGAAAGATTAGGGGTCCAGGACTAGCTGGTAGTGACAAGAGGCTCGACTGAACTGCTGATCCTTTATATTTACTGACTGTGAACAGCTGAGCACATGAGCTGGAGTCTACCCTGACCCCAGGATGAGGACGTAAAGTCACACATGATCTGCTTCATTTTTTTTAAAATTCAAATCAGGAACATGTTTAACTCCATGAAACGAGCCTATTAAAGTATAGGTGTAATTGTTTCAGTTAAACAGTTCTCTTACATTGAAGCTGTTGTGTGTTTTGTGGGGGTGTTGGTTTTCAGAAGCTGGGGAGACGACGGAAGTGCATTTCTAATGGAAACCTTGTAAACACGCAACAACAATGAAACTAGTGTTTACTTCAGGCTCAGAGCATAGCACACTCTTACAAGGTTCTATTTCTAGTCTGAGATGAGCATCAGACATCAAGGTTGGGAGGTGAGTTGTGGCCAGCGCCCTGACCTCAATAACAGACAACAATAGAAAACATGATTTCAAACAATAGGAAAAAGCAAAAGCAAGCTGCTGAAGGAAGATTTAGCAGGCCAAGGCAAGGCCCTCTCAGAAAGTTGGAAAACGACTTTATGCTACATAGAGTCCCAGGAGATGTGAGTCTTTTGGAAAAGCAAAAGAAGTCACGCTCGGAGAGTCTGCAGTGTCTTCTGCATGTTTTATGGGGAGGATTGTTACTTGTGTCAGTGGTTCCTATTTTTTCTATTAAATGTTACTGTTTAACAGAATAGCCTTCCTGGTGAGGACTTAACCAACAGAAGTTAAGTTTAACAAGGTCCTAAACAGTCAAGAGTCAAGTGTAGGTGAGGAGGTAGAAATTCACACACTCAACTGTGACTGAACAAATAAGGAACCCAGAATCATATATTGTAATTATAGGTTTTAAAATCCCTTATCTTGCCATTTACTTCAAAGACATGGATACTTAGTGTTGAATGCCCTCTGTATTTCTCATTTCTTTGGTTATTCCTTATGCATTCAACCTGCAGAAGCAATATCCAATTCACAAACCTCATTATCCTGAAAGAAAATCCTAAACAGGTTGTTGGGAATTAAAAGTACATTTTGCATAGAAAGCTGAAATGTTAGACAGAGTGGTTAGAATCTCAGCTGATACTCAGTATAGCAAAATTCACACCTATAGCAACAGTTGATTATTTCTATAGGGGAATGAGCTCCTCACTCTAAGTCTAAGCTGCATCTTTACTTAATTCTGCTAGACTCTTGGGCTGGGAATTGTGACGGATGAGAAAGAAGATACAGTGCTGGGAAAGCCTCAGTGGAATTGAAGAAGTGGACTTGCATTGGGGAGAAGATGCTTGGTGGGAGGGCTTGCACCCAGGCTGCCTCTGTGAGGAGTGTGGAATTTAAGGAGGGAATTTATTGAATGAATAGAGGAACATTTTGTTTATATTCTCCTTTGGTTCTGAGCATTCCTTCCCCCTGGTTTATTTGATCTCCATTTCTTCAATTTCTTTTTTTTTTTTCCAGCTCTGGGTCTGTGTAGCCTCTCCCTCTTCCTACTGTAACCAGACTCCCCATCTCCCTACCTAAGGGAGTCAGACAAAGTCACGGATCTTTAATGAGATCTAGGCGGTTTTTGGAAATCTTGCTAATGAGGCTGCAATGCACCAAATCCCCAGTCCCAGTCCCGTTACCTGGTTCATAGCCTCTCTGCCCTGAGTCTGGGTCCTGAGAGAGTTAGCATGTGACCGTCTTCAAGAAATCTGAACAAGTTGCCAAGAGTGGGACCCTCCGACAGAACCTGGCACTTGAAAACTCCAGAGCTTTGCTTGCATGCAGAGCAGATTTTCAGTGAGCAATACTTAAATTGAAAATTGGTGGGTAAGGGGCCCTGCCACCCGGCCACGGCATTGTGTTGGAGCCCACATGGAAAACTCCAGAAAGATCTTTACAGGCATTATTATTTTTTTTTACCTTCACTAACTCCTCAACCCTCACAACTGTATTTTGCTGTTCTTAGCATCTCTCACCCAGGGATTCTATTCAGATGAAGCCTTGCAGATTGTTTCATAGTGATCCTAGGGAAGAAACAGCCCACTATAGAAGTAACCCTGCTGGGGAATTTCAGTAATTACCTTATGAGTAGATGATTCCTTGTTTAAAAAGAAAAATTAAATTTAAAGTACCCCTGGTTTATTTTTTTTCCTTTATTCTTTTCCTTTTTTTCCTTTGCTTTGTTTGTTTTAGTTATGGTCTGAGTGTAAAAAGCACTTTCAGTAAATAGAGGCCACCAGTCATCCTGATGACATAGTCTACATCTAGAGCCAAGATTTGTGACCTTACATACAGGAGTGCTGTGGAGACAATAGGGTATGTAAGAAGTGGATGTTTGACATATACATGCTATTTTTATATTCTCATGGAAACAAGCTCTGCTGACCACGTTGCTGTATCTTAATGCCCACGCTTTAGGAACATTTCCCAGTTCAAATGCAGCAAAGCCTTATTGCTCATTCAATCCTGAGGATGAATTGATTTCATGTCCCTTGAGTTGTAATATCCATGACAAACAGGATGAAAGAAACGACTGTCAACCTGGGGAACATTTAAAATACATATGCATTCCTGGCCCCACTAATCCACATCTCACTTAGGAGGCTGAGGTCCGGATGCTGCATTCTAAGCTCTTCAAGTGACCCTGACACCTGATTCAAATTGCATAGCCACTGCTGAGACTAGAACCTGTCTGGAGCAGAGAAGCATTGTGGGTTGCTGGCAGCAGAGGCCTAGGGCTAAATGTATGGACAGGCCTGGGTGGGATTTGGCCATAGAGCTTATTTTGAAGTGGGGCTTTGTTTTAAAGTCGATGCTGTCTTTCTGGAGGGGTTACAGCCAATCTGGGCTATTCACCTGAAGGATAATGGTTTCCTATTTAGTGGTTTACCTGAGGTATGGCAAATTAGGTTCTTGGTTGTGGAGAGCAGCTGGGGATAGAGGCTAACATGAGCATTAGCTTGTAGACTCACTGGAGCTCACAAGCCCACGGCTCTGGAACCTTCTGTCTATCCCCTCCCACTGCCTGTCCTGCTCGATCTTCTCCATGCTCCATCCCCCAGCCTTCCTTTTCTTTTTCTTTCTCTTTTTCTTTTCTTTTCCTTTTCTTTTTTCTTCTCTTCTTTTTTCTTTCCTTCTTCAACTTTTATTAATTCTTTGTGAGTTTCACATCATGTACCCCAGCCACACTCATCCTCCCATCTCCTCATATCCACCCTCTGCCCTTGTAATCGCCCCCAAAAGAAAATTAAAAACAAACAAACAAAAATAAACACAACAAACAAAGCATAGAAAACATCTCATCGTGGAAGCTGTAGTGTGTCACAGTGTGTCTGTCCACAGTCTATCCTTCTGTCCACACATCTTCCTTGGTCTGGTTCGAGGTCTCTGGCTTTTGGGACACCATGAATACTGGATCCTCACTGGGACTCCTCCCAGTTATCCTGTTGTTGCCCTGTATCTTGGAGATCCTGCAGTTTTGATCAGCAGGACCAGCCCTTTCACACACTCCAATAGTTCACAGATGATGTAGATTTTTGGTGTGGACCCACTCAAAGCTCTGAATCTGGGCCTGGGTAGTAGTTGAGCTGGTAAGCCTGCTGGCTCTCCTACATTCGAACCACAAGTGCAAGCAAGCCAGTATTGTTCCAGCAGGGCTACCCAGGAAGGCCGTTGGCAGGAGGCAGGGTCAGCTCTCCTGCTTGCATCGACACCTCTAAAACCAGCTTCACTGTGCTACTCAGTTGAGGTGCTGGGGGCCCACTTTCCCAAGTGCTGCAGCCTGTGAAGGGCTGAGACAGCTCTTCTGCTCCTTCACCCTCAGGGTGGCTCACGGCTGCCTTTACCATCAGGACCAGCTCCACGGTGTTGCCCAGACAAGGCATAAGGCCTGCTGTCCTGAGTACAACAGCCAGTGAGGGTCAGGGCCAGCTTACTGGCTCTCATAACCCCAGCCTTTCTTAAGAACTTATGCCTGCAAAAGTATTGCAAGCTAGAAACAAATTTCTTCAGTATAGAAATACTTGGTGGTGGGAGAAAGTGTTGACAAAAATATTTGCATAATCTTCCTGGTGATGCTCTTTTGAATTTGCCTTCTCCCTTCCTTTCCTTTACACTACATAGTAAAACCAAGAGTGACAATCAGGTCTTCATGGTCAGTGTGTTTTGGTGAGGTTGTTCAGGCTGGGTGTAGATAGAGAAAATAAATCATGACTTAAAGCAAGTATGTATTCTTGTGTGACATGAGCTTTCGTGTCTGCGTGTGTGTGGGTGTGTTTGTGTGTGTGCACTGAAACCAGAGGTGTATCTACCTTGTTCTCTGAGGCAAAATCTCTGCTGGCCGGGAACTTACCAAGTAGGCTAGGCTGACTTGCCAACAAGTCCCAGGGGTCTGCCTGTCTCTACCTTCCCAATGACAGGATTATCAAGATGAATTGTCATGCCCATCAAACTAAGGTCCGTCTGCACACAAGACAAGCACTTTATTAACAGAGCAATCTCTCTAACACCAAAGAGAAACGTTTGAAGTTTCTGAAGGAAGGTTTGTATTTGAGGGTGTGTTTTTCCAAAGAGTACTTTTTCCAACTACACCCCAGCTCCATGCTCAGGAGAAAGATAATTTTAAACCCCTATTAAAATAAGATCCCGCCCTCCTGAGGATAATCGTAGATGGGTATGATTCTGTTTTTTGCCACAGCTGCAGGATGAAGGGTGTTCCTAAAACTGGCAGTGTGCTCTCTCTTCCATGTCTGTCATAGCTGTCACTCCACTGCCTCTGCCTAAAGGCCTCCATTTTTTCCTTTGACTTCTTTCAGAAACATTCTCCTGGGGGTCAGGAGAGAAACTCCAGCCCTTGAAGGAGAGTTGTGCCACAGGAGTCATGTGTTTTAGCATCTAGTAGGGGTTATGCCCCACAGTAGGTAGTTTAAAATGCTGGTCTAATAAATTGTAATGAGCGTTCTGCATTCTGGCTTTCCTTGAAAGAGATTGATTCAGTTTCCGTGTTATCGCTATCAAGGTTGTCTCCTTATCCTAGAGATGACTTCTAGAAGGTGCTCATTTCCCTGATGCCAGGTCTGGTGCTTCCCCACGGGTGGGATGGAGTTATTTCCACATGGCCCGATGAGCCATTGTGGTCTATCATTGTGGATGAAAGGTATACTGTAGTGAGAATTTTGGTTTCTTTAAAAAAACCACAGAAATAGGAACATTGTTTCATTTTAATCTGCGTCTGTGGGACCCAGGGCTGCTGCAGATTGTTCATGGCAGCTGACTATGATTTGCCTCATGCTATAGCAGGGAAGTGATTTTGCCAGCTGAAGATAGTTTCTGCAATTGTGGGACATCTGGAATTCTGCAGACTTTTCAGAGAATATATAAATGCTAGAGCCCCCTCTAGTTGGCCGGTTGGTGGTTGAATGCTGTTGGTTATGATTTGTCAAGTAGCTGTGAGCAAAGAGATGAAAAGAAGAAATTAAATATCCTGAAGGCAAAGATCAAACTCATCTCAAGAAATTCAGTGCCCCAATCAGCAGGAAGTAATCTAATGATATCCTCACACTCTTTCTCCTCTACCTTTTTTTTTTCTCTCCTACCTCGTGTTAGGGGGTTGAAAGGATGGAGAAAAGTGGAAGAAAAAAAAGAACCCACAAAGTAGCTAAAAGTCAGGTTACAATGTATCTGCTTTTATTTGCAAGTTCTTTTCCCACCACCAGCAAGCTGAAACTTCTAAAATGTTACCTGAACAAGTTAAAGAAGCAGCACCCCCCATCCAAGCCTCCAGCTAAACCACTAGGGTAAGGACAGTGGCATAGCTGGACTCTTTATCTGTAGTATGAAGAAAAAAAAATACCACTTTATTTATGGTAGGATACAAATATACTAAACAATTAGAATGGCCTCCTGGTTAAAGGGTAGGCTCCAGATCCAACTGCCCAGTCATGAATGCTGGCTCCATTATTTCCTAGCTATGTGACCTTGAACAAATGCCTACGTTTTGACCATGATTCACTGGGTGAGTAACAACATCTGCCACGTGAAATTGTTGTGAATAATAAGTGGCAGTTACATAGGTGAGACCAGCACCTGGCACATAGTAGGGCTCTCACTTGAGAGGCAGACAGTCATTACGTGGTGTTAGTCAACGATCCTTATCACGTTGCTAAAATAGAAACTGACCTGGGAATTTTGTTTTTGATCTCTGCTGCCCAAGACTCAGTCTTAGCTGTGACTGCAGTATTAGCTCTGGGGTTTAGAGTTTGTTTCTGGTCTGTTTAGAGTCCTCAAGAGTTTCAGAGCACTTCATCACCTTCCTTTTACTTTTGAAACAGGAAAAATAGTTTCTTTTTTTATGTTGAAATGGGCCCGAGAGGGACTGCCAAGAGAGTGAAGGCTTGTTGAATAGACTTTTGATTTGGTTTATATATTATCTGAAATTTTCATTTTTTTATTTGGTGTGTGTGTCTGTCTGTGTGTGTGTGTGTGTGTGTGTGTGTGTGTTAGTGTGTGTAGAAGTCATTAATGGATCTCAGAGACTATATAACATAAACAGTTGAAACCAGGAGTTGGCAAGGTCTGGCCTCTGGGCTAAAGTTTTACCTTTGGCTTCTTTGTAAATGGCCCATAAAGTAAAAAGGTTTTAACATATTTTTAAAAGCTTTTAACTAATTTAATTTGTTTATGTACTTTGTATATGAGTGTTTTGTCTGCATGTACATCTGCACACCGGAAGCGGGCACTGGATCTTATGGGACTACAGTTAAAGATGGTTGACATGTAGGTTGCCAGGAATTGAACTCAGGTCCTCTGGAAAAGCAGCCAGTACTCTTAACTGCTGAGCCATCTCTCTAGCCCTAAACATTTTAGTTCTTAACATTAGTTTTTTATTTGTGTGTCTATGTGTGTATGTGTATGTGTGTGTGTGTGTGTGTGTGTGTAGGCACATGGGCCTGTGCCATGGCACACATGTGGAGGTCAGAAGACAGCTTTCAGGACTTGGTTATTTCCTTCTACCACATGTGGTTCATATACTGAATTCAGAGGTCATCGGTCTTGGCAATGAATTTCTTTATTTTCTAAGACATTTTTGTGACCTAGTTATTATATTTTAAAAGGATTTTGAAGAAAAAAAAACAATTAAAGAAATTAATATAAGAGAGACTGTGGTCCACTGTGGTGGTTTGGATGACAACAGTCCCCATGGGTTCCCTCATGTAAGTATTCATATGTCCCCATGGGTTCACTCATGTAAGTATTCATATGCTTGATCCCTAGTTGGTTGAACTGTTTGAGAAGAATTAAGACGTGTGTCTTTGTTGGATCAAGTATGTCACCGGGGTTGAACTTTGGGGTTTCAAAAGCCCATGCCATTCCAGCCAGCTCTTTTTGCCTCATGCTTGTGGGTCAGTCAAGATGCAAGCTCTCAGCTCCAGCTCCAGTGCCACGCCTTTCTGCCTGCTTCTTTGCTCCATACCACAATGGTATAGACTCTTGGAAACTGTTAGCCTTAAATAAATGCTTTCCTTTATAAGTCCCTTGGTCATGGTGTATTATCACAGCATTAGAAAAGCCAGCCACAAAACCTAAAATATTTACTCTCTTGCTCTTTATAGGAAAAGGTTATCGATCCCCATTCAAGAAATAAGCACGCCATCCTCAATATTGACTCCCACTCCTGTGTTGTCAATCAAACCGTCATTTAACAACTTTGAAAGTCCTAGGTCACCTCCTGACCTCCACTGCCCTCTCTCACAAGTAACCACTATCCTGAATTTTGTGTTGTTTTCCTTTGCAAACTTTAAATAACATATACATAGAAAAGTATTGCTTATTTTATTTTCTCCTGCTCTTCATAAATGGAGTGACACTCTGGTTTTTCTGCCGTATGCATTATTATCTCAGGATTATGTGGCTTTCATCTACCACATTTTTCCTGCAGTTAGACATGGCGGTGGGGGGTGGGGGAGTGGATTTTGTTAGATGTGTTTGTTAACACTTCTTATTTTCAAACTCAAGTTTTGCTAATCTGGCTATGATGGAAAAAATTTAAAAAAAAAACCACCATACTTTAAAATACCGCTTATTACATATTTCTCTGAGACTGTTACCAGATTCAATTAATTTAACTTCTCCCATCATTTAAATCTTAATCACAATGCTGATAGGAGGATGTTATAACTCTAGCACAGGTTAATTAACACGCCAAAGGTCACAAAGCTAATAGATGGTAGAATATAGATTTGAACCAAGATTTAACTCTCAGCCCATGTGATTAATTCTTCCTGTTCATCCAAAGATGTTCTAAGGAAGATAATTTGAGGCAGGGGTTGAACTATGAAGAAAATGTGAAACTTAAGACGTGCTGATTAACTAAAATATAAACAAAAAGAAAGACAATATGATTTAAAGGTTTCATCCAATGTAGATAAACTCTCCTTTCTCTCTCTTTCTCTTGACTAAGCAATAAAAAAATTTTAATTCCAGAAGTTAAAAACCTAAACAAGCAGCTTGAGGTGACCTCACAGGGCACAGAAGCCGAGGATTTGTTCCTTCTGTGTGAATCAGAGCCACATTACAGCTTTTGTGGTTTGAGTACCTCATGAGGCAGGCATGAGATTATTCTTGCCAGGGGAGATTTTAGACCATGTTTCCCACATTCCTCATTGGGCCTCATTGGTTACTGTTCTGCTCTCTGCTGTCTTTCTTTCTTGGCAAAAATCAACACAGTTGCATGGATTAGCCTGTAAAACACACACACATACAAACTGCATATACCATATACATACATGCATATACCACAAATAGTATACACACACACACCATACACATTACCTACATTCTCTGCACATGTGAACACATTCATACGATTCATACACATACACATGACATATATACATATACATCACAAATACTATACACACAGTACATATTCACTATGCACACATGATCATATACACGCTATGCATACACATAAACACACACCAAGTTTTGACTTAACATAGTAATTATATATACTCTTTAAGCTTAAAAATCTCATGCAGAATGTTATTTAGGACCTATTAATATACGTGTGGTATAAAACATGACAGATCTAAAAAGGAGAAAGTGTGATCTTAAGGCTGAGTTATGATCTTCTTGGCTGTGGGGCCTGCTGCTGAGGTGGTCTGTTGGACCTGACTGCTCTCCTCTTCTGCTTGATTGTAGTCTGCTTACTTCCTGCAAATGGATTTTCAGTTGGGGTGACCTTTGATGGTGACCATATGACATGGAGTCAGGGAGGAGCGTACAGATATCTCTGGCAGAGGTGGTAATGCCAGCGAAGTGTGAACACATGTCTACTTTAAATCTGAGCCAGCAGTCACCCCAAATGATGCATCCCAAATGATATTAAGATTGTTAATGTTACCTTGATTGGACCATCAACAGGGATAGGACCATTGGTTCTACTCAGCCTGAGAAAAATGTCTGCCAAGCTTTTCTGAGATCTTAAAGGAAAGTATTCTTTTTGGGAATGCCAATACAAATGGGTAAAGGGACACTGTCATACTCCTCACTGAATGATAAGTACAGCCCATGTGGCCTGCCCCCTCTTCATTTCATTATTGTAAGGTTTCATAAGGTTTTGGGTAGAAACAGAATCTTTGCCATGGAATATAGAGTTGAAATCTTCAATACTAACTTTAAACTTCTTTTGACTCCTCCAGTCTGGGATGGCTGCTAGCTCCAGCTTTCTCTTCATGCTTCCAGAGATGCTGGAAACAAAACACTACGTTCTCTTTAGGCCTCACTGCCTGGAGTCTGGAGGACATGGGATTTGATTCAGAGCCAGGCACCTTCAAGAACAGCCTGAGAAAAGCCTTCTGGATAATGTGTCCCAAGGGGATGGGTGGGGGTGGAAGGGACAGGACGGGGGGGGGGTGTGGGGGTCAGATTCCAAACACAGCTGACAGTGAGGCTTTCTAAAGAAGGCTCTTGATTTTAAAGTTCCCTCTTTTGATTTCCTCTGCCTCTGTCTTTTCTCTTCCCTTAAAAAGCTCCAAGTTATTCATTTGTCTTTGCTCTTATGTGAAGTCCCATTATGCTCAAATAGCACATAGCATCAACCTAAAGACATGGCAGCTAAAGCCAAGAAAAGCATTTGGCTAGTTTGATTTCTTTTAAGTGTATGTTTAGACACATGGATGGAATAGTTAAATGTCAGCTAACATCTAATTTATTAACAGAGGTGCACAACCTATCTTAAATAATGTATTAATATAGAAATATTACTGTTTCCAATCTTCAGCTTCCTGGAAAGATGTTATGTAATTCTTTTGTGTGTGTTTCTTTCCTAACTTCTGTTTGAGTCACGTCACACAGATCTGTGGGCTCATCATTCCGACTTCTGGGCTGCTGGAGAAACAGTAGTTTTCATGTTTAATTTGACCACTAAAACTGCTCCATGCCCCTTACAGATTTGCTTTTTTGGTTAGTTCTTTGACATAGTTAGTACAATGTGTTTTGATCATATTTATGGCTTCCTGCAACTCCTTCCAGAACCCACCTCCCTTTCCCCTACCCACAGAACGTTGTGTTCTGTCTCTTTTTATACTCTCATCAAGTCTGATTTGTGCTGCTCATGAATAATGTCTGGCACCCACTGAGTGTGATTAGTTCAGTAGGGGCCACACTCTTAAAGAAAACGGAGTTTCCCTCTTCAATCAGCTATCAAATACTAAGAGCTTCCTGGCTAGGGTTGGGACTTCTGCCCACCTCCCTTCTCTCCACTGCAGTTTGGTTTGGCTTGAGCTTGCACAGGCCCTGTGCATGCTGTTATACCTGTTGTGAGCTCATATGTGCCACTGCCCAGCACTGAGTACAGTGTTCCCTAGTATTCATCCACCAACTCTGGATCTTATATTCTTTCTGCCCTTCTTTTGCAATGATCCTAAGCCTTGGGAGGAGGGGTGTAGTACTTACGTTCCACTTTGGACTGAGAATTCTGGAATCTTTTATTCTGTGCACCTTAACCAACTGTGAGTCTCTGTGATCATCATTGTCTTCTGACGAGGGCTGAGAGACATATCAGGAGTCACTTTAATGCACAGGTCATTAGGAGTCAGTTTAATACTATCTCCGTTTAGCAGATAGTATTATTAGTAGAGTCTCCCCTAGGGCCTCTGACTTATCTAGCCACATGTTCATGGCTGGACAATGGGGCCAGGTATGGGTTTCATCTCCACATGATGTTTTGCCACTATTGTACTAGTGAGCATAGCTTGCTAGACTAGCCATTATTATATATTACAGCATTCACAGATGTGTAAAACTAACGAAGGTGTTCATCACATCTTCAAGTACTATGAAAGCTATCTAGGTCAGTACTAGCTTGATATCTCCAGGTTCCATGACTCAGGCATGTGGTGTCTTCAGCAATAGGGTCTTTACCATCAAGTTCTTGAGGTAATCCATGAATTAGCACTATCCTGCAATGTTTGGTTATCTATGGCACCTCATTGGAAATTAGTGTGGAAGCTCCTCAAATAGAAGAACTAGCAATAGAAGTATCACATGATCTAGCTGTATCACAGCTGAGTACTTACCCAGAGGACTCTATGTCCTATATAAAGATATAAATCACCAATGTCTGTTGTTCTCTATGCAGACTAGCTGGGGAGTAGGAATAACCTTGTATCATCAGTTGATGAATAGATCATGGGAATGTGGTATATTTATGCAGTAGAATATTATTTGCCTATTAAAAAACCGAATTATGAAATTTCAAGATAAACGTATGGAAACAGTCATTCTGAGTGTGGTAAGCAGATCCCACAAGACAAACATCTGACCCAGGAAGACCAACAACATCTGACCCAGGAAGACCAACATCTGACCCAGGAAGACCAACATCTGACCCAGGAAGACCAACATCTGACCCAGGAAGACCAACATCTGATCCAGGAAGACATCTTGTGTTTCTTCTCATTGGGAATGTTCGCTTTGACTCTTTAGATATGTGTGTTTCGTTTGGAATATCCATAGAGGTCAGGGGCTTTGTGTGTGGTGTGTGTGTGTGTGTGTGTGTGTGTGTGTGTCTTTTAAGAGATGGGAGATAGAATGTAGTGCTATAAAAGGGGAAAGGTGAATAATGGGTCAGGAAGGGGTTAACAGGTGGGGGATGGGAGGGCAGGGTAGAGGAGGCTCTCCAGGAGGGATAAATTCCACTGAAGGCCTTTGAAAAGTGTATGAGGAAATCTGTTATTGCGGGAACTTCCGAATGCATATACACATACATAAAAAGATAAAGTGGAGTTCCTCTGTGACAATATCCTACTTTATATCATCCTTAGCTTGCCTCTCTAATTTTTTTTTGTCACCCAAGTATATATTCTGTCTGGAAATTATAGTCATTTGCATTTAAAAGTGATTTCTTTTTAAAAGATTGCTGGTTTATTTTTAACTGTACTCCATAGCTGTAAATACACACCTTAACCTTTGGGAAGGAATTGAACTACATCAGGTTCTTTTAAGCTTCTATTTTATGCAGTATGTATGTATGTATGTATGTATATACGTATGTGTGTGTTCATTATTTATTTACTTGTTTGTTGTGTGCATATGTGTAAGTCCAGGGGTGTGGGAGCCGTGGCTTGTACGTGATAGCTAGAGGACAACTCTCTGGAGTTGGTTGGTTCTCTCCTTCAACAGTGGGTTCCAGGAATTGAACTCAGGTCTTCAGGCTTGCACGGTGAGCCCTTTCCTCAGCCCAACCACCATACTGGTTCCAGGTTAAACTTCTTTTGCTATCTTTTTACTGACAATATTTCAAAGGATGGATTGGGGTCAGGGTTATGGAATGTTTGTGTAAAATAACTGAGAGATATTATACATTGCTATCTGTAAGAGCTTTGTAAGGAATCTAATACAATTCCACTCCTTTTATAAGGGACAACCCTGGGCAAGAAAACAAATGCTTTATATTAGGGCATTTGAAGTCGTCCTTTAAAAAGGCATAAAGGGCTACAGGAGTCCTGCTTCTATTTCAAGTGTCTATGTTATTTGCATCACATGTGGCCATAGCCTTGGTCCACTCCTTTTCCTAACTTTCTACAGGTTAGTGAGGCTGGTAAACTGTGGGTGAAGCGTGGAGACAGCCTCTGCTTCGGTTGCTGTTGTTTTCAGGGATTCAGCAGACATGCTGGAGAGGGCAGGGATGGCTACATTCGCCCCAACTCCTTTTAAATACAACAGATGCTTTGACCGGAGGAAAGACAAATGTGGTCATGTTGAAATGACTTTAATTGGTGAAAAGATCAGGAATAATGACAGTGCAGTGAGGTGCCTGTCAGGTTGTATGAGTGGACTCTAGAAGATGCTTCAGAGTGTCCTTCAGCAGTCGTCTTCATCATCATCACCATCATGGTCATCACCATCTTTGTCTCTATTCTCATTCACGGTCCACACATAGTGCCAAGGACGCTAAGTGTTGATGGACAGAATCATTTCTTGCATAATTAATGTGCCCGGTCTTGTGGTAGGAAGATCTAAAGAGGAAATACATATGTAGTAACTGTCATGCAAACATTGATAGCTTGTTTTCAGCCTGCTCCAGTCTTTATTTTGAAATTCACAAAATTATGAAAGGAAGGATCCTTATGCTGCCTGACAGAGAGTGGAGTTTTCAGCCTTGTGTGTTCTTTTCCTGCTCCCTGTGGGAACAGTTAACCTTCTGAAGGTTAACTCTTTCCTTCCCTTGCAGTTTGCTCTCAGACATTTGCTTTCTTGGGATTCTGTCTCCATGAGGGCTTTGAGGCAATTGTGTCACTGAAAAAAATCCAAGCTTGAAAATTTGAAGACAGCCTTGGAGTCTGGGTTTCCCAGATTAGAGCTGTGTCATTTTGAGCAGATCGTGTAAGTTCTTTAGGACTCAGTATTTATCTGGGTTAAAAGTGGCCCTGTGAATTAGAAGACTGCAGGTATGTAGTAGAACCGAAGGTGGGGTTACCCTCTAGGTACAGTTTGCATTTTAACGAGGTGTTTTATCTTCGAGAGTGAGTATATCCATGGTGGTTTGAGCTCTCTCTGAGCGTCACGAGAGGTGCACATTTGGGGTCTGGGACAGAAACCTGCATCTCTATATTACGGTTGGTGGATGACATATGTTGCCCGTCTATATCTGGTCCCTGTCTTCCATTCTCAGATTAGAATCAGGAATTGTTCAGACTCAGGCTTTGGATATCATTTAGGCCCAGATAAGGTCACTGAGACCTGGAATGGTGAATGGCTTTATCCCAAATTATGTAGTTCACAAATTTTACTGGGGAGAGAACCACTTACCATTTGGAGTTGGCAGTTAAATACCAGGCTTGCAAGTATCTATGTTTAGTCTGAGGGAGGCTTGTTAAATTCCATTACCTCCCCTGAGTTCCTAACAGAAGCTTTTAGATACCCAATGTGGGCTATTTCTACAAGCCTGCTGGGTGGAGTGAGCTCACAAAAGCCTTAAAAGGGGGATCTAGTGGCCTTAAACTTTTTGCTAAGGGGTGTTAGGACAGGATGGAACTGGAGTGAAGATAGTATCTCTTAGGGCCCCAAAGCTCCACCTAAGTCCTTCCAGGAACTCCTGGCTGCTTCACCTGAAAACTTTTGTCCAAGAAGACTCTTAACATTTTTGATGAAACGTTTTAAGCATGCCCCGAAACATTAAACAAAAGACGGTGCTACTCGTGGTAACTTCTTGACTTGTTTTTGCCAATCCTAATTCACATTACTTTTAAGAAGAAATGGAGCAGTTTTAAAAAACTCCATGTGTCCTGAGCACACCCTATGCTACCTTCTTTTCTTGAGGAAAACACAACTGTGAACCCTGCATTTATATTTTTTGTATATTTATACTTTGCGTACATGTACATAAGCATTCGTACTTACCATAACTAGTATAGTCAGGGTTTGTGTGTTTGGAAGCTTTGACAAATAGCATTAGGTTATGTGTTTTTTTGTGACCGTGTTTATTTTACCTAACAGTATGCTTTGAAGATTTGTCCAGGTAGCCCGTGATCTTTCAACTGTCATCTTACACTCCAAAGGAATAGACTCATTGGCCTGTCTTGAGAACTTTGTCTTGTTATCCTCATATCAGACATTGATCTCCCCTCGACTGCTTCAGTCTTTGACCTTTTTCTTTCCTCTCCTTCTTCCCCTCCTCCCCACCCCCCACCCCACCTCAAGACAGTATCTCACTATGTACCCCAGCTGCCTGGAACTCACCATGTAGGCCAGACTGGTCTTGAACTCCCAGGGACCCACAACTTGCTATTATACAAAGAAAATGCAGATTAGGCTACAGAACTTAGAGGTGAGCAGGCCATATTCTAAATGAGAACAATGCAAAACTGTATTGTGGCTGTACGGAGGGTGACTCCCAAGCTTTGTAGGAAAATTTGGTTTTTTTGAGAAAAAGAAAAACGAGAAAGATTTGTTTGTGCAGCGCTTTCATTTTTCTCTACCTCGTATTGAACACCGACCTCTGAGTGACCTTAGGGCTGCAGTTTTGAAGGTCTTTTGTTTAAGCTACCCCCTCCTCCACTGTTGGTTGTGCATTTGCGTATGCTTCAAGTTTGTGGCGAGGTTCAGTTGGACCTGAATTGCTGCCCAGGAACTTGGGGCTGACGCAACTTGTATCTGCTGCCTATCACTGGGGGCAGGCCAAAAGAGAAGGCTGTGGGAAGGTTTTGTTTGAGGGAGGAATGCCAGGAAAGAAAGAGTCTCCTTCCTGCCTTCCTCAAAATCTGTGGAGTTCATCTTACCCCCCAGCTCTGAGCACTTTACCTCCATGATGTCCCCTCTTGCCTTCTGTTCCTGGTCCCCACTTAGTTGATCTGGTTATGGGACACCGTAATTTCCATCGGCTGTATTCCTCAGTTGGGATCCAGTGTCTCAGCACTCAGTAGGGGAGATCTCTCTCCCTCTGTATCTCTCTGTGTCTCTGTGTCTCTGTCTCCTTTCTCCTCCCCTCTCCAAGCAGCCAGAGGGCCCCAGTGGGAGCTGGACAGGCAGCACAGCTGCAGGAGAAAGTTGTAAAAAAGATTAGGCCCTCCCTCAGCTGAGTGTATTTTACAATGTAAATGTTGATCTCCTCGTTCTAAACCCTCAGGGACCAAGGAGAGGCTGCCTCTCTGGAAACTTAACTAGGCAAAAATTGGTATTGTGGCTGGGAATGCAGCTGACCCAAGGCAAGAAGCCTCTGGAGCTGGGAGAAGGTCATCAAAAGGTCAAGGGGAAGAAAGGTGGGGGCTGAGGGGCTCAGACAGAATATTCCAGGGACTGTAAGCTTTTAAATAAATATTCCCACCCTGCCCCTGGCTTATCAAGTCCTCAAAAGCTTTTGAAGTTTACTAATCTTGCCCTCAAACTCCTGTTGTAGTCTAGGCTGGATCTAGTCTGAACTGTCACATTGTCCCAGAAACAGGTGAATGCTGGGCGGCTCCTTATCAGGAGGTCCCTATCAGTGAGGCCTGCGAGATGTCAAAGTAACGGTGCGTGCCCTGTTGACCTCTTTGCCGGGCCCTCCTCCCTGCCGCAGGAAGCCCGATAGCCCTGCCTGCGGTCTTTCTGGCTTCCTTTTCTTGCAGGCCGATACTCTATTAATGATGATGCTTTATCCAATTGCTTCTTTACTTGCAAAATGATCACGAACAAAACTGCCAGCGCCCTGCAGGATGAGCAGGCAGAGGTGCTGAAGGGAATCACAGGACTGAAAATGTTTTAGAGCCGCTTTTGTCACGTGTTTTCACGTGACTGCCATGTCAGTGCTGGGACTCGAGGGTTCTATGAAGAAACATCAGCGCCGTAGAACCTGCTGCAGACACTATTCGTTCTCATTTCATCTGTTGCGACCTTCGTGTGCTGTCTTATTTCATCTCCCTACCTTCCTTTACAGAGGAGAAGGTGGAGGCTAGGGGAGACTAATTTTTGCACAGCTGGGGTAAGGAAAAACTGGTATTTAAACCCAGGCTAGAAATAACTTGGGCACATGGTTTTTACTGCTACCCTGCCTTGGGGTGGGCCATGAATATGTTTGTGAGGCACACAGCATAAGGGTATTTTAGTTTGGTAATGTGAACACATCAATGAATTTAGAAATTGCTTTTCATTTATGGGTGTTCTATACAAAGTCCACAAAATCAGACCCTTTGATGTTCCAGAAATTTCTCACTTTCCCCCCAGTCAATCTGACCACTTAAATAATTTGTCTCTTGACAATGTAGTAGTATCTAGTGTTTAGCATGTGCTACATTCAGTACTAAATGCTGGAGAGACCTAAAGGTTAATGCATTAAAACAAGTTTTAAAATGTCGAATTTTTCTTAGGAAAAAGCTCTATGGAGAAAAGATTTAAGGCAGTGGTTTTCAACCTTCCTAATACTTTGACCCTTTAATGGTTCCTCAGGTTGTGGTGACCTCCAGCCATAAAATGCTTTCATTGCCACTTCATAACTAATTTTTCTAGTGTTGTGAATTGTAATGTAAATACCTGTGTTTTCTGTGGCCTTAGGTGAGCCCTGGGAAAGGGCCATCTGACCTCCAGAGAGGTCACCACCCACAGGTTGAGAACCATTGTAAGTTGTGGCAGTTATGATGAGGTTGTGGCTGGTTGGTTAGAGGATGGGGCTGACTGGGAGCATCCTGAGATGTGATACAGGAGCAGTGTGCACGTGAGAGATGCTGTAACTCCTCAAGGTGGACCAAACCTTGTGGGGCTGTCTTTGGCTGCTCAGCAAAAGCATCTTATTTTTCCTTTGGGGAAGGTCTTGGATTTGGCCTTCAGTTAGAACCAACATTTTAGCCCAAGAAAAGGGTACACCCGGTTCTAAGAAGTTCTTTAGAAAGTCAGTGAACATTTTATCCATTTGTATACCACTTAGTGTAAAATGCCCAGGAAACAGAAGGTCTGCTTGTCTAGCCTAAAAATAGACCTAAATAACTCTTGCCTGTTGGAAGGCAGTTGTAATAAAGATTAGTACCTCTGATATCTCCTGTATGATGCATATGAGACCAATTTCTACAACGTTCCAAGATTTGTTTACACTAGATAAGGATATCCAGTGACATTTCTATTACACAAGACAACACCCACAAACTCCTGAATGCTGGTGGGAGGATCACACTGAATAAATGAATGGGAAAGGACCATGTTTAGTTCTGGTCCCCTATTTAGACAAAGAGAGTTATAAGTCCAGTGGTCAAGTTCACATCGTAGGGTGATTCTTTCATCCACTGTCCTGAGGGCTGCAGCTACTGAGGCCATGAAATTAGATAAAATTCCTGTCTTCACTAAGATATATTCTAGGGATTACAGTTTTCCAGTTCTATCCCAATGGGTGTGTGCGTGCGCACGCGCGCGTGCGTGCGTGCGTGCGTGCGTGCGTGTGTGTGTGTGTGTGTGTGTGTGTTTGTGTGTGCGCGCGTGCGTGTGTGATATTGCACATGCTCGTTAGGGGCCAGAGGAGAATGTAGGGTGTGTATTTCTGTCTAGTTTAATGGATAAGATAGAGTCTCCCAGTGAACATGAAGATTGTCACCAGCTCAGCGAGCTCCTTGGGTCTGTGGGTCTCCATCTCCCTATGCTGGCCAGGTACAGCCAGGCTAGTTCTTTTAAAATGCCATATTCACATGCTCTGCCTCATTTGTCACTGGAAATGAGTTTTCCTTGAGGCAAGTGGGAAATGTTTTTGACAAAAAGTCGTCTGAGATTTGGAATGCACATTATTATTGTATCGGTCAGGCAACTGCGTTTGAGAGACATTTACATAGCCAAGTGATGCCAATGCCTTCCGTAACTATCACATGGAACTGAAAAACTCCTACCCCACTGCACTGTTGCGGCGTACTGTCGCAGGTCCTTAAAGACCTTTAGCTGGAGGGTTGTTTAGAAAACATTGACTTTAAATTACCTTTCTGAAATAGTAATACTACAAAAATGTTAATCTTTTAAAAATATGCTGGTTTGAATATCCAATTGGTGGGCTGAAAAATCATGTATTTCTTTTTATAAATGTAGACTTAATATTTTCTCTTCAGATGAGTTTCTTCTTTTTCTAATTTATTATTTCTGTTGAGTGTGAAATTAGATAAGTGTCTTCTCCTGCTTCTGAAAGGATCATGTGCCAGCAGGGCGACTGTCAGCCATTTTATGCTGATGGACAGTTTTCCATGGCTGACTCTCATGGTGATGCCAGGCATATTTTAATAGCTGATGTTCTTGACCTGGGATGCTTGAAATCAATGTAATATGTGCCTACATAATGGTAGCCTAGCCAGTGCATCTGCGGGGCTGGCTGTCAGAGTCTTTTTCAATTACCGTAGTATAATAAAATCCCCTTAATAGAATTTCTTTAATTCTCACACTCAACCTTGGAAGGATGTGTTGTTATTTTTTTTCCAGTCACACAGTTGAGGAGCCTCTGCCGGAAGGTTAAGGACCAGGGCTTTGAAAACACCCACGGCACCTCTGCCGTGACACTGTAATTCTCCCGTTCAATCTCAGATTTTCTCTGAACGTTGAACCCATCTCCAGGCCGGCCTTTTGTTGTACAAACTCGCATTGATTTTTTTTCAGTCTCTGGAAGAAAGAGCTGATAATGACTTTGGCCACCAACTGGTTCCACAGCCCTCTCTCTGTCACTCTTTCCCAACTTTGCTGGGAAATCAAGCTTCAGGTAAAGGCCCTGGCATGTCTTTCACCCTTTTTTGGCCACCTTTTATTGAAATGTCTCTAAAGATGGGCTCCTAATGAGCAATTAAAATCTTGCTTTTGTTTTGCTCCATATTGTTGTGTTGGTCCCAAGGGCCAATTCATTTAACACACGAAAATATAGCCCTTACCCCCTTCGGGGCCACAGACAGTGGCCCATTTCATCTAGTCAGGCTTTTGGCAAGGGTGATCGATGTGTGGGAGGGACTCAAAGGTCAAAAGTTCTACTTCCTTCTGCTCATTGTGAGTCCACAAACCAGGGCTGGAGTCGGGAAACGTGTGAGACACACAGATGACCCAGCCCCTCCCGGGATCTACTTAACTAGAATCTGCATTTCATTAAATCCCAGAGACTAGAATCCATTCGTTTGGATTCAGGGCCTTCCTCTGTACTGTTGTTTTGCAATTGTGTCTCCATTCAAGTGTCCAGAACAGATCTTGACTTTGGATGGTTCATTCATTAATATGCATATTTCTGTAAGTCTTATTAATGAGAACGGATGTTCTTGTTTTGGTTTTACACCTGTTCTTCTGTCAAGAAGCACAACATCTCTTGGCAGCTTACATTTAAAAGGTAATTCTGAGCTGCCATGTGTGTTTCCCAGTGTGACACTATTTATTTATCTGAGGCCTTCAAGAAATATTATCCTTGTTTTCCCATGCTTCATATTGGCTAGGAAGATTTGTTTTCCTTTCATAAGCAGACTACGACACAGCTGCTTTTGATGTGAGATTAAAACCAGTGTTGCTGAGCCAAATTATTTTACTTTGAAGTTCCATAATTGCAGTTGATTTTGACTGGATGTTGTTCTTATCCAAACAGACCGACAGTTAATACTTCACCCGGCTTGTTCTACTGTTGTGATGTGTGGAGCAGCACTTCACTTATCCAGCTGCGTGCTCATTTCCCGGGTGGAAGGAGGGATATTTTATCTTTCCCCGCATTTTAACGTTCCCAGGCTCTAGAGGGGAATCTGTTTAGGTTTTGCTTTTATATGTAATTTTTATTTACTTATTTTTGGGGATTCGTTTTTGTTTACTTCTGAGATTGTAATCGAATTGCAACGTTTCTTCTCTCTTTCCTCCAATTTAATTTTACTTTTACAAAAAGAAAATGGTGATGCTTGAGTGGGTTAGTCACAGGGGATTGGCTCAGGTGAGACCTGAAAGAGTTTCAGCTTTTAGAGACAGAACTAAACAATGAACAACGCAGCTAGCTGTGAATGAAGCTTGTGAAGGACATCCAAGATGTCTTCTGGAAGACTGCTGTGTTTTTTGCTGTTGTTGTTGTTGTTTTTCAATGCAGGCAATAACTAAGCACCTACTGTATTCACAGTCATGAGTTCTCCTGTCTCTAGAGAACATATGCCCTAGATCTTCAGGGCTAAACTGTGTGTCAATGTTTGGTCCAACACATATGTTCACAACAGGGAAGCAGAGCGAACAGAAGGTGAAGCTTGATTCGCAGTAAGACGTTAGGACGCTGGCTTTCCTTGTCCAGAGCAGCCCATGTTGTACCTGCTAAGTGTGGAGAATGGCTCAGAAAGCATGCCAAGCCCAGGAAAGGTTATGCACAGGAAGGAACATCCCTTCCCCCACCCCACCTGCCAGCACCCCCTTCTTCTCACCCCTCTGCAGAAGAGTTGAGCTTAGTGATAAGCCCAATGGAACCGTCACTGACATTTGAACTTTGGAAATTTTTGCAAACAAATTATGCAGCCAGTGAATCTGGCACAAGGCAATAAATTGCTCACAATAAATACTTTCATGGGTTTCTGCCCAAGTCTAGCAGTTCAAATGTGTCTGATTTATAGCCAATTTAGATTAGCAAGGACAAGGAATTTAAGGATAATGCAGTTAATAAAAAAGAAATTTGCAAACACCTTTCTAAACAATCACACCTTCAACTTTCCCCCCTCACTAGGGCCCTTCCAATGCTCCTCAGTTTTTGAAAAACCACCTCACCTTCCATAATGGTTGCAAACAGAAGGTAATGCCCGTCTTGAGGTTTTCATTTACTGTTGTCTCTGGTGCCCGTGCTCAACTGGTGAATTCCCACGTAGAGATTGCAATCTGAGGATGAGGCTCACAGGGCCTTGGGTTCTGCTTCTCCTGTGTTATGGGCTTAAACTTGAGGTTCTCAGCCTGGATGGGGTGGCAGTCAAATGACCCTTTTCCTAAGGGTCATCTAAGACCATTGGAAAACACAGATATTTACATTATGATTTATAACAGTAGCAAAATTACAGTTATGAAGTAGAGTCGAAAATAATTTTATGGTTGGGGGTCATCACCATGAGGAACCGTATCAGAGGGTCACAGCATTAGGAAGGCTGAGAACCACTGATTTAAAGTGAGGGGGTACGTGCCTGGTCTCCGTCCTTCTCTCTGGTAGCATGAATATTTAGACAACGGTCTCCCTTTCATTTGTGGAGGGCTACAGTTCAGTTTCAGATGGTAAGCTGAGACTTACCATCAATCTTTCTGTGATGCACCCAGAGTGTGAGGTGTACCATAGCGTCTTCTGCAGGAAGCACAGACTCTTTGAATCACTGTGGGAGAAAGGTAGGCACAAAGGAGCCAGCTGTCTGCCCTCAAGTTCTTTCTTGCTCCAGGATTTTGCATCAATCAGTTCAATTCTCTGAGCCCCATGTTCCTCATCTGTGAAGTGGGTCCAACAACACAGGTGAAAAAGCACTCATCAGTATGGGTGGGAAGGGACAAAGTGTTCCCCAGTGTCTAGTCTCTTTATGAACGCCCTGATGATTTTGATATGCAAGACAAGGGAACAGTTTCCTGCTTCTGGATTTTCTGGGGTGGGGGGGGCCCACCTTGGCACACTGGAGATGCTTCCGATTTTAAAAGCTAGCAAAGCACCTAACTACCCATTTGCTCATGGTTAGGCATTTATAGTGTCTTGGGT
This sequence comes from Mastomys natalensis, assembly GCA_021653895.1. Lineage (NCBI taxonomy): Eukaryota > Metazoa > Chordata > Mammalia > Rodentia > Muridae > Mastomys > Mastomys natalensis. The sequence goes on from JAJTUV010001350.1 coordinate 68,884, forward strand.
ATTTGGATTAGGACTGCAAACAAATAAGCTAGCCTACTCCAAGAGACCCTTCACGAGCTCCTCTGGATAATTCTCTAAATTATCCTCTATATAGTCTTTTATGATCTCCTATTTTTGTTCACCATCTGGAACTAGCTGCTGGCCTTCATTCTGTGTCCACTGGCAAACTACATTGATCAGAATACCATTAAACCACTGCTGCTGCCGCCACCGCTACCACCACTACCACCACCACCACCACCTACATCCATACAAGCCCTCTTGGTTACTTTTCATTTAAATGGATTTAAGTTACTCCAGACAACTATTGCTTACCATCCTCTTAGAGATCTGCACATTTTAGGCAATGCTGCAAACATATTCCCATCTTGGAAATTTACATAGCCTTTACCTGGGGTCTGCTCTTACCAGGGCCACTTATGGGAGTGGATCGGCTGTTAGAGAGACCCTAAGCAAGTCACCTACCTGCCCTCCTTTCCTCATCTGGAGAATGAGCGAGTGTGACATCACAGGCAATGCCTGTCTGACTCCTGTGCCAGATGTGGGTGACAGTGACTCTCATAAGAGAGTCAGTCAAGGTTGGCTCTTCTTAAGATAGGTGCGGGGACTCAGGAGGATGGAATTTTAGGTGAAGGGCTTCACTTTTAGAGATTAACATTCCCATTATTATCACGTAAATCAAGTGGACAGCCTTTGAGGGTTTATGGCCCTCCATCTTCCGAGGGAGCACTGCCTCCTCCCACTGTACATCTTAACCCAGAGGCCACCTGGAGGGTTCTCAAGGAGTATCCTAATAACCGGCTCTGGGGTAGAGCCAGAGGGAGGAGGGAGCCTTTCCCTGGGGAAGAGGCATCAAATCTGGGGCCTCTGCAGGGCCCCGTGCCCCACCCCACACTCTATTTAGCTTGAGTCAGAGACTCAGGCTCACAGATGGGAGCTGTTTCATCTTGGCTGGGTCAGAGGTTAATGGAGATAAGTAGTGTCTTCCTACCAGGAGGCCTCAGGAAAGCCCAGTGTGCTGTTTGAGTTGAATCAGGATCTTAGAGATTCAACATGCTGATATTCTTCTACCTTTTGCAGAGAGAGTGAGGCCCTGGGAGAGAAAGCTGCAGCCAGGCAGGCTGGGGTGAGAGGGTGACAAGAGGAGCCTGTCAGTCACTGAATGAAGGGGCTCAGGGTGAGACAGGGTAATTGCCTACTGGGTAGATCGAAGTCTGTGTGCTTTGCTGTACTAAACTGAGGTCTGTGCACAGCGCCGGCTCCATTTTGCTAAGTGTGTCCCTGGAGTGGGCTTATGTGCACTAGCTATGATGCTTGACTGCCCACCCTTGCTACCCATGGCTCCTTTCCCTCAAACCAAATCATAAAGCCAGGGCAGTAACTCTGACCTATCTCTGGCCAGGGTCTGCTGTGCAGGCAGCTGGTCGGCTCTGACATAGTCACACATGTATCTGCAAAGCATGAGTTATTTAGACTCTGGGCTTCTCTTTTGTATGAAGGCAGTCTCAGCAGGTCAAACTGGATAGCTAAAGAGGGACAAGAATGTTTCCAAATGCTCAGAAACCCGCCTTCTTGGGAATTCCTTTGTCACACCACATAAAAGTACATGTTTGGGCCTGCCAGATGCCTCAGCAGATAAAAATGCTGGCTGTCAACCTTGGGGACCTGAGTTCAATCCCTGGGATCCATATTGTGGAAAGACAGAACCAGGTCATGCAAGTTGTTCTCTGACTTCCGCTGCATGTGTAAACACAATAAATATGATACAATTATGTGTGTGTGTGTGTGTGTGTGTGTGTGTGTGTGTTTTCCTTCTGTGTTCCTAAGACCAGGAAGCTATATTGGTCACCTTTCTTGTTGCTGTGACAGAGTGTCTGACAAGAGCAGTTTAAGAAAGCAAGGGCTTATTTTGACAGATCAAGGGTGGGGGAAGACATAATCACCGGAAAGTGAGGTCATCTTGAGTCCACAGTAAGAAAGCAGGCAGATGAGCGTGGGTGCTCAGATGCTTTCTCCAAGCCTGGGACCCAGCCCACAGAACTGTGCAACCCACCCACAGCCTGGCTCCTCATCAGAAATGAGATCTTTTGGAACTGTCCTTGAAGACATACTGGAGGTGTGCTTCCTCGGTGATCCTAAAATGCAGCCAGAGAGCAATGAAGATGAACCGTCCCCATGGGGTTTTGTCTCTGGAGCAGTGTTGGGTGTGCCTATTGTCTCAAATTCCCCTCTTATTTATTTATTTTTTTTTAGCCTACTATCCTAAAAGGGACAGAGACGCCAGGCGGTGGTGGCGCACGCCTTTAATCCCAGCACTTGGGAGGCAGAGGCAGGCAGATTTCTGAGTTCGAGGCCAGCCTGGTCTACAGAGTGAGTTCCAGGACAGCCAGGGCTACACAGAGAAACCCTGTCTCGAAAAACCAAAAAAAAAAAAAAAAAAAAAAAAGGACAGAGACAGCATCCTTTCATCCTCTCATTCTATGCTATGTACTGGGCAGGCCCAGTTCCACCCCTGTGTATGAGTGTATGGGGAAGTCTCACCAGACCTCTGGGAAGTAGACACCCACCTTCGTATATTCCTCATTTCACTTGCAGGAGTTGTGCATCTTGCTGGCAGATGATAATTTACTCTTCCACCAGTGAAATGAGCCAATTCAAGTCAGGTTAGATTATATTAAACGCAGATTTTACGGGGAAGATGCTCTTGGCTGGCGAGTTCACCAGCCAGAAGGCTGGAGGTGAGGGAAGTCACCAAACGAAGGGAGAAAGAAGAGAGAGGAAAGAAAAAGATAAAAACGGAGTACACGGAGTGGGGGGAAGGAGGGAAGATGAAGGGAGAGGGGGTAAGAGAGAGAAAGAGAAGAGAGAGAGAGAGAGAAGAGAGAGAGAGAGAGAGAGAGAGAGAGAGAGAAATATGAGTGCAAAATGTCTGGATTATAGAGATGAGCCTCTGGGGAAAGGGCTGGGGTTGGGGGCAGGATATGCCAGGTAGGGAGTGAGGGGTGCTGGGAGAATCTGGAGGCCAGGTCTGCTTTGGTATGTAAATATGCACCTCAGCCACTTGTCCCAGGGTCTGAACCCAAACAGCAGAAAGAGCAAAATGCTGGTTGAATCAATGTCTGTCTCCATCTCTGTCTATCTTCCTCTGTGTGTCCTGATGTATGTATATATGTATGTATATCTGAATGTGGGTATGTTTGAATGTCTGTCTCTATTCTACATACCCTACCAAGTCATATGTTGCTGGGACCAGTAGAAGAGTGGAACTTGATTATCTGGGACATGCTGGTGGAGTGGTAGAAGCTCTGTTAGACTAGATGGAGAACAGGGACATTAGCTTAGACCATGACTGTCACAGCAGTGTAGATGTGGCCATCTGGGAATGTGAGCCCTGTCTTTCCAAATCTTATTTTTCAAGAGAATCTAAAAATGGCGATTTTTAATATGAAATCTCATTTTTATAGGCTGGAATTTAGGTCAGTTAAAAGCCCCACAGAGCGGCATCTGTGGGGCAGATGAGACACAAGGCACCCATGTGAGGACTCTGAGGTTGGTTGGCACTTACTGCTTTGCATTTGTTGAAGAGATGGAATGTCCTTTACCAGGCAATCTCACAAGAAAGGTGTAGGCTGACAGACTGCTCTGTGTGTTGTCCCATGGTGCCATGCAGTCTCCTCCTGTCTGCTGTAGGCTGTGATAACAGTCTTATCACCCGCCTGCCCAGGTCCCCATGTCCTAGAGGGAAAGGGCTTCTCTAGAAAGCATCAGAGCAGGGGCAAGTCCCTGTGTAGCAGCCAACTGTGCAGTGTAGTCCCTGCAACCGTTCAGGGAAGACAGACCTGGGGTTGAATCTCCACATCACTCGCTACTGAATATATTACTTTACTCCTTGGGCCTCAGTTTCTTTATCAGTCAAGTGATCAAAATATTTGCCTTGCAGGATTGGGAAAGGAATTAAATTTTATATTAAGGTTATAAATTATATAGAAAAGGATTAAAGACTAAGATGCCTGTGGTCTTTTTATAATGGTATTCAGGGAGGCCAAGAAAAGTTACTCAGCCCCTGAGGATCACGACCCAGACAGGGCTGGCTTTGGATTTGTCTTGCAAGGTGAATGACAGTAGGTGGGGCTGTGGGGATTAAAGAGGAATTGGTGTGTCTGTGTGTGTGTCTGTGTGTGTGTGTCTGTGTGTGTATGGGGGGGTGGGCAGGAATCAATTTGGAATGTTTACTGTGACTCATTGGCAATTAGGACAAGCTTTGTGCCTAGTGATGGCCTTGCATATTACCAGAATTCTCCTGAAGCCATGAAAGTTAAAGTTGCCCTCTGGCCATTTTTCTTATGAGTTGCAGTGGTTACACTTTATATCCCAGACAAGCTGCATAGGTCATGTGGAAGGACAAACGGGTGTGGTTGGGTTTGCAATACTGTGCAGTGAGGAGCTGGGGTAGGCTCGCTGCTGTGTATTAGGAAGTAGGAAGACTGTTAAGTGGGGTGGGGTGGGGTGGGGGCTCCTGCGCGCCGCGCAGGCGCAGATTCTGGGTGGTGGGTCAGGTGACCCGAGGGGCTTCTGAGTGTTAGAGCCATTGACTTAGGCCGTTCTCTCGGCCCAGAGTCCCCGCAGTAATGGCGAGTCAGTCTCAGGGCATCCAGCAGCTACTACAGGCCGAGAAGCAGGCGGCAGAGAAGGTGTCCAAGGCCCGCAAGCGAAAGAACAGGAGGCTGAAGCAGGCCAAAGAAGCCCAGGCTGAAATTGAACAGTACCGCCTGCAGAGGGAGAAGGAGTTCAAGGCCAAGGAAGCTGCGGCACTGGGGTCCCATGGCAGTTGTAGCAGTGAGGTGGAGAAGGAGACCCTGGAGAAGATGACCATCCTCCAGAACTACTTCGAGCAGAACAGGGATGAAGTCCTGGATAACCTCTTGGCCTTTGTGTGTGACATCCGGCCAGAAATCCATGAAAACTACCGCATAAACAGTTAGGAGGCAGAAGCGCCTGTCTGTGGGTTGGCATGAGATCTGCCCCCATAGAATAGGAAATCGCCACAGAGCTTGAGTTCTGTTCTGGAAGGCATTAAATTATTTCTCTATGCTGTCTTAGGACCCTTCACTTTTTGAGAGTATCAAATCTAGTTTTTTGTACAGACTTATTACATACCTGAGGTTTCATCTTCTTACCTTGTGTGTCTTTCAGGAGTATATCTCACCTGTTTTTCTGTGTTTGTGCAAGTAATGGGTATCAATGTTGACCTTTCTTTTTTTTTTTTTGGTTTTTCGAGACAGGGTTTCTCTGTGTAGCTCTGGCTGTCCTGGAACTCACTCTGTAGACCAGGCTGGCCTCGAACTCAGAAATCCGCCTGCCTCTGCCTCCCAAGTGCTGGGATTAAAGGCGTGCGCCACCACCGCCCGGCAACCTTTCTTTTATTAGTCTAGTAGGAAAAAAAAATTCTTTGAAGAAAGAAAGGGATTAAATTGTTCCCTTCAACTTTCTTAAAGGTCAGGGGCGTTATCTATGAAAAAGTAGTAAATAGCTATTTGTAACTCCTATGAAGGAGCAGCCAGCCTTCCAGTACCCTATCCTGGATAATGTAGGACAGTGAATGTGCTCGTTCAGGCTGCTGTTAGTGTATCCTAACCCAAACCACTGGATGCGAGGACTCAGCTTGTTACATGTTATTGGTGTGCTTGTAATCACTTCAAAGTAAAACTTTGTGTTGCCTTTCAAAAAAAAAAGAACTGTGGAGTGAAGAATCTATATTGGAGAGACACAGCAGAAGGCTCGCTTGATCTGTTATTCAATTTTGAGTTATCCTGGCATGCACGCACATGTGTGTGTGTGCGTGAGTGTGAGTGTATGTGTCTATGTATGTGTATGTGTGCACATGCTTGCCCACACACATTCTGATTTTCTGAGATGCTAATGACTCAGGATAATTCTGAGAAAATACATATCACACACAGACCAGGGAATAGGCTCTGGTTTCATAAGACTTGCCTTAAGCTTGCCACATCCTCACTATTGGGTTTCTGGCTGTCTGATGGAAGCCTTACTAAGTTTGTGAAATGAAGATTTTACTCTGCTTGTCTCTAACACAGATGCAGAAGAGCTAGCCAGGTAAGAAGTGGTAATTGCTCAGACCGGATTGGGTGGGGAATCACTGTAGACAGTCAGAGGCAAGAGTTCTGTGAAGCCACAGAATTCCCTTGACCAGGCTGCCCTCAATTTTCTATTGGCAACTTGCAGATGTTGCTTCCATGTTTACACTCTTCTGGGCCAGGAGTATGTGAAGTAGCTATTGCGGAGGGACTGTGGGGCCACTATTCCTGAACAATTCAGGTAGTGCTACATTTAGGTATATGTTCAAAGCCAGCGCTGAGCCCACCAAGGTGTGGTAGTGTGGAAGAATGTTACTCTAACACATCAGAGAAATATTCTCCTTTTTTTTTTTTGTCCCAAGTTTCATTCTACATCCTCCTTTGAGAAAGGCTAGAAATAACATCTCCCAAGCTGGGGACTGTAAAGGATGGGAAATGTGTGTGGTGCATGGGATCTAAATCTCTCCAGGGGCCTCATTGAGGGGCATCTCTCCAGGATGGCGGAGTAGCAGCACACACTGCCTGGTTTACTGCTCCCCAAACCCAGAGTTCCCATGCCTGTCATTCTGGGCTGAGAGAGCCTTCTGGGTCTCCTGGGTGGTGGCTTCCTTCTATAAATCAACTACAGACAGCTGCAGTCACTTGCATCCTGGGATACAAAAATAGACCCTGTTGCTAGACATCAACCAAGGCTCCACAAACATGGCGGGATCAGAGGGCAGGGGCACCTAGCCCAGGCAGGCACTAGGCAAGCAGGTCCAACAGCCGGGTAGCTCCATTTGTTTATTTTCTCAGTGTTATTGCTGTCTCTACCACAAGAAGGGGGGCGCCCTCTGCCCCCTGCTGGGCTGATGTGGAGGCCACTTACTCTTTACCACCGGAAAGGCCTGCCGTCTGCTGGCTGATTTATTTATTTTGGTTGCACATAGACTGTCTGCTAGGTCTAAGTTTGGAAGCCAACAGGAAGTCATCCAATCTAACACCAAGTGTTCAATGCTTGTGTTCTGTTTGGGCAAACACATATCAGACTGAGCAAAGAAAGGGAAGTCTTCTGTTGGTGTATTCTCAATTCCTTCCCCCAACCTCATCCCTCACCTCCCCCACCCCCCACCCCTCCAAAACCCCTCCTGGGTCTCATCTAGCTCGGACCAGCTGGGAGGTTGATTTCTACCTTTGACTTCAACAGCTCTCTTCCAAATTAAGTTTTTCAACATTTTTCCAGTGAAAATGTAACAGCAGTGTTGAGGGGAAATCCCCTACCTAGAGTCTACCACTAACAGGCTTCTAGAATTGGTTTCTAATGTATCTACTCATCTTATTTTTGGAGCACTTCAGAGTCAGTCTCTGGTGGCTGAGTGCATTTTCTCAGTCCTGAGCCCAGGCTGCCAGTCACTTGGCTTCAGTATTTGCAAGTCCTTTGTGTGAGGACAGACTTTCAGGCTTCCCAGTGGATGCTGGCAGTGTATCTGGGAGGGATGTCTCCCACAGAAACCTTGGTGAGCTGCACCTGACTGTGTGTGGAGCCTATCTGCCCTGCACATTTCCCATCATTCTTAGTCCCTAGCTTGGGCTTTCCCAAAGGAGGGTGGGTGTAAGGTGAGATCTCTGGATAAAAATGGAAACTATTTTGTCCGTATATGACAAATGTGAACTTTGCTGTAGTCCAAACCCTGTGAAGATATAATAAAGTTTCCTAAGGTCCCCACTTGGTCAATATTCTTCTCTAATTGGTTACAAGCAACTACTGTTCCAAATACTTCCATTACAGATGACATTTGCCTGCTCGATTAGATGCATTTAACCATATTTCATTGCCTCTTTGGGTAGGGCCTGCTTCAGTCAGCAGAATATGTATTTGCTGCTGTTGGGTTTTCAGTGTTTTGAAGTTAAAGCATAGTTACATTATCATCCACCTTCCCCTCCTACCTCCAACCCTTCCCATGTAACCACAGCCTAGCTCTCAAACTCATTGTCTCTGTTTCTGAAATTGCTGTTCTTATATATGTATAAATATATTTCTAAATATATAAATATAATTTGATCACTCTGTAGGACATTACTTGTGTGTATATGATTTTAGGAGTGACCACTTGGCATTTGCTAACCGATTTGGAGGGGGCTCTTCCCTGGGGAAGACTATATCTCCTCATCTCAGCATTTCTTAGTTGCCTGTCGTCCTTGTCTAGGATTGGGGCCCCGAACTTTCCCCCTTCCATGTTGGCATGTCTATTGGTGTCATCCTTGTTCAGATCTTGTGTAGGCAGCCATATTAACGAGACTTCGTGGTTGTAACTTCCCTGACATTTCTAGGAGATGCAATCTCCCAACAGATTTTATCGTCCCCTGGCTCTTAAAATCTGTCTGCTCCCTCTTTCAAGATGTTCACTGAGGCTTAGGTGCAGAGAATGTGTTGTGGAGAGGGGAGGGTACCCACAGGGGCTGGGCGCCACATGATCACCTGCTTTCTGCCCCTTGATCTGTTGTGGTTTTCTGTAATGGTCTTCATCCTTTGCAGAGACATTTCTTTGTAGAAGGGCGACAGCTATACTTAACTGTGGGTAGAAGGATAATGTTTAGATTGTGGATTTCCTTCCTTCCTTCCTTCCTTCCTTCCTTCTTTCTTTCTTTCCTTTCTTTTTTTAAACAAAGTCTCATTCTATAGTCCTTGTTGGCCTAGAACTCTATATAAACTAAACTAAGCTGACCATGAACTCACAGAAGTCCACCTACGTCTACCTTCAGAGTGTTGAAAAATATTCTTGTTCAAGTCATGATATATAATATATCATAATATTATATATATATATGCCTTCACTTAAAGTATTGGGCTCACTGCCAGATTGCCTCTGTCATGGACAAGAGTTATGCAGACCATTAAGCTGGCCAGAGTTATCAAAAGTAACTGGACATGACTGATTCCAAGGGGAAGAGAGAGAGAGAGAGAGAGAGAGAGAGAGAGAGAGAGAGAGAGTAATTTGTGGATAATACAGTGGCTCCAACATCCAAAATGTGAAAGTTTCATGGGAGATGGTGATGTGCTTACCCTATTGGAACTAGAAGAAGAGGCTTAGAGGATGTGCTGACCTTGCTGCTGGGTCTTGGATATCCTCGCTTGGCCCATGGGATGACCTGGAAGTGCTAAAGCCTTTCCTTAATGTCCCTAATGACCATGCCTTTAGCACTGGGTAAACCTCAGATCCAAGTTATGGTGATTATGACTTGTAATCTGTCACCTAGAATGAATGGCCTATATTGGTAAACATATGTGTATATGTGTGTGTGTGTGTGTATTTGTGTGGGGTGTGTGTGTATGTCTGTGCAGATTTATGTGCCTGTGCATGCATGTGTATGAAGGCTAGAGGAAGATGCTAGGTGTCCTACTCTGTCACTTGTCCACCTTTGAGACAGGGTTTCTCACTGAACTGGAGCTAGGCTGGCACGGAGCAAGCTCTAGTGATCGTCCTGTCTCTGCCACTCACAGTGCTAGGGTATCAGGCACATGTGGCCAAGAATAGCTTTTGAATTCAGGTTAGTGTGCTCATACAACAAGCATTCTTACCTACTGAGCCATCTCACCAACCACATACTTTAAAAAAAATGTTTGCTAAGAGTCTGATCCTGTGCTAAACACATTATAACTTCATGCAGTTTCCATGCCTATATCTAGGAAGTGAGCTATTCTTAGAAGCATGCTTGTCTTTAAATGAGGAAAGGAGGTATAGAGAGGCTGGGCAAACATATAGTCATTTAGCTGATAAGTTGTTAGAATTATATAATCACAGAATTGAGACCTGGGCAGTGCGATTAGAGTAGAAGACTTTTAAGTTCTGTATCATCCCCATTCCCATGTACAATGATGCTACCCTGTTTCCTGGCTTCAGCTGTGCCTCTTATCTTTTCCTTACTGCATGCTTCATCCACCCTGACAGGTTTACTGTAACTAGACACAAGCCAGACTCTCAGAGTTTCTCCACTTGGCAAAGGCTGTTGCATCTGCCTGATAGAGTGTTTGATCCACTTCCCACCTTTTCCATCAGTTGAGAGTGTTCCTCCTGAATGAGGCCAAACATTGGCGCTCCCATGAAAGCCTTTAGATCAAGAGCTGTCCCTTGCCCCTCCCCATGTTTCTCTGTATCATTTCTGTGTTGATATTGCTTTGGTGTTTCAGTCTATGGGTTATCTGAGGCTCAGCCTCCTCTGTATTCTAGACATTAGCTGGTAAGGCTCTCTGGGAAACAGACAGTGAATGCTGAAACTAGCATGAAGAGAGGGGCTCAGAACTAGGCAGAGGGGAAGTGACCAGAACAGTTATGTCAGGGGTCTCTATGGAGGTGAAACTGTCCTGTGGTGCCCTCCTCACTTAAGTAAGGGGCCAGCCTCTAGGTTCTAAGGACAACCAGTCAGTAGATGTGCACTGTTCCTGGGAGAGGACACAACCATAGGGGTTATAAGAACACTTTGGAAGATATAAGTTTTGACCTTGTGGTACCTAAAGCCCTTTAGACATCTCAGCTCTGAATGATATACTATAGCATGAGATATAAATGAATGAATGCATAAAGGAGTCTGCCTTCCAAAATCTTATATGTGGAGCATATAGCCCATGCTTCACACAGATATTTAAAAATTGGAAAAAGTTTAGACAGTGTAGACATGGATTATTAGCACATTAATTTTATTTGTGTCAGAAATAGTTATTTATTTGGTTTTATCAAGATAGAAAATTTCTATGTTCAACTTTGCCCTTCAATACAATCCCTGAAGGAGGGAAGTGTGGGTCTAAACTAAAAGAAGCTTTTCAATTTGTTTTGTAATCATCAACACAGCACGTGATCATGAGCACAAAGTGAGCATGTTTATTGAGCAATATCAGAGCCTAGGACCATGCGTATGACTTTGGTGCACCCACTTATTTTTTGATATTACACACAATGGAATTAGATGGGTCTTTTCCAGCTTTAAGCAGTGATTCCAAGTGCCAGTGTGTTGAATGTTAGGTTCATCTTTAGGCTATAGATTCTATAAGCTAGACATTCCCTTCCTCCCCATTTCTGTATATTGCTGAATTGGTCCTGGGATATGGCCTGATTGGTTTACAGCTCCTGCAGATATAATGACTTTTTACCCTGATTCCTCTCACCCAGATGCAGAAGTCGCCTATTGGAAGAAAACTCTGGTCTTTGACCACATAACCTTTGATTCCAACTACCTGGAGGAATCTAAGCTAGCAATGGAGAAACTCAGGAAGAATGAGCCTGTCAGTAGAGTTATTCCCTTTGTGAATTACATCAAACTGTGGTCAGTTAGAATGATTGTGGAATTGTTGACTGATCTGTAGTAATGCATATATCATTTGTCATTTTGAATATAACAGATATACTTCCTAGTTGCAAGCCAGAGGTACCTTGGTATCTCTAACATGCTAAATGGACAAGGGTTTTAGGATCATCTTTCTTTACAAAGATTCAGATACCCTAACCATTTTTAGTTTTCTTCCTCTGGGTTCAAGACAAGAAGAGTTAGGAAGAAGACTCTATAGCATCTTACAAACTGTTCTTCCTTCACGTTTTACACAGTGGTCCAACTTTCCATTAAAAGTCCTACTTGTAGAGGATCCACCCACGATGGATAACTACACTGTTACATGTCTTTCACCTTGATGGACAAGAATCTTTAATATTTTATGAGTAGCTGCGTGCATTCATTTAATGAACACAGGAATGTCTCTTGTGTATTAAGTATTGCTTTAGGTGCTAGAAACATAGCTATAAACAAAACAGATCAAATATCTGCTTATATGTGCTAATAATCCAGTAAAGGAAAGCTATCTGTAATGGTGAGGAAGTAGGACAAAGCTCAGAACAGTGGAGGTGTGCAGCTGGCACTCTTCACATCTTGGTAGAGCAGGAAGCAGAGTATTGGGCTGGAAGAAGAGCTATCTGGTAATTTCTCAAGCCCCACACTTACAGACATACCTTTTGCCAGATATGATCTTCATCCAAAAGACCCCCTCCTCTTCCCAAACAGCACAACTAGCTGGGAACCAGGGGTTCACACACATGAGCTTGTAGCTGGTGGTGTTGGTATTTCACATTCAAACCATAACAACTATCATATATGTTGCAAAGAAGAGTCAGCCAGATAAAGGGATATAGAATAGTGGTGATCAAAAACTGTTTAATACAAGTAAGATAATTTAAAGCAGAGGCTGGAAAGAGGTAAGACAGTGAACCACATGGGTACTGAAGAGGAAGCATTTTGGATTAAGTGATACAAGCTGACCTAGAGTCACTATTAGTGATTATTAGTTTGTGTTTTAGTTAGGGTTTCTATTGCTGCAATGAAACACCAAAAAGCAAGTTGGGGAGGAAAGGGTTTACATTGGTCAGAGGAAGTCAAAGGGAGATAGTTTGCAGGAACTCAAGCAAGGCAGGAACCTGGAGGTAGGAGCTGATGCAGATGTCATGGAGGGGTGCTGCTTACTGGCTTGCTCCATGACTTACTCAGCCTGCCTTCTTATAGAACCCAGGACCACCAGCCCAGGATGGTCCCGCCCACAGTAGGATGGGCCCTCAAACACTGATAACTAATTATAGCTGGATCTTATGGAAATATTTTCTCAATTGAGTGTCTTTCCTCTCTGATGACTCTAACTTGTGTCAAGTAGACATAAAACCAGCCAGTACTGTCTGTGAGAATAGACTGCAGGGACACAGACAAGAGCAGAGGGGCATCAGTTAAGAGGCATCTACAGAGGTCGGGCTTTACAGTGGGGCTTGAGGTTACTGGCTGGCTCTGTTTCCAATCCAGATGTTCTGCTTGGTAAGTCCAGGAATGCTATTGGTAATGGTGGATGTGCCGTGAAGCTGTCAGATTTTATCTGTCTGGACAGAAGGGTTTATGGAACTTGGTGATAGATTGATATGAAAGGCTTTTGGCTCTGGCAATTGGGTAAAATGGAAAAGCTATTTACTGCTAAGCAGACAACTGAACAATTCTATGTAGAACAATGGAAGTTCAATTTGATAGTTAGTAACTGGAGCTGGACATTAAGGGAAGACATTGGGGTTACAGAATTAAACTTTTGAGCCATCAGCATATGGATGCTATTTTAAGCCAGGGTAGTAAATGAAATTACCTAGAGAATGGATGTGAAATCTGAAGGCTTCTCATATTCAAAGGTCAGGGGAGACAGAGAAAGATCTTCCTGGAAAACAGAATCAAGACAGTTTCAGGAGAAAAAAAAAAAAAAAAGAATGAATTGACTTCTAATGAGTTTGGTCTGATAAAGACTTAGAAATGAGCATTGGGTTTGGCTAATAGAGTAATTGGAAACCTTTTCATACCCAGTTTTGGAAGGTGGGACTAGAGATTAAGTGGACTCTTCTTCTATCTACGTTCTGGGGTGATTTCATTTATTACCCTGGCTTAAGATGGTATTTATATGCCGATGACTGACAATTTTATTTCTTCAACCCCAACATCTTACCTTTATGTCCAGGTTATATTCCTAAACCATTCATTCAGCACCCTATGTATCACAATGAACCTTTGTGCAATAAGTGTAGCAACTGTTTGTGGTAGTTTCCTTGTAATAAAGGGATAGACTGATGATGTTACTGGGGGATTTGGGATCATGAGTTACTCTTTTTCTGAAAGAGACAGAGATTTAAAAAAAAAAAAAAGTGCAACTGTGGAAATGATCTAGAAGCATAGGGGGAAATTAATGAAGTCAGAGGAAGACAATATAGACACAGAAAGTGTGTCTTTACATGGCTGAGAAGCAATCTGAAAACCTAGTCCTCTGCCAGGACATTGGTGATTGACTGGAGGTCAATCAAAGAAGAGGGCAAGGGGCATAGGTGTGGTGAGAGGTAGCAATGGGGACGGGTACAGGTGAGAGGCAGCAATGGGCACAGGTGCAGGTGAGAGATGGCAGTGGGGACAGGTGCGATGAGAGGGTTGACCAACATGTAGGAGTATGTGCAAAACTTCTTTTGCTGGCTTTTGTTTTGATCATCAACTGAGAAATGAGGTCAAGAGCTGAGAATGAAGACGAGGGGGATCACAGCCTTGAAGAAAGTCGTGCAGGAGTGAGATGATTGTTTAGAAGAGTGGTAGAAATGTTGAAAAAGTGTGACAATTTTGGCATTTTTGGTCTCTTAAACACAAACAGATACATAAATATAATAAGAATATGTTTTTGTTTTAATCCCAGGCATGGGATACAGAGTTGCTTCAGATTGTCCACAGCAGCCGCCTATGACTTGCCCCATGCTCTAGCAGGGGCGTGCTTTTGCCAGCTGCAGATAGTTTCTGTGATTGTGTGATGTTGGAAATTCTGGGGACTTTCAGAGGGTATATAAATGCTAGGGCACTGGGAGGCAGGGTAGGTTATTTGTTGGTTACTGTTGGTTGCAGTTTGTTAAGTAGTCATGCACAAAGAATGAACAAGAAGAAATTAGATATCCCCATTGTGAAGATCAAACTTGCCCCAAGGAACTTGACGCCTCTGATCAGCAGGAGGTAGTCCACGCTTTGTACCCCATCCTTTTCTCTCTCCTACCTAGTGTTAGGGGGTTGAAAGGGAGAAAAAAGGGTGGAGAAAGGTGGAAGAAAGAAGAACCCACAAGGTAGCCAAAGACTGGCTACAGAAAAGGAGGTGTATTAAATTTGCTATAGAGAATTCGATGAGAGATCTGTCAATGTTATGGACTGTCCCAGGGATGTCCCTACCAAGGTAGACTACAGAGTGGGTAATTGCAGAGAGGGAAAGCAACCAGACATCCGTGAATTCTAAATAGAAGGTGACCAGGAAGATGTAGGTAACTATTAGAGGGGTGCTGTTTACTCCAAGCCATAAAACAGATTCTCTAGGGGTTTCTGAAATTTGTCTTAGATTGAATGAGACATTGATAGCAGTATCATTTTATTCAAAGACTTTCCCTGTACCACTAAATAGACTCCTGGCCTGATCATGTACCCATCCTTCACTCTCATCTGCACTCAAAGTAAAGTGAACTCAAAGAGAACAGAGTGTGATTACAGGAGAGTTGTCTGTGCCCGGAGCTGAGCAAGCAGCCTCCTTCTACCTCATCCTTCCCTTTGCCTCCACTCATATTCTTTTCTTTAGAACAGCTGAGACAATGGCTCCCTTAGTGGTGCCTAGAGTACTCTTCAACACCACATGCACAAGAGTCTCCGTGCTGAGTCCTCCCTCTGCACTCATCAAATGGTTTCATTAATTTGTTTTTCAAGCATGTGCACATCATTCAGTTCCCAGGAAACCCAAAGATAAATAAAGTGGGTATGTATTTATATGGTTGCAACAGCGATCCTTTTTGGACGTATTTAAGTGGTAGAATTCGGAACAAGAAAGCCTTTTGAAAATATTTGTCCCCAGTATAAATTTATATTCAAAGCGGCAATGATGACCCTGTCGCAAGAGTCAGGAGTTCATCACTGAAAAATGACCCTTCTGTCATTCGGAGTTTAAAACACATTTTTCTCCAAATCGACTGGAATTTCCCATGAAGCACTGATGATCTAGTACAGTTTCTCCACAGCATCCAACAGCAGTGCTGTAAGACCAGACTCACAGAACAAGCCTTCTGTTACGGCCCTGGGATTAAAAATCCCAAATCATAAAACGTGTCTTGTTGATTTTTCCAAATTTCCTAAAATTTCTCTTACTATATACCAAAGGCAGCTAAATCTCTGTCTCTGTCTGTCTGTCTCTTATCTCTGTCTCTCTCTGTCTCTCTCTGTCTCTCTCTGTTCTCTCCTCTTCTCTCTCTCTCTCTCTCTCTCTCTCTCTCTCTCTCTCGTGGTGTGTGTGTGTGTGTTGGCTTGGCCTTTAACCATATCAGACATGTCTTGTATTTTTGCTATGCAAGTTTTCTCTTCAGAAACTTAGCCCTCTTCCAAGAGCTGGAAATGGGGCCAAGCTGACTGCAGGGCAGAGGCGGGATTGCACTACCAATCAACTCAGCTTGGCTCACTTAAACCCACCCAGATCTCCAGTCTCTTACTGCTGATCTTCCTCAGTTCTCAGAACCACCATGAAATTCAGTGACTTGAATTTGCTTTCTGAGCAGAGACACAGCAGGAACAGCAAAGGGAAAAGAGTGAGCAATGAGGGATCTTTCAGAGGTTATGACCCAGGAAGCAACAAGAAAGCAGACTCTACTCATGCTCATTGACACTAGCTGCAGGAGCTGGTCTCTGCTTCTGCTCACACTTTAGGAATAGCAAGAGAATGTTTCCAGAGCCCAGAGGCCTCTCTGAAGCAAGGGTGCTCTTGAACTGCTCCTGCACTCACATTAGCTTTGTGTTGGGCAAGTCTACTTCCCGCAAGGTCAAGGTTGAGAAGGAGTTATGAAGAGACGATGTCCCATTAACCAAAGCCGGCGTTTCTAGCTCCTGTGTCTATCTTCATTTCCAGTCATCATCCTGAAAGTGCAGTTTTCACAGATTGGGACAGAAGTATCTGGAAGCCAAGATTACAGTTGCATATGTTCGGCGCGCGGGTGTGCGAGTATGTGCGTGTTGTGGCATAGCAGGTAAGTATAGATGGAGAGGAGAGGCAGGCACAAGAACACATACCAAAACCGTCTCAGATCTCACACAGAACGCCCCAGCAGACCTCTCTTGCACTTCATGTGTAATTTCACCTTTCTGCTACAGTGTCTGTGCCCCTGCCCAGCTCTTCCTGTCTTAGAATGACATAACTATTTGGAAGAGTGACAGGACAAGATGACAAAGGAATTGTATCAGAACTTGTTCTTCTGTCTGTCAACAGACCCTTCCTGATTTCCATCATGCCCATGACCCCCACTAACACCTATAAAGTGTTTACACCAGAGACTATGCTAAGTACTGTTTCCGGTTGTTTCCTTAAATGTTGCTTCTGTGAAGTAAAAAGAATCACATTCCACTTGCAGAAGAAGACACAGAAGCACAGACAAGCTAAGAGACCTGTTCACATTTCACTGTCCAAGAGCAACTGATTCAGGATTTCAGTGTCTAAAGAATTGTTACTCTGTTTTATATCATTGATCTAGGTTCTATGAGGTCAGGGGCTATGTCTCTTATGCAATACTTTATATAGCCTTGGCAATGAGCATAATACAACCCATGTAGTAAGTATTTACTAAAATTAAAAATGAAATTGAGCATGGTTTCAGGCTCCAGATACTTCACTGGATATGCTGACTTTTTGTTAGGACTCTATATTCAGAGAACATAGTCCCCAGGGCTTGGTGCCCCTGGTACCCAGTCCCTCACTACCACCATCTAGTTTGAACATTAATTTGGAAGACGAATTTGGAGGAAGATCATTCTCTGAGATCCATGCTTATGTATTTAGCAGTATACCATCACTTGGATACCTGTTAGGTTTCTCAAATCTAATGCATCACGGCTGATTTGTCACTCTTCATCCTCCCACAACTGCACTAACACACCTCACTTGCCAAACTGCAGACCACAGGATGCATCTGCAGTGCCTTCCTTTACTTGGTTCAATCTAATTGCAAGATCTGGTGATGTTAATCTTGTTTAAATGTGTGTATCTCCCGCTGCTATCTTAGTCTAAGATGACCTCATTTTTTATCTGAGTCATTACGATGGCCTTCTTACCTAGGGGCTCCATATTGTTGCATATAGCTTAGGGATCTTTGTGTGTTGTCAGCAATGCATGAATTCTTATGGAAGGTAAAGGTTATCTTGTCCAGAAAACATCACTGCCCATTAGGGTACACACAACCCTGGAGCCCAGGCTAGTTATACTTGAGCTGGTTCTTATTGGTCAGTGTACCTTGGAGGCAAGACAGCATCCTCTGCAAAGGGAGGTCACAGTGCAGTCCATCCCTGAGTTAGCCATGGTGTTCTCTCTCCCTCCCTCCCTCCCGCCCTCCCTCCCTCCCTCCCTCCCTCCCTCTCTTCCTGTGTGTGTGCGTGTGCGTGTGCGTGTGCGTGTGCGTGTGCGTGTGTGTGTGTGTGCCGTCTCTCCTTTCCAAAGGTTCTTGGAGATTTGGAGGATCCAATGCCAGCAGCACCTTTCTGTTGTCTTCCTCCCTTCTTTCTTCCCATCCTCATCTCAGCCCACTTGCATCCTTTCAAAGGCTCATGGGTAGCTAAGCCAGGACTGCTAGCCTCATGATGAGCTCTTAATGAGTTGAGGGGCACCTGGGAGTAGCCTCTTCAGCTTCGTTCATGTGCTAAGACAATGTGAAACCAAACTGATAGCTGAGATGTTCCTCAGAGGCACCGGGGCAGATATGTGGGCTATTGACCTGTCTTATTTTATGGCATGTCAAAGCTGAAGATGCAGAGCTTTCTGGCAATGGCATAACCTTGCATATACAAACTGCCCATCCCACTGTACAAACATTTCCTTTCTACACACTCATTATCATTCAGTCCCTCTGGAATGCTGGTAAACAGCCTGAACAAAGGAATTCAAAGCAGTACAGCAACTGAAAAGCAAGAGACCATTGCCCGAGGAAGGAGAGC
Source organism: Mastomys natalensis (assembly GCA_021653895.1). NCBI lineage: Eukaryota > Metazoa > Chordata > Mammalia > Rodentia > Muridae > Mastomys > Mastomys natalensis. Next base: position 87,495 of record JAJTUV010001350.1, read on the forward strand.
CCGTCGTCGGCAGGGAGGAGAAGCCGCTGAGAGGAGTCTGCCCTGCGAGAGCAAGCGAGAACAAATCTTACACATTTTGCTCATTTAAAATTGTCTAAGAAGAGACTTTGATTATTTCTTTACACCAAGTTCAGATTTCCTGAGCACAGGAGTCTTGATTTGATCACTATGTGTCCTCCTCACGACTCCAATGTCTTGTTATCAAATTGTTGCTGCATCTATAATAAGTCTTCAAATAATTGACAAACTCCATGTCAAAGAGTCCATGTCACATCTCCACACTAGCCCACCGTCTGCACTCCGTGGGAGGAGGGGAAGATATTTTCTGTGTCAGGCTGTCTCCACGATTATTCAAAACTGGCAAGGAGAGGATTATCAGAGGGAGAAATTTTACAGGCCATCTCTAGGGGCTTCTGCGAAGAGGGTGTTTATAACACATTTTGTTGACTGCTTCTGTAAATCCCCTGAGCACTGGTGGGTTTTAATCCAAAAATAAGAAACAAAAATAAATCAGTTTGGCTTCAAGGACATCTTGCATTTCTACTGGTTGTCTCTAATTGTAATTTAGCCATGAATGAAAAAAAATTGTCCTAATCATTTGCACTGGAATTTGCAGAAAGTCACACCTCCATGTGTTGGAACAGAGCAATGGCTAAAACGCCCCAGAGTTCAAAGGGCGAGGAGAATTCTCAGAAACAAGCCTGGCCAAGGCTTGAGAACACAAGGAGGAAATTTTTCATTCCCAAAGAACACTGTCCTTGGCCCTCTTTTGCAGCAGGATTGACAAGGTCATTCATTAGAAATGAGTGCTCACTGTGGGCAGGGAACCAATAAGAGCAAGAAGCTAAAATATTAATAGCCAATCTTTATTATTTATTTATTAAGTGAGTACCAATAGCTAGCTTATGTGCATTAAGTTATTTAAGCCCTGCAAGGACTAGAGCTTAGAGCTAGGAGGCCTAGAAACCAACCAACCAACCCACCAACCAACCAACCAGTGAGACGAGCCACCAAAAGCCACATGGCCAGCCTTGTCCATCTGATGTCAGGGCAAAACCTCCCACTCAAGCCACACCACCTAACAATTAGTGCTGGATAGAAAGGTGTGGAAGGCTGAAACCACAGGCTTTATATTTTTCTGCTGAGCACAGGATAGCCCATCTAGAAAGGTAAAAGTGGAACAAAGGGCAAGGGTCCACCCCAGGTCTTTGGCTAGGTCAAGGCCAGGCTGATGAAGCCAGTTCAGAGGCAGCTTAAGATTTTCCCCTTCCCATGGCCAGAGCTGCTTCAGATCCAGTCTTACAGCTGTTCTTGATTAACAGAACAGCAGTCAGCTTTCCAAACAAGCCATGCACTGCCATCTTAGAATTCCATTCCAGTGAATGCTGGTTTGTTCAGGCCACAGTTCCCATGGCTGGGGTATATATTTCCCCTTTCTTTTTCTGTTTTCTTTTTTCCTCTAAAAGTGGAGCATGGAAATTCATTCTTATTGTTGCATGCTGTAATATTTTCATATGCAATTTTCTCCTTGAGTTCATTGCTCCCTACAAAAGAGGCCAGGGGTGTGATTGCTGTGTTATGTTGATAATTGAAAACAGCTGTTTTTTTTTTTTAAACTTTTTACCTGATTTTTTTCAGCTTGGTCTGTTTTCAGCTTATCATGAGAAGCAGAGGGGGCTTCTAGAAGGGAGTGGGTACAAGTCATTTGTGGCCACTATGAGAGTAAATAGTCCAGAGAGGAGTGGACAGGATTCCACCAGCAATTCTCTCTGAGCTGAAAGAGCATTTTTTTTTGCAGAACAATTTATAAGTGGCAGGGGCAGGAAAAGGTGCAAGTGGGTATGTGAGTCATGCCAAGGGCACTTAAAATACATTTTAAAAATTAAAATGTAATTACATCACTTCCTTACTCCCTTTCCTACCTAAGCCACTCCAATATTCCTCCACTCCTTTCAAACTGATGGGCTATTTTTATTTAATTATGATTGCATGTGAGTGCGCACACACACACACTCACACACCTGTTTTTGCTTTTGTGTGTGTGTATGATTTTAGGGCTGCTCACTTTGTATTGGAGGAATCAAATATGCTCATCGCTGGGAGATGTTAACTTTCCCTTTCTTTGGCAGTGGAGTCCTGTGAGATTTCTGCCCCCTTCTGAGTTAGTATATCTATTAATATTGTTGCTATTCAGGACTTTTTAGGTAGCCATTTCTAGAAGCTACAACATCACAACCAATTCTCTGTCCCTCTGGCTCTTACAATCTTTCCACCTCCTCTTCTGCAGTGTTCCCGAGTCTCAGGAGTTGTGTTGTTAGATGGGGCTAGGCTCCCCATGATCTGTTGGTCCCTGTGGTTTTCTCTAATTATCTCCATTGGCTGTAAAGAGAAGATTTATATGAAAAGCTTTTGATAAGAGGCGAGAGCTACAATTTCTGTGGATATGAGTTTTAGAATGTAGTTAGGAATTATGTTGGTCTGGCAAAGTGGTGGGTGGAGCTTCCTTCTAAGTCCCATGACTTTTCTAGCCTGGGTAATTGGCTAGGTTTCTACTACCAGGGATGATTTCCCTTGTGTTGAAAGTCCAATTAGACAGTCGTTGGTTACTACCAAGATACGAATGCCACTATTGCGCCTTTAGAGATACCTTGCTATGCTGGTCATCGCTGTGGTCATAGGCATCACAGCTGGATAGCACTTTTGATTACTTCTTTCTCTTGGCAGCATGCATAATATTTTATAGTCCTGTAGAAGCTATCTATGGAGGAGGGAGGCTTGCCATTTAGATTCAGCTTGAATCTTCTGAGTCCTGTATCTGAATTGCATGGTATCTTCAGCAATAGAAACTTATCTGAAACCTTTAAGATGGAACTGAATTCAGGCGAGATCAACAGCCTATATTGCTTTGGGGGTCCTGTGGACCACCCTAACAACAACTTGAACAGTAGTTCTCATTCATGACACTGAGGTTTTTGAGGTTTTATAGGAGCTCAACCCAAGAGGCATAACTTGCCATTAGTTATGTTGATAATCGAACAAAGCACATTTCATGTATCTTTATATTTTGCTTGCTTTTTTCAGTTTGGTCTGAATTTGGCTTATTCTGTGAGGCAGAGGTGAAGGTGGCTTCCTGAAGAAGTGGATGGGTGGTGGTAAATCATTGCCTGCATAGCCAACATAATAGTAAATAGCTTCAGAGAGAGTGGACAGGCGTTTCCCAGGGCAATTCTCTTACAGTTGAAAGACAGCAACTAATAAATGTAAAAGGAAGGGGTAGGGAAAGGTACAGAGGGATGTGTGGGTCATGCCAAAGCCATGTTTAAAAACTAATATATTTATTATAGAAAACGTCAGGCTCCATTATGGTCTTTAACACAGGCATTGATGGACCGTGAATCACTTTCCTTCCGTTATTCTCTCTTGTACCGTGTCTCCTCCTCCTCTAGCCAAATAGTCATTCTCTACTTTTATGTTTTAAAAAAATCTAGATTACGCTTATGGGATAAAGTATGCAATATTTGCCCTTCTAAGTCTGTCTTATTTTGCTTCAGGTGGTATCCCCACTTCTATCTACTTTCGTGCAAATTATGGGATTTCATTTTTCTTAATGGGTAAGCAATACTCTTCTGTGTGTGTGAACCACATTTGCTCTATGCACTGGTCCACTGATGGGCACCTAGGCTGATCCCTTAGCTTGCCTATTGTGAATAGTGAACACGGGCACACAAGCATTTCTACTGTATGCTGATATTGATCTCTGAGAATATATGCAAAGCCACTCTTTATTGAGGGCTAATTATTTGCCAGGAAGTATGCTAAGTCCTTTATATGAGCTATCTTAATGGATCCTCGCACAATCTCATTTTTAACCTGAAATGACTCAATCTAGCAAGGATAAAGACAATTCTAAGTGAGGGAATTTCAAGCATGGAGCTTTCTGAAGCCAGAGACCTGACCATTAACCACAATCAGATAGCCCTTAAAGGCTTACTTAGATGGGCATCTCAATCCTGCTTCACTTCCATGGTAATTTCCAGTGGGTAGGTTAGCACCATCTGTGGTGTAGATCCCTCCCTTATCCTGATAACAGCTCTTATTATTAACTACCTCCATCAATTTTAATATGCTGCCCCCGTACTTCTCTCTAAAAGCTTTGGGGAACTGAAAGGGTTTTTGTAGGGTTGCCCTGCCTGAGACTTTCTGTATAACTTGAAGATGTGGGGTGCAGGCAGCTTCTGTGCATTGTTCTATCTGATAGAAATTCTTAGCCTGGTAAGTCTTGTGGGGGTGACCTTATGGCTCAGACACTGGATCAAAAGTGAACTCCCCATGAATTGTTCAGTATTACAGACATAAATGTTCCATCATTGAATAGACAAAAGATGTCTTAGGAATTTATGTAGCTTTATAGAAAAAAGGACAATTTTCAGTTTTATCCTTCCTTTTCCTCTGTTTGGAGACAAGGTTTTTCTGTTTCTCAGGCTGATTATGAACTTCAGAGTTCCATGATCCTCCTAGCTCAGCCTCCCTTGTAGCTGGAACTATGAACATATAACCTGGTTCCTGGTTAAAAGGGGGTTTTTCCGTTATGGTCCCATGTGACTGGCCCCTGAGGTTGTTGGCTTACCAAGCTCCTCTGGCCTACTGAACCTTCACTGTCTTGATTATGGAGTTTGCCCTGAGCAAGTAATGTCGGGCCATCTTTTATGTGTTAGATGGGGGGACTTAAAGCTTGAGGAAAGTCTGTACAATTCTGTGGCTCTTTCCCTTTGTGCTCTGAGAGTGACATTGAAAATTGATGAGATTATTCTTGGCTGGAGTCTATCCTGAAATTTCATATAATTATTCCAGATTCTATGTAATAGAACTGAAGTTTGGAGGTAAATACGTAGGACATAATGACTTGCAGTCAGGACTTCGTAAAGAAAGTAACCGGACTGGACTTATTCCGATATTCTTTTTAGTTCTTTCATCATAGAATTGGCTATGGACTTGCCATATTTTCTTGATTTAGCATGTTGTTTACTGTCCTTTAAAAAATGTTTATGTCTGCTTCTTTGTTTCTAGAAAGGAAAAGAAAACATCTTGATTTTCCCTTAGTGTACAAACTATTCTGTAAAATAAATAAACATGGAGTTTGATGCCATTCATTGACATGGCGTCTGGTGTGACTTTTGCTCTGTCTTCTGATTGGGGTCCTCTCTCCAAGGGAGACCGCTCACTTCCTCCTGGGTACTGTTTATGTTTTGCAGTATGTTCCCTCAGAGTTGTTTAGACTTGAGGCCTGAGGTAGAAAGGGTGAGGATTTTTTCTCCCCTCAGGCAAGGATACCTGAGAATAGAAAATGTTCTTTACCAAGGTGAAGAGAAAAAAATGTATTCATCAGAATTTTCCACGATGTTTATGTATGGAAAAAAAAGCCAGTTAACTTCCTAGACAGTGTTTGCTTCATTCCCAGGGGACTGAGAAAGGACTGGGAGACATGGGGTTAACAGTTCTCTACAGAAACTCCTCTAACCAGTGCCCATAGAGACCCTAAGTCTTGGTGGTCATATCTTCATGGGAATGTGGGGAAAGGCCTCACAGACAAACAGAAAAGGTCAGCAAAGAGCAGAATTATTATGAGATAGCCCTGAAATGACAAGGCACACAGACAGGCAGACAGAGAGACAGAAAAACAGAGAGACAGAGAACATTTTAGCAGTTATCCTAGGTGTAGAATTTCAGAGACAAATACTAATGCCTAAAGATAATGTCCAGACAAATTTCTGCTTGGTGCATATATAAAACCCTTAGGTAATCCATCTGAAAATACACACGGATATCGACAGTAGTGCCTGAAGTCTATGTAGTCAGATTTGGATGTCATGTGAATATAATTCATACCCGAGGCCCAGCCACATTAACTTTGAGGATTATTTAGGTTAAATCACATGTGGACAAAATATAAACATTTTGGTCAAATATGAATGCACTGATATTAGCCATAGTAGCACCATTGAAAGATGGTTTTGATCAGGATTGAAAGAAACCATATATAAGCAGGAAATTTTCTTTTTTTTTTTTTTTTTTTGGTTTTTCGAGACAGGGTTTCTCTGTATAGCCCTGGCTGTCCTGGAACTCACTTGGTAGACCAGGCTGGCCTCGAACTCAGAAATCCGCCTGCCTCTGCCTCCCAAGTGCTGGGATTAAAGGCGTGCGCCACCACCGCCCGGCAAAGCAGGAAATTTTCTATCCGTTGTTATTACCAGTTTATAGACACATGCAGTTGAGAGATTGAAGACAGTTTAATACATGGCCAAGTTACAAGAACTGTGAGCTATGTATCAGAAGGAGTGCTTAAGAGGTTGAGCCGGCAGCACTGATACAAAATTTCCTACGAGTTGGGGTGGAAGGAGGAGGTGAGAACTATACTGAACTCCTTAAGAGTTTTGGCTATGGATAAAGTGCTGTCTGGCAGAAACTGGATGCTGGAATCATGTATATGGATGAGATACAAGATGTCCTTGTCTGTCCTGCATCATTCACCTTACAGGGCAACAGAGATCACATGACTTACTTGACATTGTCTGCAAGCAGCATTTTGATGGAGATTTCAGTGACTCCAGGAGGACAGAGAATAGTTATGGCATGGTGTGGAAGAGTCAGCGCCCTGCACCTCAGTGTAGTGAACAATTAAATGACCTTTAACCCATTTATCATTACTTTCAGTCGATGTTAACTTCTTCTTCTCAAATACCCCAGAAAGCAGATATAGTTGTGTCCAGTCTACAGGTCAAGATACCAAAGCTCAGAAATATTCACTGGCTTGTCTAAGATTGCACAGAATGAGATTTCCACCCAAATTCCCAAGCACGCTGCTGCATTTGACATCCATTTTGGAAATGTGAGCATACATAATGAAAATTCGTTTGAATCCTTACCATAGTGTTTTGAAATTCCAAAGTTGATTTGACTTAACAGAACACTCTTTAATTGCAGGCCCTTTTATTTCCCTTTGAGTTTTTCAGTCCAGCACATAATCTATAAATACTCTCCCTTCTACTTCAAAGCTTGAAGTATACTTCTGCTAATAAGTTAGCATGTGAAATGCTGGTAATAAGGTTATGGGTGAGCCTACATTTCTAGTTTGCATTAATTCTGTCATTAATGATATTCACAAGTTCTTTGTGACTTATAGGTGTCTGATTATTATAGCAAACTTGGAAAGGTAAGAAACTCTGCATCTGTACATAGACTAATTCTTTGAAAATGATAGCATTTGGAGAGTATTTTTACTCTATGGGTTCGCATTCTGTTTTTTTCCTATCTTAGATCATGGATATTTGATGTCATTTACACTGACAGTTTTTTGGCTGAAAAAGAGTCCATCAAAAGTGGATGTGCCTTAACACTAGACATTTAAGTGACTGGTTTCCACTGGGTCTTAACAGGCATTAAACTGAATTGAGTAAGAACAAGAACAAGTTGGTGGGGGGCGCAGCATTCAGAAGGGAGGAACCCATCCCATATTTCAACAGCCTCCTAATGTTTGACCTGGATCTCTTCCATGTCCCATCGAAATTCAACTAATTTATTCCACAGCAGCCCCTGGAGATGTTAGCGACGTCATAGACACATCCCTTTCCTCCTGGCCATGCAGACAGAGCTGTAATACCACTGGCAGGGGCCAGCAAGCCAGAGGTCTGTGTCATGTTCAGAGCTTCTCTAGAGAAAACCTGAACTCCAAAGTCTGCTTGTTACAATGGTTGCTGTCATAGACATCATGTGCACATGTGGATGCTAATTCTGGGTTGGGGCTGGCTTGTTTTCAGCATCCCAGGGTCTTTACTTTTCAAGATGTCTAATGTTCTTCTATAAATCCCAAGATTCATGAAAATTAAGAAGTTTAGAAAGTCTCTGTAAAAGACTTTAAAAGGGGATTTGTTTTTAATTTACATATTTGTGTCTATGTGAATATATGCCTTGAGTGTGGGTGTCTGTGGAGGCTGGAAGAAGGTGTTGGATCCTCTAGAGCTAGAGTTCAAAGCTGTTGGGACATGAGGACTGGAAAGCAAACTCTAGTCCCTGGAAGAACAGCAAGTGCTCTCAATTGCATAGCCGCCTTTCCAGGAGCTGCATAGGATTTTTAATGGTGTCTGCCATGTCTCTTTTATCTCAAACACATGGCAGACATTATTAATCAATCACCTCTTCCTTAGATGCCGGGAGCCATACCCAGGAAATTACCTGCTGTTCTGGAAAACCTAGTCAGTACAAGGATGTTCTCGGGACTCAGGTCCCAGAAACTTAAAGAACATCTGGCATTTCCTGGGAGCCGGTTACGACAGAGGGATGGTCTTGGGCAATGAGGATATGACAGTGGGATGGTCTTAGACAATGATGATTCAATATTGGGATAGCCTAAGCAATGACCCTTGCCTAAACTTCCCGTTTTGCTGTGTCTTTATAACCTGCCCCCGAAATTAAAGTTTCAGAGCTTGATCAGAACCCCAGACTTGCTCTAGTTCTTGTGTCTCTTGTCCCTTCATTCTTTGGTCCCCTTCCCTAGGGTCTCGTCGAATTCCCGAGGGCTGTGGGGGGTGGTACTTAGACAGCTTCAGACTCCTTTGAGAACAGCACCACCTCAGTCATAAACTAGTCCTCAGAAACGGCTCAGAAGAGCAAACCTGCTCACCACAGTGAGCTCATGCACGCCCTTATTCCACAGATGAGGAAAGTGAAATGATTCGGATTCTGTGCAAAAAAAACCAGTGTCTTGTAGGACTTTAAATGCTCACATTCTACGCTCAGGATTCTCCAGTTAATTTGAAAGCACACTTAAGCTTGAGAAACACTGGCCTAGAACAGTGTGTGGAAGATGACATAAGATGCCGTGTAGATGGAGGCCGCTGGGCAGCCACGGCAGGATCCTCTGGGAGTCAGTACCCTGGAGAACTCGTTCATCTCAGGTGATACGTGAGTCTTCAACTTCTCCCGCTCAAACACTTTGTTTTGTCAGTTGTGCGGTGATGACTAGCCCACTGGAGATTAGGGCTTACTAATGAAACTCAGAAGGCACTGATAGGCCAAGCAGAATTGCTGAGAACTATCTAATGGTCCCAGAGTTATAGAATATCCTTTATCTCTGTACGTATTCTTGGGGTTTTTCTTTCTGGTAAGTTCCTTCAGGCAGGCATTAAGATAGCAGCCTAAAATATCTCTTGTTCAAGACAGATACCAAAAGCAAGTTGGGATCTCAGAGAAATGGTTTCTTTGTATCAGGCAGAAGGTTTGATACATTACCTTTAAAAACTTCACTAAGCCATCTTTGCCTAGTTCCTGCTACGTTTTAATGGGTTTTCCTTTCTCTCAATTGCATTTCAGTTCCTTTGCTCAGGGAGCTTGCTGCTTTCACTGGTTTCAGGGTTGGCCTCCCTGTAATGATTTCACAAGGCTGTCTGTGTCCATAGATGTCCAAACACAACTGCATATTCATTTTTATTGACTTTGTTCTCTAAGGACGCAGCTCTAAGCCTCTTTCTACGCTGCCTCCTAACAATGACTGCTTTAGTCCAACCTTGGCTCAGCAGCTGATACAGGGCAGATTACTGAACTATAAGCATTTAAACTACCTTCTGGAAAAGCAGCATCGAGGAAGCTGGGGGATTTACACAAAGTCAATGACTGAATTGTAAATGTACTCACAGAGAACAGAGTCAAGATGGTCTTTAAATCGAAAGCATTGTAATCCCTGCCAGAAGGGAAAGGTGCGGGAAGGCTGTGTTGGGACTATATGGTGCTGTTAAGTCCACTTAAAGCCAGACTTCTTGGATTGCCAGGAGTATCTACTTCAGACTAAATGCTGAAGAGCAGTTGGGGATATTATAAATTTGCTCACCATGCATTATTTCCAGACATTTCCTAGTCTTGGCAGAGGTGGACCCTCTACTCTTCTGACTCGTTGTGGAGAAGGACATTTAACATGCTCCATCTATTTCCACAATCAGAAGACAGCCCTTGCTATTTTATATTATTGGCTAATAAAAAACCCTTTAATGCTTTACAGTTCTTTTGCTCTGATGACTTCTGGAGACCAGTTCCAAACTTAATGTTCATCACGGGAGGGAATGTCTGCTATAGGAACCTTGCTTTAGCTTCCAAAAACTTTCAAATCAGATCTAAAATTTAGAAGAAAATGATTGGTGATTATGTAATATTAGCCAAAATCTTTCCCGAATTAAGATGGGTTTTATATCCCTTAGGGGGCCCATTCTATTAGCTACACTATGTCCTCAGCAAGGTGGCTGTACGGATTGCCTCCTAAGTCTGTGTTTTAGAAATACAAACAGTGAACTGCAGAAACTAGCCAGGGTCAGAGAGAAGCTGGCTTCAGACTCAGTCACTGGCTCATGAGGCCGCAAGGATATCACAGAAGTGAGTGACAGGAGTCAATGACTTGAAGGAGTTTGCAGCTAAAGGAAATGCTTTTTATACCTTAATCCCTCTTTAATTTTTGTAACATTCAAACATATTTATTCATAAAAACCGCAATGGGATAATTTGTGCTGAGGAACATAGCAATAAATGCAGTTGAAGGAAACAGAGTGACCGCACAGATACATTTACACAACTGCACCGCCCACATCACATGTGTGTGGCCGTCTTTGTTCATGGTCCTTCAGACGTACGACTCTGGAAAGAGTTTATCAAGCTAAGGAAGAGAATTCGTGTGCATATAATCACAGCTGCACACTGATTAAAATCGTGTTGGAAGATGGCAGACAACAAACACTGCGTAGACATTAACATGCATGTTTCTAAATGCCACATTTTAGATTTAGTTGACCAAGACCACATTTCAAATAAGTCTGAGCTTAATCTTCCATGTAGAACCCAGGTATGTTAAACTGAAAAATATTCTCTCCCCAAGCAACTAAGAAGCCAGTTTCATATTGAGAGTAGTAGCTTAAGACTATAAAAATGCATTGATATTTGATAAGAGAATTAGCTATACTAGACAGCTCTCCTTTCAGAGCATCCCTTTTTACCTTTTATTGGTAACCTCTGTGGTTGATTGGTAATCATCTTGGTGCTTAACATGATATTTATTGATCTGGGTATCTTTCCTGACAATCCCTAGCATTGATTTGGGGTCTGGTTCTTTCTTTGTCTGGCTTAGGCACAGTATTTGGATCCATCTACTTATATGCAGGTTGTTGGTTATAGCCTAGGAGTTAACTGTTACAGCACTGAAAGGCAGCTAGGAGGGAAGAGGCAGAAAAAGCAGAATATTTGCAAAATGGTATTTTAGAAAGACAAGATAAAAATATGACTCAATGATACCTAAATTCTTACTGGATATAAAACAATGGGCAAAATATTAAGTTCCCTTATGGGACTCTAACAACTGAACCTTGGTTGCCATATTGGTAACCTCTGTGGTTGATTGGTAATCATCTTGATGCTTAACATGATATTTATTGATCTGGGTATCTTTCCCGACAATCGCTAGCATTGATTTGGGGTCTGTTTCTTTCTTTGTCTGGCTTAGGCACAGTATTTGGATCCATCTACTTATCCCTCAAGCCTGAAAACACCCTGTTCCTTTCTAGGAAGTAACAATGTTGGTATCATCTGTAAAGAAATGATCCAGGTGCCCACTGGCTGCCTTGTTAGTTTCTGTTTGTAGATGTCTCCTCTGGAGCCTGTGTTAACATCTCTGGCTTGCTGGTCCTTGTTGTTATTCATTTACAGATGAGTCATGTCTGGTCAGATAGTTTGTCAGTTTGCATTTGGAGACCATGAACATGCTTGCTAGTCTCATAGGCTGTCATGCCTGCTTGGCTAGCACATTTGTTGGTTCCCATCTGCAATCCAACGACACGTTGATCGGCCTTTAATTTTCCTCCATCTAAATGTCTTATTTGCTTTTTCAAAGACTTAACTCCAGTGGTTGGAAGAAATCCTTTAGCCAGACCGACTAGAGTCGCCAGCATAGTCTGAACTTGAGTCACATTTCTATCCTAAATAAGATGTTTGCTTCAAATATGTGATGTGGCTCTATACTATAAGCCCGAGTAGCTTTGATAAAGTCACTAATGGTCCGCTGAGGCCAGCTTAGCGAGGAGTCAGTGACTTCACAGAGCCTGGCTGTAGCTTACGACTTCCCAGAGAATGAGAGGAAGCCATCCTTTAGACCAAGTTAGTTATGCCAGCATATGTGCCTGACTCCTTTAGGGCACGTGCCTAGATTAGTTATTTTCTGGCTGGTGATCATACTTGGATACAATCTTGTTTTAGTCTCTGAAGAGAATTCACTTAAAAGTTCTTGTTAAATATGGTCAAGGAGATCCTAGTGCAGCATTGGGGTGCAGAGATGTCTTGGAGACTTGTCTGACCATGTTGTCTTGTCTGACCATGTCTTCTTTGACCATGTCTTGTCTGACCATGTCTTATCTGACCATGTCTTGTCTGACCATGTCTTGTCTGACCATGTTGTCTTGTCTGACCATGTCTTGTCTGACCATGTTGTCTTGTCTGACCATGTCTTATCTGACCATGTTGTCTTGTCTGACCATGACTTGTCTGATCATGTCTTGTCTGACCATGACTTGTCTGACCATGACTTGTCTGACCATGTCTTGTCTGACCATGACTTGTCTGACCATGACTTGTTTGACCATGTCTTGTCTGACCATGTCTTGTCTGACCATGTCTTGTCTGACCGTGACTTGTCTGACCATGTCTTGTCTGACCATGTCTTGTCTGACCATGACTTGTCTGACCATGTCTTGTCTGACCATGTCTTGCAGCTATGTCTCTCATTCTGCATAGTGCTAGATGCCTTGCTAGGTATTGGTACCATGGCTTCAGACTTAACATTTTTAATCACTGGATCATAATGAGTGCTCTCAGTAATGACAGCTTTTGATCATACTCTCTGAGTAGAAATCTGTTCCCAACTGTCTTACTACACCTGCCTTTTCAAGTTTGATAGAGCAGTTTCAGAACCTGAACTTGGACGTGAAGCATTACTGTCCTCTCCACACATGATCATGCTTGTTATACTCATTTCTGTCCATGAAATTCAACGTAAGACCAAGCACAAGTACTCCAGTTTCTACACAATGTCACACTGAATTCTCATGACCTTTCTTAGCACTGATTGTCTGGATGAGGCTGGTGGGTCTGCTTTTGTGGTGTTTCATCTTACTTGATGGTTTCATGGTCATACAACTCAGTAACAAAACTACATAAGTCAAAGTTAAGCATTTCTGTTATCTCATCAGTACTCTTTTATTTTAGCCACACATATTAGTGGAATTATGGAAATCATGTTCTGACCCGACCCGAGGGTCCTTAGTAATTCGTGAGGACTTGAGGAGGATCGCAACCTGAGAAGAATGGGCAAGAGAGAAGAAGGACTCAAGGAAGCAATTGCTTGTCAAGAGTCATGTATTTGGGCACAAAGCGCTTTTTTATAATATGTTTTACAAGGGGAGGGGGTAAGAGGGACCAGGTGGTGGGAAAGTACAGAATCTTCTCGGCCTGTGCCCTGGAACAATAGGTGGTCTACCTGCTTTTCTCAGAGACATGGTACACTGCCTTTGTGGTCCACCTGCTTTTCTCAGAGACATGGTACACTGCTTTTCTTATCTGTAGCTGCCGAGCAGGATCTTGCGGTTGCCAAGCTGCAGGGGGCATTGCGCAGGTGGAGAAAGGTAGGGGGTGAGTAAGGGGCGAGGGTCCTGGCTCCTGACAATGTTCAATGAATAAGATAATCAAATGTCCATTGGATTCTAAGTCTCTCAATAGGGCAGGATAGTTGCAATCTGGAACACTGTATTAATCATGACTTTATGACTTTATCATCTTTTGTCTGGTCTTTTGTTTTTGTAAATCTTAGTGAGTGAATTAATTCATTTGTTTGTATGTATGTGTGTGTGTGTCTGTATGAGTGTGCATGTACGTATGAATGTATGTATGTGTGTCTATGTGCTTCTGCCAGCATGTGTGCAACAGCCTATGTGTAGAGGTCAGAAGGCAACCTCCAGTGTAAGACATTGCCTTCCACCTTGTTTGAGGCAGGATCTTTTGTTTGCATCGGCACACCCAGGCTAGCTGGCTTGTGAACTTCTGGGTATCCTCCTGTTTCTGCTTCCCATCATGCCATAACTGACAGGGTTATAAGCAGTCTACTGTGTTTGCCTTTTATTTGGGTTCTGGGGGTCTGAACTGTAGTAAGAATTCTGGAATTTTGGCTTCTTAAAAAAACCACAGAACCATTATAAGAGTATGGTTTTGTTCTAATCCCAGGCGTGGAATGTAAGGCTGCTTCAGATTGTTCACAGCAGCTGGCTATGTTTTGTTTCGTGCTCTAGTTGGGACATGACTTGCCAATGGCAGATCGTTTCTGTGATTGTGTGATGTTTAGAATTCTTGGGACTTTTCAGAGGTGTATAAATACTAGAGCCTTGAGCGGAGGGGGTGGGTTTTTGGTTGGTTGTTGGTGCATTGTTGGTTGTTGTTGGTCCTGGTTTGTTGAGTAGTCATGCTCAAAGAAAAAACAAGAAGTTATATATCTTGAGGGTGAAGATCTAGCTTACCCCAAGGAACCCAACACCCCTAATCAGCAGGAAGTAGCCTGATGATAACATCACCTTTCTCTTACCCCTGACTTTATTCAGGGTTCTCTTTCCTTTCCTCTCTCTCCTATATAGTGTTAAGGGATTGAAAAGGTAGCAGAAAAAGGGTAGAGAAGAGTGGAAGAAAGAAGAACCCATGAAGAATAGCAGCTCAGGACCCAGACTCTCACACTTAGGCAATAAATGCTTTACCTGCCCGACCACTTCCCTAGCTCTGTTTGTTTGCTTTTTGAGACAAGATCCAGCTCCGTAACTCCTACTGGCCCTTAACTATATAATTTAGGCTGGCCTTGAACTCTTGTTCTTGCCTTAATGCTGGGGTTAAAAGGTGTGAACCACAATGCTTGGCTTGAATTTTGTCTCGATAAGATTATAAAGTTTGCTTCTCCTTGTTTTAGGAATGAGGTCTCACTGTTGCAGTAGGCACATCATAGTCTTGTATCCACCAGAGAAGACTACTTGGATACAGGTTTAAACCAATAAAAGGTCTTTATTTCCTGGCCAATGAGTACACTGGGTGTTTTGGACCCTACTATAGCCCACAGCTTTTCTTAGGATGGGCTTTTAAACACAAAAACCACATCCTGGGTTGACATACCTCCATTAGCAAGAATAGTCAGCCAGAAGCTGAACTACAGAATCAATCAAACAAACAAACAAACAAAAAAACAAACCCAAAGTCAGTACATGCAGGGACTTTCCTGGAACTATGGACTGTGATGGATTAGGTCTGTTCTCATTTGATAGGTGTTTCTGCCTACATGCTGGGTTCCAAGGCCTGGATGGTACTTCCATTATGGCATCAGTTGTGCTAAGGTCTGGGGACTGGCTAAACATGAATAATTTTAGGATAATGATTGAATCAATACTGAAGTGATTAATGCCCAACACATCCACAATGGGACCTTTAGAAAGATAAATTAGACTTAGGGCTCTCTCTGTCTGTCTCTCTCTGTCTCTCTATCTGTCTCTCTTTGTATCTCTCTGTGTCTCTCTCTGTCTCCCCTCTTCTTCCTTCAGCTTCCTTCTGCTCCTCGTTTAGATTGATTTGAGAATGTGAAGATATGAACGTTCATTAAGATCTTTAAATCAATGTGCCATCAGAGCTACATTCCTCCCAGTGGTCCTAGGTCATATCTGTCTCCTTGCTGTTTCTGTAGCATTGTGCAGCCCTTATCTGCAGAGTGCATCACTCCAGCCCCTGATACATGTCTTCTCTGACTCGCTTGCTTCATCCTTAAAACCCCCTCTGATTATATTGAGCACAACTGGAAAATCTCCACAGCTCAAGATGCTTAACTGTGTTTACTCTGTAGGGCAGTATATGCCAGGTTATTAGGAAATGCAAATTAAACCTCAGTGAGATATTGATATCTACCTAAGATCATGTCTACAATTAGGATTAGTGACACCTAATTCAAAGGCAGGCAAAGATGTGGAGAAAGTGTGTTAATGGTGTCCTATTGGTGTCGCAAACCTTCTGGGAAGCAGCTTGAAGATTCTTTAGAAAGCACACATGCAGGATCAGTGACTTGGTCTTGCAGGTGAAGGTGCTTGCTGCCAACCCTGTCAACCCACAAGATGGAAAGAAGACTGACTCCAGGGGTTGCCTTCTGACCACCGCATGTCCGCTATGGCACATCCCATTCCAAGTATTTACTTGCTTTCTTTAGTGTTACTTTCTGTGTGGCTTTTTTCTTTTGAAGTAATCATTGGTTTGTTTTTGTTTAGTCATGCCTCTGTGTTAGAAATAATCAGGGTTCCTGGATTAGATTCCGGGATTTTTGAAGGAATTGTTGGGGGCACAGAGGGAGGGAAGAAAGAACCAAGGCAAATCAAGCGGTTGTGGAAATAGTTATGTCTTGTTCTATGTATTTAAACATACCTTTGACCACTGGGGCTCTGGATTCATTTAGTGAAATGTAAGTACCACGACTAAATGAAATTAAATCTTGGGACTGAAAATGGAAATTCCATATTTAAAAAAAAGGAAAAAAGTTTAGAAAATGAATATTTCATGTCATTTGTGAGTGAAAAAATTAGACTTGATGAATACATCAGGGGGACAGGAGTTGCAAATAGTTTGTTTTTTTTATGGATATGATTGCCAATTGATAATTTATTTTGTTGGAAAGCAAACCCGACACATTTTAAAATTACAGTAGCCACAGGCAATAAAATTCTTGTGAAATATTTTCTAAGATTACCAAGTAAGGGAAAAATTAAAACTCGAAGCGATATATAAATGTACTTTAATACTCAGTGCTCTACACGAGTGAGAACATGCTGTGACTTCATGACAGCCAATCGGTGGAATCTCTCTCACTGTGTACTACAAACTTGTGATACACAATTTACTATGACAAATTCTGTGGACAAAAGATCTAGCAAACTGGAAGACAATGCTCCCAGATCATTAGAATGAGGCTGGTCCCCCACCACAGTTACTCTCCGTTGGAGGTGCCCACCACTCACCTCACTGTGGTATCTGTGAAAAGGACCCATGCTTTTTTTTTTTTTTTTTTTCCTACAGGGCTAACATCTCCTGCTGTGTTTGGCTTCTTCTGAGCTTTCCTTTAGAGTTCTGGGAATTGGAGCTTTTGAAACCAAACTTTCATAAGCCTGTGATCAGGGATACAGTTGGTAACAGGAGGCTTTCTCCAAGTTTAGCTGGCACTGAACTGACTTTGGACGGATGTGATTTCTGTAACTTCTGCTTGGTTGACATTGCTGTTGCTGGCAGGCAGGCCACTGTGTTGACCTGTGGAGGAGCATACAGTGAGAAAGGGAAGACTATGGTTTTTCAGTACTGATAAGACATGGAAAGGATGCGTGGGAACGAAAGTGGAGGTGGCCGTGGGGCTCGGCTGCTAAGAGTGCTGGAGGCTTTAAGAACTCAGGGTGACGAGAGTGCTCCCCTTAATTAGTTTTACTTTTTGTAATTTTAGTTTCTCATAGTCAACTGTACTCCTAGAAATATTAAAATGGAAAATTCCAGAAATGAAAAAATGCATAGAACTTAAATTATACTTCTGAGTAGTCTTTTGGAGTCTAACGCTGCCTTACTCTGTCTTGTGCATGCTGGGAGTCTTCCATTCATCCAGTGTATCCACAGTGTATGCATTGCCTACCTGGTAGTTTCTTGGTTGCCATCTGAATTATTAAATTAACTGCTGAGAAACTGCAGTGCTTGTGTTTGCATAATCCTTCATTTCATTTCAAATTCCTTCCCTGGCTAGGTATGACCTGGCTCCTGCCTGGGTCTCTGACTGTCTTCCACGTCGCTAGGCTCCAGGTGCACAAGCGTGTTGAACTTGGTTATGTTTCAAAGGTTTCTTTATGAGACCCTTCATCCTTTCTCTGGTTCACACTCACCTCTCAAGTGTGAGTACCATAGAGGGGCCATCTCAGATCACCCATCTCTGGGATGGTTCCCTCCTCCTTCCTGTTGCTATTCTCCACCACATATTTCTCTATAATTAGTTCATAGGATGTATTCTAACTTAATTGGCCTTTTGTGATGGTTAGTATCTTAACAGGATTCAGGATCACCTATAAGACAAGTTTTTGGTCAGGCTCATAACAGTTCATTTGGGTTAGGCTGGCCTCTATGCAGGCCTGTGAGGGATTGTCTGTACTGTGTTGACTGAGATCCCAGTACTTTCACTGAATGAGGGTGGAGCCATTCCACAGCTGGGGTCTAGGACCCAATGAAAGAGGAGTGAGAGAGCTGAGCATCAGTGTTCATTCTTTCTGCATCCTGGTTGTGAGCATAGAATCCCCAGCTGCCTCAGGTACCTGTTCCCAGGATTTTCCTGTTCCACTGGACTCTCAAGCTATTTAATCACAACACCAGGAAAAGTCACTAGTATATCTTTTAAGTTTTCTTTTTTTCTTAGTATGAGGGACTGAATCCAGGACTTTGAACATGTTATAAAGTCAATAATCACCCAGTAAGCCATACCATTAACTAATTTTTAAAATTAAAATTTTAAATTATTTTGGGCCTGAGGATGTAGCTCAGTTGGTAAAGTACTTGCCTAGCATGCATGAAATTCTAACCCATAGATGTGAAGACCCAGAATCCCAACTCTTTGGAGCCTGAGGTAGGAGGATTACCATGAGTCTGAGGCCAATCTAGCTATAGAGTGAGAGCCTGTCTTGAGAGAGAGGGGTGGGAAGGACCAAGACCCTACTAAAGTACTGCTTTGATAACAATGATGCAAGTTTTGTGTCTGACCAGAAACCTCTCTGTCTGTCTGTCTGTCTGTCTGTCTGTCTCTCTGTCATTTAATTTAATTACAGCAACTTAATTACATTCCTTTCCCCTGTTTCCCTCCAAACCCTTCCCTATATCCCTGGCCACTCTTCTTCAGATTCACGGCCTTTTTTTCATCAATTGCTATTTCATAGCTATATGTATTTTTACATACATAGATGTTCCCAAATATAACCTGTTGAGTCCCTATAATGTTACTTGTATGTGTGTTTTCAGGGCTGACCAATTGGCCCATACTCTTCCCTGGGGGCAGCCACCTCTTCCCCTCCCAGCTTCACTCTGTGGTTCTCTGGGTAGGGCTGAGGCCGCTGGAACTTTCCCCATCCAGTTCGATGTGCTCGTTGGTGTCCTCCTTGTTCAGTGTGTGCTTGGGCAGTCATGTTCGTGAAACTTTATTTGTGTGACTTCTGTTGTTACTAGAGACACAGCAAAGCCTCAGATCCTCCTGAAGGCACCTCGTGTGTTGGGCTGTGTGAGCTCAGCCACCCACATTCTGGGAGGTGTTTCAGATTTGAGACAGTTGCTGCTTCTGCACTACTGAGAAAGCTGATCTCACCTTTGTCCATTTCTTTTCACCATAGTCCAAGTGTCAAAGAGAATTTCAGGACTTTCTTTCATATTGCTTTTGATTATTTTCTGGATCAAATTCTCACTCTTTCAAGTTTTTCTTGGCTCCATTTGCCCATTCTCCATACTCCTATTGGAAGCTTTGGAAATTTTTCATGGGCCTTTTTTTGCCCCCAGGGCTATTAAATCAATTCGGAGAAGGTTTTGCTTTGCTTTAATTATATTCAAAGAATGGCTAAACATGCTGGCCTGAAAGATTAATTGAAATCACAATAGACACTGTGGAAATGAGAACTAATCCAAAATAGCAGCCAGAAAGAGTCCATGGTATTCAACTAAGTGACAAGGAAAACTGGAAACAGATGTTTAGAAGGACAGAGGATCTGCTCGACAGTGGCCATTCCAAGCATTCTCAATATTCCTCAGGGCTCCACAGTTTTGGGCCATTGCTTCTAAATACATGTTCTTTGTGGCACTGATCAAATGTCTTTAAAACCAGGATGGACCTGCCAAGGAAGACCAGGGCAGATGTTAGTTTGAAAGCTGGAGCAGAATGCTGCTTACCTCTGTAGTTGCGGTTGTGGGAAGATTTTAAAGTTTCAGGAAGGGGGGCAGGGCACCTGGGGTGGGGAAATGTGAGTCAGAGTGAGGAGCTCCATACAGTGGTGCCATAGGAAGAAGTATACAAGCATTTCAGTAGTTGAAAGCCAATAGGATTGTACTGATGTTTATTAGCTGCTTGTAATTCCTATGTCTTTCTCTGGCTGTAAAACTGCACTTATCATGTTGCCCATGACCACAGTTTGGTTCTAGTTCTCACTGAAGGTCACATCTTGTATTTGTATCATCAGACACAAACTTGGGTACAGTGAAACTGAAGAGAAAGAATCTAATCAGAAGGCTAAACTCTATAATGGACTTCTTCTTTGTGCAGGAGATCTTCTTAAGAGACTTAGTGGCATTGTTTCACTTGATTTAGTGTAAACTTCAAAACACCAAATGTGGGCTGGGTGAGATCAGTATTTCCATTTTGGTCAAACCTCAGGAATGGCATATATAGCTTGATCAGGCTAGCCCTTCTTCTCCTGGGAATACCTTTATTCCTGCCCATCCTGTTAAAGCTTATCTCTAACAACATCAACATGTAGGCAGCCAAAGTACATGGCTTGAACCTGAAAATGGATCCCCAGACAGAGGTATTAAATTAACAGGCTGGCAAGCCAAGGACTGGTAAGATTCTTCATAGAGCCTTACCAACCTAAGACATAAGAGCATTGCTTTTGATAATGCATATTCCATGATGGGTAAGGAAGGCATTCTTGTCAGAATGACCTAAGACAGGCTCAGTGTTGTTAGCAAAATAAAAAAGGGGGAGAGGTGGAGAGCCTTTGGGGCTGCTTGACAAGAAGCTGACATGGGCCAAGGACAAGGAAATGGGCTGCTTGGCAGGAATATGACATTGGTCAAGGACAAGAAGTAGGCTTCAGGCAGGAATCCGACATTAGGCTAGAACAAAAAAATAATTTCAGGTAGGAATCTAAATATTAGGCTAGAACAAAGAAGTAATTTCAGACAGGAATCTAAATTTTAGGCTAGAACAAGCAAGTAGGCTTCAGACATGAAAATGACCTTGGGCTAGGACAAGGAAGTAGGCTCAGATACTCTGGTCATCCTGATAAACCTTTAGAAACAGTGATCACGGGAATGTTCATGTAATTGGGTTAAATGCCTTGCTTTTTCTTTGACTATTTGTGTTTATTGTCTTGCTTGTTCCTTGACTATTTGCATCTATTGTATTGCTAGACCCTAAACCTAGAACTGACCTTAATACATGCATGTAATCAAAATGGTATAAAAGCATAAAGGAAGAGGGGGTATAGGATAGGGTCTCTAGGGAGGGGAAATGGGGAAAGAGGATAACATCTGTATTGTAAATAAATAAAATATCCAATAAGAAAAAAATGTGGGCTGGGGATATTGCTCAGTTGGTAGAACACTTATCTAGCTTTTGAAAAGGTCCGGGTTTGATCCCAGCACAAACTGGGGGTGGTTGTACATTCTGTAATCCTAAAACTCTTGAGGTGAAAATAAGTTGATTAGAAGTTCAGAATCACCACAGGTTTGAGGTCAGCCTAGGGCATAGGAAATCCTGTTAAGGATCTCCTTAGATAAGATAAAACCAAAATAATCCACTTGATGTTCCTGGACCTTTCTTGTCAAATGGATTTGAAACATGAAAGTATTTTATTTATTTGTTTTTTACATCCTAACCACAGTTTTCCCTCCCTCATCTTTTCCTAGTACCTCCCTCCTCCATGCCCTGCTCCATCCACTCCTTCATCCTCTGTCTCTTCAGAAAAGGGCAGGCCTCCCCTGGATATCAACCA
This sequence comes from Mastomys natalensis, assembly GCA_021653895.1. Lineage (NCBI taxonomy): Eukaryota > Metazoa > Chordata > Mammalia > Rodentia > Muridae > Mastomys > Mastomys natalensis. The sequence continues at coordinate 109,355 of JAJTUV010001350.1, forward strand.
TCCACAGCATATCAAGTTGCAGTAAGGCTAGGCACCTCTTCTCCTATTAAGACTAGATGAGGCAACCCAGTAAGAGGAAAGAGTCCCAAAGCAGGGAACAGAGTCACACACAGCTCCTGCTCCCACTGTTAGGAGTTCCACATGAAGACCAAGCTACACAACTGTGACATATGTATGGAGAGACTATGTCAGGCCTGTGCAGGCTCCCTAGTTGTTGGTTCAGTCTCTATGACGCCCCATAGGTCCAGGTTCGTTGACTCTTGTAGTGTCCTTGACTCTTCTGGCTCCTACAATCCCCAGCACCCCACCTCTTCCGCAGGGTTCCCCAAGCTCTGCCTTCTGTTTGGCTGTGGATCTCTGCATCTGTTTGAAACATGAAAGTATTTTCTTAATTTAAAATTTCCAAGGTGGGGGACTGGAGAAATGGCTTAGTAGTTAAGAGAAGTTGCTGGTCTTCCAGAGGATCTGAGATCAGTTTCCAGCAACCAAGTCGGGCAGATCACAACTGTCTGTAACCCCAGATCTAGAGAATCTGATTCCCTATTCTGATCCCCAAGGACACTTTCACACATAGGCCTCCCCAGAATACAAATAAATAAAAATAATATAAAATAAAACTTAAAGACTTTCAAAGGTTAATGATTGCTCAAAGGATTGCCATTACAACAGTAGATCAACGGGAGTGGCAGGCAAATCCCACACCCTTGTTAGTCTCTGCCTCATCTCGTATGAATGGATGTGAGCTAGAAGATCTGATTGGGATAGATGGGTGCCAACACCGAACCTTTCATGCAAGTGGCCGATTACCAGGCAGGCTTGCTCCATCACATGGGAAATGACTGACAGGCAAAAATGATTAGATTAGACCAAAGCCTGGAAAAGTTTGGTCCCTATAGTTTATGCTGGTTGAGAAGTGGATGCCTCTGGACATTCATAAGGTCCCTAGTTCTCAGACATTTAGTCGTATTATAGAAGAGCAGAGGGAGAAGGTAATTGCAAAGTTGTGGTCGTTCATTTGTTTTAAAAGCTAGGTCACAACAGCTTCTGTGGCTTAGCTCATCTGTCGCGAGGCTAGAGCTGATTGAAATACTTAGTAACAGTCAGTCTGTGTGAAAGGCTGATGATGACCAATCTTACCACAAGTTCCCTGATTAGATGTACAACCAGGAAGATAGATAAGGGCTTCTGAAAACAAACCAAGCTGAACAATTCACTGAAGTGTTTCTGTCTATACCAAAAATAGCAATTTCTGTTTGGGAGACAGAAAAATAGTAGCCTGGACAGATGCCCAGAACTCTTCAAGATAATGTAAAAGGAGAATGTATGTCTTGGACCAGAGCCATTCCCCCAGAAGACTTAAAGCAAGGCAGGGTCTTGGGAGAATATTTCTGTATTGAATGGAATCTCACTGGTTGTAGAAATGTCTGGTCGTCTAAGCACTCGCTCGACTCTGGATGAGTTTGCAGGGACTGAACTGGGTAACACACTTCACGTGGGTTTTTGGATCACTGTGCTTATTGCTTTCTTCCTTGATTGATGCCCCACATTCATGGAATTTCCCATTTCTGTTTTGATTTAAGTGAAACAGAACTTTTTTGGTGTGAGACATGGAGGTTGAGGGACATCTGCAGATCTTGATCATGTAATAAGGAATTGAGTGGGTGTTTGTTCTTCCTTGGAGTGGACCTTGACAAACAGGAGGTCAAATTCCATTATGTACCCCTTCTTGTAAAGTTCCTGTGTCAGGAGAACATGCCTGTTGAGTGATGTGTTGGATCTCTTCTAGGGCCTTGTGTGTATGGAACACATGGGTGCTGTAACAGAATCATCAGTGCCCTGTTACTTGATCCATTTCTCCTTTCTCTCATTGCTCCTTAGGGTTTACAACTCTCTATACAGAGTCAGATCCCCAAATTCTTCTTTAGCTCCCTAGATTAGCTAGTAGAACAATTATAATCACCATGTGGCATTAACCTTCCTAAAGTCACACTGTTGTGGTTTGAGAGCTCCATCCAAAATTAGAGTTGAAATTTATTTTAGTGTTTCTATTGCTGTGATAAAGACTATGACTGTCTTAGGGTTTCCATCACTGTGAAGAGAAACCATGACCAACTCTTATAAGGACAACATTTAATTGGAGCTGGCTTACTGGTTCTGAGGTTCAGTCCATTATCAGCATGGTGGGAAGCATGGCATGGCTCAGGAGGAGCAGAGAGTTCTACATCTTGATCTGAAGACAAACAGAAGACTGACTTTCGGGCAGCCAGGACAAGGGTCATAAAGCCCACTCCCACAGTGACACACTTCTTTCAACAAGGCCACACCTCCTAATAGTGCCACTCCTTGGGCCAAGCATATTCAAACCACCACAATGACCAAAGCAACTTGGGAAGAAAAGAGTTTATCTCCTTACACTTCCTTATTGTAGTCCATCACTGAAGAAAGTCAGGACAGGAATTCAAACAGGGCAGGAACTGGAGGCAGGAGCTGATGCAGAGGCCATGGAGGAGTGCTGCTTACTGGCTTGCTCCTCATGGCTTGCTCAGCCTGCTTTCTTATAGAACCCAGGACCACCAGTCCAGGAGCAGCACCATGCAGAATAGGCTTGGCCCTCCCCATTAATCACCATTTAAGAAAATGCCCTACAGGTTTTCGTACAGATCCATTTTATGGAGACATTTTCTTGAAAGTTCCCTCCTCTCAGATGTCTCCAACTTGTGTCTAGCTAACATAAAGCTAGCCAACACAAAATTGTCATTGGGACGTTAAGAGGAGGAATCATTAAGGAGCAATTAAGTCATAAGGACAGAGCCCTTGTGACCCTATTGACTCGTTAGTGTGGAGATGGGTTAGTAATGTCAAGTCAGCTTCCCCTTGTTCTCCTGCACACACGAGTCTTACCTTTCCTTCACATTGCACTGTAGTGAGCTTCACTGCATATAACCTCTTGATCTTTGACTTCCCAGCTTCCAGAATCATGAGCCAAGAAAGCTTCTATTGTATGTAATTCACCAAGCCTGAGCTATTGTTACAGTAACAGAGAATAAAGTAAAACTATAACATAAGCCTTTTTCATATTTAAATGTATATGACTACAGAATCTGCCTTTCTTAACCAGAGTGCTAGGGAATGAAGTCCTATAACCTCAAGGTACTGATTTTACATATTACATTTATTTCTTTACATCTAGAATGTACAAGTCTGTGAGAGAATTAAGAAAAGTGATTATTAAAATCATTTGTATCACTGGGTGGTGGTGGCGCACGCCTTTAATCCCAGCACTTGGGAGGCAGAGGCAGGTGGATTTCTGAGTTCCAGGCCAGCCTGGTCTACAGAGTGAGTTTCAGGACAGCCAGGACTACACAGAGAAACCCTGTCTCGAAAAAACAAAAAAACAAAACAAAAAACAAAAAACAAAAAACAAAAACAACAACAAAAAATCATTTGTATCAATTTGTCCTGATCTCTAAGGGTTAGTTTAGAGACTTTCTTTCTTGGATTTTTCTTATTCCCCTTGTTTCTAGATAGAAAATATGTATTTAATTCATGTGTATGTTTTTAACTGTAGTCCTATTTGATGTAGGTAAACAAGGAGATGAATTCCATGATTCTTATTTACCGAGTCAATATCTGAATTCCTACTAGAATCCAGGACCTCTGGGAATTATAAGAACTGGCCTTGCTATTCTCCAAGAGCCTCCAGGGTCTGGTGAGACTAAAGCAGACAGCATGTCTCTGAGTCCCATGTAACTGCAGTGTGCTTACACTGCAGTGTGCACTGAAGTCAGGAGAGCTATGGAGCTGGAGCGATGATATTGCTGGTGTCAAACTGTACACCTGCCTCGCTTCTTTGCCTTACAGAGTTTATGCAGATGTTGTGTCCTAGAGAACATTACTAAAATAAACGATTTCTAAGAAGGTCATGGTGGGGGCCAGAGCAGAGACTCAGTGTTAGAGAGCTCTTTCTGACGTGAATTTGGTTCCCAGCACCTACATTTGACAGCTTACAACCTTCTGTAGCTCCAGATCCAGGGAATCCTGTGCCCTCTTCCACCCTTCGTGGGCAACTGCACACATGTGAACAAGCCCATATTGTGATGAAATTAGTTTTCTATCTTTCTATACTTCCTTCCTTCTCTACCTCCCTTCCTTTCTCTCTTTTTTTTCTCTCTTTCTTTTTTTAAACATTTTCAATAATAATTTAATGGTCACATTATCTAAGTAAAATACAGACATCAAGATTGGCTTAAAAATTTAAAAACACAAGCATTCTTTTGTTATGTCCATGAAGAAAAAAAACCTCATTATAACCTGAATGGAGCCTGTGGTGGTTTGTTAGGTACAGCCCCCATAGACTCCTGTGAGTGAACGCTTGTGTAGCCTTGGCTAGCACAGAACTCATTGTGAATTCCTAGACAATCTTCCTGACTCCGTGTTCTACTATACTTGTGTCTATGATAAAATCTCCTTCCTTCCTTCCTTCCTTCTTCCTTCCTTCCTTCCTTCCTTCCTTCCTTCCTTCCTTCCTTCCTCTCTTCCTTTGTTCCTTCTTCTTTTCTTCTTTCCTTCCTTCCTCTCTTCCTCCCTACTTTCCTTTTTCTGAGGCATGGTCTCACTTTGTATCTCTGGCAGAGATGGAAGTCCTATGAAAACCAGGCTGAGCCTCACAGTGATTTGCCAGCCTCGGCCTCCCGAGTGCTAGGATTAAAGATGTGTGTGTGTGTGTGTGTGTGTGTGTGTGTGTGTGTGTGTGTGTGTGTGTGTGTTTAATGACATTTTGATGAAAGTTGATAGTTTAACTTTGGATTTTCAAAAATAAATAATATAAAAGCTTAATTCTTGATGATATCAAACAATAAAAGGAATTTAAATTTGCTTATAATTTCTAGTCTTGACTGGCTACAGGAGGTGGCCTCCTCAGGTTCCATGTGCCCACTGCTGTAAATCTCAGCTAAGGTCACCCTCACTGATTCCTGGCAGCCTTTTCTATCTCAGGTTTCTGGCACCTCCTCAAGATGCCTCCCACTCCCCCCCACTCTCAGCTGCAGATTTCTATTCATTCTCTCCTGGCCCTCTGGCTCTCTCTCCTGTCCCTCCCCACACCTGATACTGAAAACTCTACTCCCCTCTTCACCCCCTCTCCCCCTCAGTTCTCACCCTCCATCTGCCTCCTATGACTATTTTATTTCCTCTTCTAAGTGAGATTCAAGCATCCTTGCTTGTGCCTTCCTTCTTGTTTAGCATCTTTGTGTCTGTGGAGTGTAGCATGTACCTGTATTTTATGGCTAATATCCACTTATAAGTGAGGATATACCATGCATGTCCTTTTGGGTCTGGGTTACCTCACTCAGAATGATATTCTCACATTCCATCTATTTGCTTGAAAAATTCATGATGTCTTTGTTTCTAATGGCTGAATAGTATTCCATTGTGAGTAATAAAGAAAATGTACCACATTTTCTTTATCGATTCTTCAGTTGAGGGACATCTAGGTTGTTTATAGTTTCTGGCTGGGAGTGATAGGGACACCCACAAAACTTTGGACCCTGTCTACAAGAAATGCAGGGATGGGGGATGCAGCAGAGACTGAGGGAATAGCCAACCAATAACCAGTCCAACTTGAGGACTGTACTGGCAGGTTTTGTGTGACACAAGCTGGAGTTATCACAGAGAAAGGAGACTCTCTTAGGAAATGCCTCCATGAGATACAGCTGTAAAGCACTCTCTCAATCAGTGATCAAGGGTGGGAGGTTCCCATTGTGGGTAGTGCCATCCCTGGGCTGGCAGTCTTGGGTTCTATAAGAAAACAAACTGAGCAAAGCAGAGGGAGCAAGCCAATAAGTAACATCCCTTCATGGCCTCTGCATCAGCTTCTATTTTCTGACCTGCTTGAGTTCCAGTCCTGACTTCCTTTGGTGATGAACAGCAATGTGGAAATGTAAGCTGAATAAACCCTTTCCTCCCCAACTTGCTTCTTAGTTATGATGTTTGTGCAGGAATAGAAACCCTGACTAAGGCAAGGACCCATCCCATGAGCAAGCACCAATCCCTGACACTATTAATGATACTTTGTCATGTTTGCAGACAAGAGTCTACATAACTGTCCTCTGAGAGGCTCCACCCAGCAGCTGACTGAAACAAATGCAGAGAACCACAGACAAACATTAGATGGAGCTCAGGGATTCTTATGGAAGAGTTGCAGAAAGAGTTGAGGGCTCTGAAAGGGAACTCCATAGGAAGACCACCAGAATCAATTAACCTGGGCCCTTGGGGCTCTTGGAGTCTGAACCACCAACCAAAGAGCATATACAGGCTGGACCTAGGCCTCCCTGCTCATATGTAGCAGATGTGCAGCTCAGTCTTCATGTGAGTCCTCCAACAATTGGAGCTGGGGTTATCCTTAATGCAGTTGCCTGTCTGTGGAATATGTTCCTCCTAACTAGGATGCCTGGTCTAGCCTGTGAAAGAGGGTGTGGCTAGCCCTGCAGAGACTTTGATGTGCCAGGGTGAGGGGATACCCAGGGGGGCCTCCACCCTCTCAGAGGAGAAGGGGATGGAGGATGGGGGAGGGACTATCTAAGGGGGTACTAAGGGGAGTTAGCAATCAGGATGTAAAGTGAATAAAAAAAATTCTACTTCTTTAGCCCACGACTAGGTCACTAATCACTGTTGTCACACATTCTTTTTTATTTACACTGCTCATTATAAAAAGGTAGACTGTTTAACTTAAGTTTAACATACTAATTTCCATACACCTATAACAAGCAATGCATGGGACCTATGAGCAATTAAAACAATCCCGACTGTACCTTTCATAAATGATGGTAGATCAGCAATTTAGTGTCAAAATCTAAAGGGTATTTGTTGTTTGTATTTTTTGTTAAAGAAGCAGGTTTTCAAAAGTTTTGCTAAGCAAGAAGTTATTAAAACTGCCCTCATAAAAGGAGATCCAGCGACAGGCCCAAATTGGAATTCAGCTTAAGGGGAGGCCCAAGGCCTGACACTGTTACTGAGGCTATGAAGTGCCCACAAAAAGGGACCTATCGTGACTGCCCTCCGAAAGACCCAACAAGCAGCTGAAAGAGTCAGACACAGATATTTACACCCAACCAATGGACAGAAGCTGCTGATCCCTGTGGTTGAGTTAGGGAAAAGCTGGAAGAAGCTGAGGAGAAGGGTGACCCTGTAGGAGAACTAGTATTTTCAGTTAACCTGACCCCCATCACGGAATCTCTCAGACACTGAACCACAAACCAGGCAGCATACACCAGCTGATATGAGGCCCCCCAACACATATACAGCAGAGCACTGCTGGGTTTGGGTTCAGTCAGAGAAGATGCACCTAGCCGTCAAGAGACCCCAAGGAGTGGGAAGGTCTGTTGGGGTGGGGAGTTGGGGGAATGGGGACATCCTTGTGGAGATGGGGTGGGTGGGAGGAGGCATGGGATGTGGAACAGTCAGAGGGTAGACCGAGAGGGAGATAAAATCTGGATTGTAAAAAAGAGTAAATAAAATTAAAAAAAAAAATTAATGAAAGAAAAAAAACAGTCCTTACATATTTGTGAACATTCCAGTTGAAGGGTAGAGGTCTGTCATTGGGATTGGTAATTTTGTGAAATACTCCAGCGTGTTTTAAATTATTTGAACATCTCTGGCAGTATTCCTTGAGGAGAAGTGGTCTGGAGAATGAGCCTGACTGTGTTGATTTCCACGCCTCAGTGGAAGGGTGGGGTTGGTTTCAGAAAATGCTCTCTTTAAGGGGGAATAAATTGACCTAATTGCTGGTGTGGAGGTTTTCAGAGTTCGATGTTTACCAACTGAAAACTGTATTATAAAACTGTATTATAACCGTAATGAGGATGAATGCAAACTTCAAATGATAAACATTTTAAAATTCAAACAAAATAAGGGCAGAGTTTTCCACCAGAAACACAGCTCATTCTTAGGTCTTAAAATGCAAACCTACAGTTCTATCATGCCTCATTGAAAACCTGTCAGAAGCCCAATCCAAAAAAAAAAAAAAAAAGCCTGAGATTAAATAGTAGACCCTGTAACCCATCAGTCCTGATAGAATAGATTACATTTCTAAGCAACCTATGGGGACTGCTCTTTCCTTATGCCTAGTGTGCCTGCCGTTCATTTGGACTTAGCTCAGGTCACCACTGGAAAGATCTTCGTTCCGAGTCACTTCTTTATTAAACTCACAACTCTTCAACTAGTTGTCCTTTTTCTCTTGAGTAAGTGCAAGAGGAGATCTGCTTTCATTTCTAGAAATGACTCCATGAGAAATTTGATCAGTAGAATATCATTACAGTGATACAGGGTGCTCACTGCCCTGTGCTTGCCTCGTTCTGTGGTTTCAAACTCACCCTGAAGATTAAACTCCTGGAGAAAACTTTAATACTCTCTTTACTCTATTGAGGTTTCTTATTTGTCAGTCCTTCACTGAATTTTCGACTCCGCCTGTTTTACTGATATAAATGCAGAAATTGTACACAGATTGTTTGGTGTTTCTCAGTGCCAACTTTCCCCTCTAAGGTTCTATAAGAAGCAACCAAGAAATGGTGTTCTATGGAGTTACCCAATAGAAGTCAGAGCTTTTCCCATGTAAGGTTCAAGCTAATATTCTGTGGACTCTGTGATCTGATCCTATAGCAGCCTTGTTCCTGCATTAGGGAGGGATTTATAGAATGAGATGCTTAGAACTCTCTTGGTGATGAGCCCAGGAGAGCTTGCCACCAAAGTCAAGCAGACCTCCACAGAGACTGTGTAACCAAGGGTCAGCTGAGTAGGGGCTGGTCCAAAAAGGCGTCCTTCTGTTGGAATCATGTGCAAAGGCTCAACATGATTTTGCTTTTGTTCGTACTCTTTGCTATTGAGCTTTGGGGAAGAATACTGTTGATCTTGCGTTGGAGGTGAGTTTAGTCTGCCTTCTGCCAAGTAAGCTCATCCTTTTGTTCAGCTTAATGGTCCTTTGTTTGCTTCTACTTGATACCATTAAGGAACCATTTCTTGTTTTAAATAAAACAAAACATAAACACATGGTCCTGTTTAAATCTCTGAGTTGATTTCTTGAACACAACTTATGTCCCTTGAGGGCACCCCTAGTTTCTCTGAGGTTGAAGACAAGTAGGCAAAATAAATATACAGAACTCAGCGTGCAATCTTTCGGCCCCTCCTCCCCTTCGGCCCCTTCTCCCCCTCCTTCCCCCCTTTTTGTCATTATCGTTGTAGTTGTAGTCCTCATCCGCCTCCTCCTTCTCCTCTTCCTCCTTCTCCTCCTCTTCCTCTTGAGAAAGAGAGGCTTTTGCTGAGTAGCCTAAGCCTACCTGAAGTTTGCCATCTCCCTGCATCAACCTCCCAAATACTGTAATCATAGGCACGAGCCACTAGGCTTGGCAACATATTCAGCATGGAAAGTTTTGTGTGCAAAATACTGAATGCATGTCACTTTCTACCACCATAAAGTGGAAAATTCTTAAATCCCACTGAGCCAGGGACAGTTCGTGCTCTCTAAATAAATGTTAGCTAGCATAGTCAGGAGTATAGAGATCCAGCTGCCTCATTGGACAGAGGCAGTCTGCTTCTTCCATTCTTTTTCTGTGATTTTGTGATTGATTTAGAATGTATACAGTGAACAGCTGATAAGGCAGAGGAATGTCAGGATTCTGATGCAGGGAACCAGCGAATTCTTCCTCCACTTTGCACTCTGCTCTGTATTACTCAGTCAAGTGTTTCCCTCATGGTCCTTATCAAGGAGAAAAAGCCCCACACAAGAGTTGTTAAAGGGTCGTATGTTTCCAAAGCTCATACTTTTACATGTTAAAATATTATCTGTGCTCACAAGCTCTTTTTATTCGGTATTTCCACAGAAAAGCAATGTATTCATTTGGCTTAAGTGAGACGGCAGCCAAAACAAAATGTCAGAGAATATTTTAAAAATACTTTGGCACTAGCATCCTTTGTGCATCATTAAAGGAATCAACATTAAAAGAATAAGCCAAAGCATGAGTGGAGAGATCCAGTTCAGCATGTTTTGATAAGAATAACTCACATTCTTCAGGAGTCTAAACGCTTTGTTCACAAATAATCATGAGAAAGGTATTTTATGTCTCGTTCTCACCGATGGGATGAATGTGGTTTATTACACTCGTAATAGAACACTTGTGCTTAGTTACACTATGTATTTGCTCAAACAACTTCTTTTGCCATAGATTTTAAACATATAAGCCTCAGCTCAATTCTACCCTAATGATTAAGAACGAAGAGGGGCCAACTACTCAAAAGATCAAGCTTTTAAGGGTGGTGTATTTCTTTTAACTCATCTATTTGCATCCCGTGAACTATTGACTTGCTTCAGGAGAATAGAGAATAAGTCTTTGAATGCTGGGAGAAGAATTTGACCAGCAGGATGTCTTCCAGTGTAAACAGCACGAGGGTCTGTTTGCTTTACGGTGGGGGTATCTCTTTTCTCAACAGACTCTGGAGGGGGAGAACAGAGAAGCTGAAGGACTCTTGTCCTGTGGTGTAAGCAGATAATGACACTTCAGCTGCTTTTCCACACAGGCAGGAGGTAGGACTTAGCGATCTTGTCAGATACTTTCTATTTCTTAATATCTGTATCACTAGCTGACAGATGGATTGATCGCTGCCTGGAATCTTACTTCAGGAAAGCTGCCTCCTGCTAGCTAATCGCCTTAAACTGTAATTGACAAGTAGGACACATTTCATTTCCCTAAATTTGGGATGAATACAGTCAAAGTTATCCAGCCTTTCAGTCTGCAGAACACATTGTTTCAATAAATATTTATTGAGCATTTATTGTGTGCCAGATAGTTTGCTGGGCACCAGGATTCAATGGGAAACAATAAAGATGCTCGTCTCTTCACTGACGACCACAAGCTAGGACTTGGGGAAAATGTGCTTTAAGCACAGGATTTTTCATGTTTATCAAGAGCTTTGTGACTAAAATCCTGCTTTTGTTCTTCATCTTTGCAGGTGAAATACAAGGGACCATGTTACTAGATTTATTTTAACCTTCCCCCATTTCCATCCCAGCGCTAACGGACACAACGCTGCTTCAGCTATCAGAAGTGTTCAGAGTAGCAGGAAAGATGACTTTCCCTCCTTCCACCAAAAAGGGTTGTCGAGCCCTCCAGTCAGCTATTTAGATCTACCATTCCTCTACTTGGAAACAGGTCAGGGGACAAATATCTTTGGCTTATGAAGAGCATGTGTCTAATAAACCAGCTTTCCAGCTCAGATTTTTGGACATTGCTGATGTTGGTGAGAAAAATCTTTCTTGATTTTGTTCTCTTTCTCTTTGCCAGAAATATTGGGAGAGGATAGTTCCATCAACCTAAAGATGAGCATGCATGCACACACATGCACATGTACACGCACACAGGTATGCACACGTGTGCACACACACATACATACACATACATGCACATATATACACATGCACACGTACATACACACATGTGCATGCACACACATGCACTCATAGCACACATACATGGGGATGGATATTGAGTATTGGGTATTGCTTATTGAGTTGGTTCTTGGCATCATGGATAGAGAGCCTCCTTCTAGGTTTGCTTCTATTCCTGGGGTACAGCATGTAGGTGACAAACCTGCTGAGATAGTGTAGCCACCACTTCCTGGAGGGCAGACCAGCCTGCAGCAGCCTTTTATAACCCCCATTTATCCTATTGTAGTGTGTGACTTTTCATGCCATGAATTTTTCATGTACCATGATCACAACTGGGGAAGACTCTTAGGCGATGACGACTCAGAGAAAGAGGCCTTGCAGGTAAAAGGCCTGTGCTGTGCCCTGCTCCTGTGAGATGAGCCAGCCTTTGTCATTCCCAGGGGCCATCAGGAATGGAGTGACTATAGAAAAGGGAACTGACGTCTCTATGCTCTGTAATATAAAGTACTCTTACTATTGTGGGCAGAGGAAATCTTGGCAGATTGAAATCTGTTTGAAGAAAATATTTTTCTTTCTTAATGTAGATTTGGACCATCCTGCTTTTCAGAACTGTTTTTGTTCTTGGGATAAAGTATGTCTGTACCGCGTGTGCCTGTCTTCTCAAAGGGTATTTAGAGGAAGAGCTGGGAAGAAGTCCTGCTCTGGGAGATAACTTGACACAGCAAAGCCTAGCCTGGACTACTGAGCAACACTACCCTGGACCGCTGAACCAAGAAGGTGTTGCTGAAGGTTGTGGAAGACCACATTTTTCCCTGGAAGGTTAAGTCCTAGAGGAATGGCAGTTCACTGTGGGGAAGGCCTGAAGGGCTTTTCCCTCTGTCAGGATTTGAATATGAAACATCTCTCGGGACGCTCATACTTTAAAGCTGGGTCCCCTCCTGCTGGTACTATTTTGGGACATCAGGAGGTGGGACCTGGCTGGAGTTATACCTTTAAGGGAGATTATGATTCCCAGTCCTTTCTTGGCTCTCTGTCCACTATGAAGTGGACAGTCTCCCCAACCCTGCTCCCACTGCCATGCTTGGCCAAGCACAGAGAACCAAGAGACTGTCACCTGAACCCTGTGAGACTGTAATTAGGCCTTCCAACCTTTCAACTGTTCTCTCAGATACTTTGGTCATAGCTATACAAAAGTAGTTAATATCCTGTGTGAGGGGTATGAAAAGGATAGATTTGAAAGTAGGGAATCAAGACTTAGCACTGAGCAGTATCCTAAGGACTGTCCTTTAGAAGGGTTAGCCCGATAAGTCGTGGGAGCTGCTTACCTGGCATACTCTGCATGGCTCATTTATATGCGGTGGCAGCCTGGAGCTAGCGCCAAACCTTCAGCAAAGTCTTGTTAAAATCTGTTATATCCATGCCCTGTAGTGCTGACCGAGGAACCGAGTGAGGAGGTGCAGAGAGCTCTGTTCCTATGGTCCTCTCTGCCACTTCTGCCTATCCACGGGGTAATCCATGCTTCTAACTACAGGGGTTGGGGATGGGTCTCTGGGTGCCACATTGGTGAAAGTGTAGCTTGGTGAACAAGAGGATCAAGTAACAGGTGATCTAGGATATCGGGCAAAGTACTATAGGATGAAGTGGGGCATGCAACAGAGACTTATGAAATCCTGTGCACCCACCCCTTTCTACTCTGAAGGGCATCTGATGACTTTATGCCCTGAGGATGCCATGGCTTGTGAACAAATGAGTCAAGAGACCTCGGTTCTCCTCAGTTAAGTTGTGAAATGATGCTGCCTTTCATGATATACACATCCAATTTCCAGCCAATATATTTACAGAAATGTTAGACTAATGGTCAATTTTATATGCCAGCTTGATTAGGCTATACTATATATACTTCATGAATCAAACAGCAGTCTAGATTTTCCTGTGCTGCTATTTTTAGAAATGACTGATGCTTGCCATCAGTAGACCTTGGGTAAAGCAGATTATCTTCTACAACATGGGTGGGCTCATCCAATCAACGAAAGGCCTTAGAGCAAAGACTGAGGCTTCCTGAAGGATCCATTCTCCTCTAAGAATGCCACACACAAGCCTGGCCTGAGCACCTCTTTTATCCCCCAGCCTGGCCTGTAGACTTCAATGTCAAGACCACACCATCGATTCTCACTGACTTCCTGGCCTCCCAGTTTGCTTTAGTGGTTTCTGACTTACCAGCCCTATAATTATATGAGCCAATTTCTCAAAATAAATATAACATGCATACCGTGTATGTGTGTGTGTGTTTGTTTCTGTTTTTCTGATAAATCCTGACTAAGGCAGGCACTTTGAAAATGAATAACTGCTTAGTGTGTTGTACTGTATTAGTCTTCATCCTAATAGAGTCAGCATATATTACTGAAATTTACCCAGAATTCATAATCATTCACTGCCGAATCCTGTATCCGGCTAGGAAAACACCTTAGTCCAAAGTCACTTGTTAGATGTTCTGAAAGTACTGCCTACCTACCTTCATCTCAAGTCCTGTTTCACAGATCAGAATAGGGTGATGCTCAGACCTTTATGTCATCTAAATTGTCTTGGTGCCATCAGTGACTGCACGTGGCTATCTGTGGGAAGTAATGACACCCTCACTCAGGGAAGCTCACATGATAATGGTGTGTGGCAGCTTTACAAACACTGTCTGTCTGAGTTAGAGAGCCAAATTGTTCTGTGACTTGAAGATTCCTCAGTGACTATCAGAGCCTTGGAGATGACGCTGTCCAGAAAGAATGTGTATGGCCACTATTGTGCCAATTTTATAATTCATCTTTTAATAATCTGTAACTGAAGAGCCGAGTGGAACTCATCAAACCCTGCCTTGTTTCTCACTGGGGAGCTTTTCTGTGTTTTGTTTTTGAGCCAAGGCTGAACGCAGCTGTTGGAGCTGTCACCAGGATTCCTGTTCGCCCCAATATTGATAATAATGACTCCTGCTTCACATGGAAAGCATTTATTTAAATATTTGTAATGGAAACACTATTATTATTGATATTAGAGCTTTGCAGTGAGAATGTAATAACGTGGACATGACATTCATAAACCGTGTTTGGAAGAAGCTGTAACCACCTCCTGCGTGGCACCCAGGGCCTTGAGCTGGTACTGTTGATCATCTGTTCTTCATAGAAATAGGGAGAAATTATTACCAGGGAATAATTAAACCCACAGAAAGGACCAAATGCTGACAGGCTGCCACCATCCGCATCACCACACAACAGCCTGTTATGATCAGTGAAATCAAACTGCTGGGGCTTTGCATCTGACGGGGTGGGGCGGTATAATGAATATACCTTAACCTTCTTCCTCCCCTGACTTGCCTGGATTACAGTAAAAAGCAAGCCCTATCATGTTTTTGTGCAGAGGGCTCTGGAGTGGAGTCTGGGTCTTGGTCTCACTAGGAGTGACTGGTGTGGCTTTGATTTCTCTTGCCAACACTTCCCTGGAAGCCCTGTGCTAGTCAGAACCTAAGGCTCCACATTTCCTTCCTGTGTTTTCTCCTTTTCTGCTCTCTTAGCCTTTATTGTTTGCCTGCTCTGGGTGGTCTTCTGTTTTCTGAGTCAAATTCTCTTTGTTCTTTACGATGTGTTCTGATCAACATGACTTTATTTTCAAGCCAATGTCTGATCACTTCCAAGGGAAGGGAGGAGCCTTTGTTAGAGTTGAGTGGCCACCAAGGGGAACAAGGGCCTCAGCAGGCACTTCAGCGTCTGCACAATGGGTGGACCCTAAGGAGATCTGGTGAGATTATCCCTTGGGAGGAAGAACTTTCATATCAAAGCTTTACCTGTGAGAGCGGAAGAAGGCCCTGACTGGACTGTTAGGAGACTTGAATTGCTGTTTAGTTCCCAGAAACATCCTGGGAGGGCAGGGGAGAGAAGGGAGTTGGAATGAAAAGAAAAAAAAGAGGAAAGGAGGGGCCGGAGGAGAGCAAGGGAAGGGAAGGCCTTAAGTAAAAACCAGGCCACCATGCTGGGATTAAATTGATCTTCAGTGACACACTGTCCAGAGACTCACATGCCAGACACAAACAGAGGAAGCCCTTCTCCCACAGGAGGATTTCAGAGTCTGGGGCGACAGGGGGTGTATTCCAGTGAGTGGCCCCTAGCACATGTCTGCTGCTTGTACCTGCTGAGCAGCAGTCCCCAGCTAGCCAGGATGGTGATCCTCAGGGTCTCCAGGATCCCTTGGAATATTCCTGAATGAATGTGTGAGACACATTAATCCTTCACTTACCCATGAATTAGGTGATCCATCTTGGGTGGTCAGTTCCTTGTTTCATGTGTATTCTGGAATCAAACCCTTTGCCAAGAGACTAAAGCCACGTTCTTTAGGAATGACTTGTGGATTTCCTATGTGACCCCTGCCTCCTCATCCAGGCTTGAAGCAGGAATGCAAGTAGTGTTATGGTGAAGTGGAGGTGAAGCACGCAACTTGAGCAGCTTTTCAACAGTCGATGGCCCGCGGGCCAATGAGGAAGTTTCTTTTCAGGGAATCAACTTCTGTGACTCCCTACTTCAGTGGAGTCACTAGAGAGAAAAACCAGAAGAATCTGGAGATATAATATCTCTAAGACAAAAAAACACCAGATAGAGAAGAAAGCGCTGAAAAGAACGTTGTGCTTAGTCAAGTCAGCCATTTAATGACACAGCACCCTTGTTCCATTTGCGAACTGTCTGTTTCAGCCAATTAATGTCGTCTTAAGGGATATTTTTAATTTCGGGAGCCTTTGTTAAAAGCAATCCGAGAGTCCAAATAATCAGGGCTTACTGATAACTTTCAGAAGACTATCTTCATTTTATAGGGACTGCCTCGGGTTCAGAGAGATGAATCATATAATTTCATAAGAATCCTTGATAATATAGCATGAAATTGTGCTCACATGCTCCGAAGTGTTTCTAAATAGCTGTGGCCACATCTTAGATACTCACTGTCTGAGAATGTATAATTTCAGGACTCAGAGCAGGATGACAAAATTGTGCTCTGAAAGGTTTTCAAGAGAGCCGATCTCTGCCCACTTCAAAGTTGTGTAAGTTCTAAGGGGGCTTTCAGCCCTTGGACCCTCCCCTCCAGAGCCACAGCCACAGAGCCTCGTGGTTCTTTCTACTTGGGATGGTGGTGCCACACTGCACACAGCACTTCCAGTCCTTTCCTCTCATATGCTGCCATGAATTGTGGACCTGCTCCCTGCTTTATGCTTGCTCCTTGTTTGCTCTCTGTTCCCAGCAAAATTGCTAAGTGATAAGACATTTGTTTAGAGCCCAGCAGTGGTGGTGCAGGCCTTTAGTCCCACCACTTGAGAGGTAGAGACAGTTATATCTCTGAGTTTGAAGCCAGCCTGGTCTACAGAGTGAGTTCCAGGTCAAGATGGCCAAGGCTACACAAAGAGAACAGAACAGAGCAGAGCAGAGCAGAGCAGAGCAGAGCAGAGCAGAGCAGAGCAGAGCAGAACAGAACAAAATACAACCCCAAAGACTTTAGTTTAAGACAAGCAGATTGCCAACTTATCAAATAATTATTCAAAACTTGCTGTGTTTTTAGAGATTAACATATTAGAAAGAATATCTTGATTGGAATATTAGAGGATTTTTGTAAGCTTAAAGGACCAAGAACTTGATGTACACATTGGGACAATGGAGATGACTCAGTTGCTGAGATGCTTGCCAGGTGAGCATGGGACAGAATTCCATCCTAGGCATCCATATTAGAAGCTCAGTATATTAGTACATTCAGTAACCCCAGCAGTGGGTGGAGGCAACAGGAGGGTCTCAGTCTACCCTAATCAGAAAGCTCTAGGTTCAGAGAGAGATCTATCTCACCAAGGAAGATGGGACACAATGAAAAAAGACACTTGACATCTACTACTGGCTTCTACAGGCATGCACAACAAACACAGGAAATGATCATACCACAACACACACACACACACACACACACACACACACACACACACGTGTGTGCAGGACTGTGCCTAATGAACAGGCATGTTGAGGACCCTGGGCTAAAGGTGGATCACAATGCAATCAATAGTGACATTGGAGATAATTTAAGGCCTGGGGAATTTGCACAATACTCTTCAAATTTGGTTTGTATTTAATTAATTAATTAATTAATGGATTAATTTTGAGACAAGAGTTTCTCTGTATAGCCCTAGTTGTCCTGGAACTCACTCTGTAGACCAGGTTGACCTTGAACTCACAGAGATCTGCCTTCCTCTGCCTCTCAAATGCTGGGATTAAAGGTGTGTGTCACCACTGCCCAGTCACTCTTCAAATTTATAAGGCTGACATTTGCCAAGAAGCCAACATTTTCCCCAACTCTTTGGTATGAACCAATAGTTTGGGTTCCTTTGTTTATTTTTGTTCACAAGTAGACTATGAGCTCAAACATTATCTGGGACATCAGATGAAGATACGGATCACTAATCTATTCCTTACTGCTTAAAAAGAAAAAAAAAATTGTATATGTATCAATGTCTGCCTGTGTATATGTATGTGTCCTGTGCTGTGCCTGGTCCTAGAAGAGGGCACTGGATTTCTTGGAGACAACTGTGAGTCGCTGTTTGGGTGCTGGGAACCAAACCCAGGTCCTCTGCTCTTAACTACAGAGCCATCTCTTAGGCTACTCTGCACTGCTTCTTTGAATATAATAATTCTCTTCTACTTGAATGCTCGCTAAAATAGAGCCCTATGGCAGTTGATGTGATTTACAAGGGATGCAGCCTGTTCAAAAAGAAAATTTTGGAGAATTAGCGTTTCTGGACTTTTTTTTAAGGTTGGAAATATTCTATGAAAATGCCCACAATTCTCAGGGGGAAGAGAGTGACACTGTAATTTTTATTATTTTGAATTTCTTTACAGAAGGCACTAAACTTTGGAAACAAATGGCTCACATTTCTGAAATTATTCGCACATGGTATTTCTTAATTTTAAAGTTTTTTTTTTTTTTTTAAAGTTGGCTTTCAAACACACACATTTGTGTTTCGGGATTATATTTGGCAGAGTAAATATTTATGCAGTCATGTACCTTCTGCCTGGAGCATAGCAGGCATCAACGTTTGCAGGGGCAGACTGAGGAAGGAAGGATCCAGCGCCGGGAGCCAGGGAGCATATGAACTGTAAGCGTCCATTGTGCGTGAAGCCATGTGGTTGTGTAGAAGCTAGCACAGTAGGGCAGGGGTGGGGGAACTGTGTCACTGGGACAACAGGATGGTTAAAAAATAGACAGAGGCAAATTGAATCAAATAAAGGAGGAAGTGTGGCGGGGCCGCGGGTTGGGAGTTATGAACAGTCAAAGGGAGGAGGCACCAGAAAGCAACATGCTGAATTAGCTACTTTGTCTGTTGCCCCGATAAAATACCCTGGCAAAAGGAACTTGAGGCAGGATGGGTTTCCTTTGGTTCACAGATCCAAGGTACCTCATGCTGGGCAAGGGATGGCGGCAGGAGCTTTCAGCAGCCAGTCACAGTCAGGAAGCAGAGCGGGATGAGCGCCATTGTCTATCAGCCTTTCCTGTCCCCTTCTGGATTCTGTTCTGTCTGGCCACTCTGTGGTCTTCTCTCCTCTATTAAATCTTGGGAGCATCCTCATAGACATGCTCAGAGATGTGCCTTCATGTCATCCTAAAATCCAGTCAAGTTGATTATAAAGATTAACCCTCACAGCCAGTTTCTGTAAATTTCCCCTGCACTCACACTGTTGCGGTGGCCATAGTTATATTAGCCTGTGACCCTGTCTCTGTGATATAGGTGATTTGGTCAAAGGATGGGCATGCAAACTAAGTCAGGCTAGTGAATCCTCTTCTAATTAAAAAAACAAAAACAAAAACAAGTCATCAAGAAAGGGGAGATATGCTGATAGAACAAAGGAACCACACAGGAGCAGCTGGAGTAGAGGTGAGACGGTGGGAGGAGACAGGCAGAGCTTGTAATTTTGGCCACATCTAAAATTGGCTCCATTTCTCCCCTCAACTTTCTTGAGGCAACCTTAAAGAAAAATAAATTGCTTTGCTGAAGATTCCTCTAGTAAGCAATTGGTCTTCTATTTTCTGAGACCGAGATGACAAACTTCTCCCTTGTGGCAGAGTCAACTCTGGTTTGAATGTCCATGTCTCTTCTAAAGTTGATGGTGGAGCTTTACTGCCCATGGATAGAGTTAAGAGGTGGGCTCTTTAGGAGTGATTAGGTCATAGGCTCCACCTTCAAGGATGAGGTTAGTACTTTAGAAAGGGATAGAGGGAACTAGCGAGGCCCTTTGGCCTTTTGTTTATTTCCCATATAAGAACCAACTGTTTGCTCATTCTGTTCAAGGTGCCATCTTGGAAGCAGACCAGCCCCCAACTAGATACAGAACTACTTGTGGGGAACTTGATCATGGATTTCCCAGCCTCCAGAACTGAAAGAAATAGATTTTCCAGTCATTGATATTTTATTGTAGCAGCACAAAAGGCCTAAGATAGAAATCTAATATAATAATTAGATAGGACATAATTCAGGACCTCCGTTTTTCTACCTGTAAAACAAACAATGCAAACTGGATTATCTGTAAGGCTCTGTTAGCCCATGAGATCTTGTGCACATCCAGAATCTTAGCTATTTGAGGCAAGAGCGAAATAATTCAAGGCCAGTCTGAGAAATTTAGCAAGACCATCTGGGAAAAAAGTAAGGGTTGTGACAGTTTAAACACACACACACACACACACACACACACACACACAAAGCTCCCAAAAGAGAAACTGTGGGAAAAAATGTAAAATATTTGATACTGCTTTAAGAATAGCCTTGACAGGATGGATTGAAGTGTCTAATGTTGAAAGGAAATACCCAGAGAAAGGTCAGGAGTTAGAGAGAGGAGTGTCAGGTCACAAAGAATTGCCATACACTGTCACTTCCTGCCACCCTTGGATTTCGAAGCTACCTGTGGCAAGCAGGTCTAGAGCGTGGCCTCTTTTTCTGAATCCTAGCCACAACCTTAAAATCCCATAAGGCACTTCTGTCTGCAGGGGAGGGACTCTCTGCAGAGTAATGATATGCAGGAGATGAGAAAGCAGTTCTGCTCAACTAAGTAGCTGGTACTGGTTCGAATTTCTGGAGTCTGAAGGTGCTGAATGGTTTTATGTCAACTTGACACAAGCTAAAGTAGTCTGGGAGGAGGGAACCTGAGAGAACTGCAAGTAAGAAAATGCTTCCATAAGATGGGGCTGTAGGTAAGCCTATAGGGCAGTTTCTTAGTTAGTGATTGACATGGGAGGACTCAGCTTCCTACATAGGAGAAGGTGTGGAGGTTTTTGTGCTCACAGATAAATACTAGGGGAACCAGGAATGTTAACCACACAGGTTTGTTCCTTCAAAGGAAGGGATGCATAACCTGCTATCCTCCCAGAAGGCTGGCGAGCAGATGTGGTTAATATGGTGACCCTGTGGGATGACCTGACCACCATACAGCTCTCTAGAATGGATGAATAAAGCTAGGATGGGATTGTCATGAACAGGCTTTGGATTTTCACTGCATGTTGGTAGAGAATAGAGTTGATGCAAGGCTTACGACATAAGGTAAAACTGCCAGTAGTCTCTCCTCATCCGTGATATCATTACTCACCCACTTTGAAGACCTCAGCTGAGGCAGCTGAGCCATGCAGGCCTTCAGGTCCCATGCCATCTGGCAGATCAGGAGGACTAATTGTCTTAAGAAAGCTGACTTTTAGTAGATTGTTGGCTCTGCCTCCCGAGGTGATCATTTACTCAGACCACCAGGAACTTTGTTCTAGATGATGTTTCTAAGGATGTTTGCACAGTGATCAGTCTAACAGATATCATCTCCCTCGTGAGCAAACACAGGCATGAGAACTGTTTATAGTAACAAAGACAGGGCCTGACTCTGGAGAGCAGGCTGTGCTGGAGGCACTACCTGCAGAAGCAACTGCCCAGGACAGACGCTTAGTCTTGGGGCACAACTTGCTCTAAGAACAGGCCTTTAACATCCCCTCTTAAAATGTCCTTAGAATTAGGGGTCTAGGAACTGACCACTAAACACCATACTTGTTCTTACTGTGATCAATAAAGTATCTCCAGTCTCTGACTCAGGTGTCAGGTTTCCTTCTTCAGCATCTAGTAAAGGCTTACTGATTAACCTGCAAGTAAGGTTAAAACAAAACAAAACAAAGCAAAAACAAAAAAACAAACAAAAAAACCCTCAAAATCTCAGGTCATTTGTAATTTGGGGGTAGGGGTGTTTGTTTTCCTTGATCCCCAAGTGCAGAGCAGTACAGAGGCCCTTGTATTTGCTAAGGAAGTGCTCTAACCACCGAGATAAGTTCCTGACCCCATGTTTATTGATATTATGAACCATGTCATGGTATGATTGGACAGTAACACATACAATTACATGTGACTCTCATGGCACATACTGTGTTATATGAATGAAAACATCTTTATTTCTGCTTGCCTTCTTGTCTGTGTTTGTCACTTTGGGAAACTTTTTTTTTCTTTCTGTTTCGAATTTAAATACTTTTTTTTTTTTCTTTTTTTTTTTTTCCAGAGCTGAGGACCGAACCCAGGGCCTTGCGCTTCCTAGGCAAGCGCTCTACCACTGAGCTAAATCCCCAACCCCCTAAATACTTTTGATATGTGGTTAAAGACTCCTTATGACAACATAGACTGGAAGGAATGAACAATCTACTTTCCTCTCACAAGATCCATCCTGGGTTTAGTCTTCCAACTCTCTCTCTATCCTGTGAAGAAGCAATGTTTACAGGATTCCTTCCTGGATGACAGTTTTGCATCATCTTAGTCCATAAACAGTAAGTAATGAGATGGGGCCTTGAGCATGCTATCCCAGTTCTGTCCTTATCCAAGTCTTTCTGCTACATTGCTCTGCCTTTGGATCCTACAAGCAGCATCCATGACTGTTTTTTGAAGGATCATTCTGGCCGGGCTCTGAAGTGAGAGCTTCGAGCATGTGTTTTCTTCCCAAAATTTTACAACTCTGTGGGGGACATTCTATTAGTGTCATTTCTGCACAGATGAAAAACCATGGCTTAGGGAGTTATCTAACATCTGCCATCTGGTTCAGTTAGTACATGGTGGGTAGGAACTGGAAACTTACGCCTGTCTTCTTAGCTGCCAGCCCACCCCTCTCCCAGGGAGGCATCCAAATCCCATAGTGCAGGATGGAGGCCTTATTGAGCTCAATCATGCCACCCACAAAATATCCATTATAGGTTGTAAAGGCGACCCAAGGCTGAGTGAAATAGAATGAAGATTTTACAGCCTTAATTATCTATTGTAAAGACTCTTCAAGAAGGAACAATTAAGCTCCTTTTACAATTTTTTTTAGACTTCTTGATTTGCTATTTGATAATAATTTTATTCCTGTTGAGAACTTTTCCTTCCACCACCCATCCATGATGAATAATAAGTCACTTATTTATTCAGTTTGCCTTGGTGGCACTGAAATTATGTTGAAATTATTATGGGATGATAATAGTAGTATACAAATATTTTAACCATAACACAATGAGGATCCGTTTCTTTTGGTTTATACCGGTGCCAGGTATAAATGAACATTGGCTAGCTCCTCGGCTATCTGATTTTTACCTCTGTTTACTTGCTCAAGCTTTATCTTGTACATCATCCTCTCATTCCATTCTGTAGTTAGACCTCTGAAATTTCATCCAGTAAATGCCATACCATTTCAGCTTTTTTTTTTTTTTGTATGTCACAATATTTATGCGTCATTATTCCAGACAAAAGGAAGGATCTTACAAGGTCCATGAGATGCTACATGTTATAGAGGCAGTGGAGCAAACAAAATACAACAGTATAGTTTAATACTGCCCCCCCTTCCTCTCTGTCTCTCCCTGTCTCTTCTCTCTCTCTCTCTCTCTCTCTCTCTTGTGTAGTAATTGTTAGGGTAATTTTGTGAAGCTTCTTAGTCTCCATAAGCCTTAGCTTTTCATTCACTCCTTTTTCTTTTCTGTTTCTCTTACTCATTGATTGGCTGATTCATTAATTCAGTAAATATTTGCTGAGTTTCTGCTGCTGTTGGGCTAGACATTGGGCTAGGTCCTGGGACTATGCACACTTGGACTACTCACATGAGAAGACTGAAGAGTCTGTCTTCTTAGTTAAGGTTTTATTGCTGAGAAGAGACACCATGACCAAGGCAACTCTTATAAAGGCAAACTTTTAATTGGAGCTGACTAACTGTTTCAGAGGTTCAGTCCATTATCGTGATGGCAGGAAGCATGGCAGCGTGCAGGCAGGCATGGTGCTGGAGGTGCTGGAGGAGTTCTACATCTTGGTTGATAGGCAGCCAGGAAGAGACTTCCTTCTGCAGTCAGCCAGGAGGAGGGTCTCTTCTATCCTGGGTGGGGCTTGAGCAGTAGGAGCCCTCAAAGCCCACCTACAGAGTGACACACTTCCTCCAATAAGGCACCACTTATTCCAACAAGGCCACACCTCCTAATAGTGCCACTGCCCATGGGCCAAGCATATTCAGACCACCACAGAGTCCCTTGCTCAAAAAGGCTCTGCTTTTTGATAGGGAGCCCTAAACAGACAGGTCTACACACTGATAAGCCTAAAAATTAGACAACCGTAGATGAGGCTATGTCCCCAAAGCAAATAAAGCAAGGACTGTCCTGGAGGGAGCGGCTGTCATTAGAGTGGTCAGCAAAGGCAGGAAAGATTAGGACAGCAGGCATAGATGCTCAAGGTGGGACTGATGTGGATTAAGGAAGAGCAGAAAGGCCAGTGGACCACAGCAAAGGGACCAGCACTGGATGGTGGAGAACTGATCTTACCACACAGAAACATGAAGAACAAAATAAACACTTTCCTCAGCAGTAAAGATCTGGCTGTTTAAGACTGGTATCACCCCAGTGAGGAACTGCCATACTGAATAATGAATACCGTAGGACAGTTATGTTCATAGAATCATATTGTAAGGGATTTTATCAGTAAGACTTTAAAATTATTTTAATATTGTTAAAAGCAAAGGGATCTTAATGTTACCCACAATGTCAATATTTTACCATGATGCTGCCTCCTTTACTGTTACTTCATTATCACCAATATAGACTGGTGATTTTAATATTAAATGTTAAGAAGATATGCTCATGGCATTCATAGTGCTTTTCCAGTATCAGAATCTTTGTACACACTAATAAAAGGGGGTAAAAACAAATAAATAAGCCTTTCATCTCTATGGAATACATATATATAATATATATTATATATGCATATATACTATACACACCCACACACAGCACATGCATACACATAGTCTAGACACATACCTTAGCATACATACCACATACTATACATACTATACACTACACACACATGTTCATGTACCACACTCTGCCTCTTCCATATTACCACACATCATACATGTCAAGTACACACCCCAAGCCCCTCTACATAACACATACATCTCATGCCATGTGCCTTCACCACACACACATCTTTATACACACGTACCACATATGACATACACTCCCTTATACACATATACCACACCCACATCATACCCGTACATCTCTTCATATACACATACTGCCCACACGTGACACACAACACCACATATACCACATACACCATCACCACACCAACATTAGATACACACACACGTGCACACATACATGCACATATGAACACACATGCACGCACACACATGCACGCCCCCCACATCATCCCATATTACATTTCCCTGCACAGCGCCTCTACTCCTTACCACACACTCCTCCATTCACCATGCATACACACCACATACACCCCCACATAATGCATACACAAGTCAAATTTATAACTGCGGTGAGTGGGAGGAGAGAGAAGTTGTTTGGCACTATGAGAATTCAGTTTTTTGTGATGGAGTCTCACTATGGATCTGGCCTTGAACTGAGGGTCTGCCTCAGCCGCCCCAGCAGTGAGCTTGCAGAAGTGCAGGACTGTTCAGTGCATTAAGAACGCACAGTAGGAACCAGTCGAGTCAGAATGGCTAGGGAAGGGTTGGTCTATTCAAGGGTTAGGAGCTGGCAGTCCTGCTTTGGTGATTGAATTAAAATGGGATGGAATAATCCACTCTCCTCATTGTAGCTTTATCTTTGCTAGGAGATAAATTACATGTGAATAAATACATATTAAAGTACTCTAAATTGCTTTGGTCTAAGTGTATAATGTATGGTGTTAATCTGCTTCTCTTTCTAATTTGTTCAGTAAGTCACTACCCTCTCCCCAGCTTTTCATTGTCACAAGGGAAACCAGCCCTGCTGTCATGCATACTGCTGCTAATGAATGATCGCTGGTATGTGGTGGGCAGATTTATTCCCTCTGTGTTGACTTCTCCTCTCCCTTCCTCACTCCACAATCTCATCTTCCTCCCTCCAGTCACTCCCAGTCCCCCACCCCCACCCCATCGCCATCTCTCTGGAGGCAGCAGCATTCCAACGTCAGGTGCCCACCGCCTCCTCTCTGCACCGAGAGCCACTCAGTTAGCCTGCATGATTCCCTCCAGGCAGCCACTCTGCCAAAATCGGACTTCGGGCTCATAAATGTGGGATCTGTCAGACTGAGAACATAAGTGCTCCAGCCCGTTATTAGCCGATAGAAAGCTTATAAAAAGGACTTTATAAACCAAGGCATGAATAAATAATTTCATGAGCAGAGCAGCAGTGTGGCAGTCTCGGGTTTAAAGCTGAAAGCCTTTCTAGTGTGTGGCCAGGGGATTGAATGCTATCACCGTGTTTCAGGCAGTGATTTTTATTGCATGTTTCATTCAGAATTTGGCATTGGAAGAGAAGGAATTCTGCACACATCACACTGAAATTAGAAGGCAGCATGCTGCTATTTAAAGCCTGAGTGCTATTATCTTGAGGAGATTATCTTTCTGTTCCCTGCTTTGTGTGTGTGTGTGTGTGTGTGTGTGTGTGTGTGTGCCTACATTTTTGGAAATTTGCCACCTTTTAATTTCCTAATAAATTGTTCCCATAAGGCTTTCAAAATTATGCTTCAGAATAACAAGCACAATGGTGTGCTCACAATACCAGGCAAGCAACAGCTGGACACAGCCAGAGAATTCAATATAGAGTCGAAAAAACCTGAGAACTTTGTTTTGTATTGGAAACCAAACAACACACCTTGGGCAGGTGTGGTGGTTTGTCTATGCTCAGTCCAGGGAGTGGCACTATTAGAAAGTGTGGCCCTGTTGGAGTGGGTGTGGCCTTGTTGGAGTAGGTGTGTCACTGTGGGTTTGAGCTTTAAGACCCTCATCCTAGCTGCCTGGAAGTCAGTATTCTGCTAGCAGCCTTCAGATGAAGATGTAGAACTCTCAGCTCCTCCTGCACCATGCCTGCCTGGATGTTGCCATGCTCACATTTTGTTGATTATGAACTGAACCTCTGAACCTGTAAGCCCCAACTAAATGTTGTCCTTATAAGAGTTGCCTTGGTCATGGTGTCTGTTTACAGCAGTGAAACCCTAAGGCAGCAGCTCATTAAACACAAGGCAGGACTGTATGTGTGGATGATAACCATGGGTTTAAGTGAAAGCTGTGGATCTGTATCCCAGTTAAAAATACATCAGGTCTTGGTTCCTAGGAGGTTATTTTAATTTGTACTATGTGTGTGTGCCTGCTTGTTTGAACGTGCACCATATGCTTGCAGTGCCCCTGGAGGCCAGAAGAAGTTCCTCTGGAACTGGAGTTGCTAGTAGCTATGAGCCACCTGGTATGGGTGCTGGTAAACAAACCCTGCAAGAGCAGCAAGTGCTCTCAACCACTGAGCCATCTCCCCAGCCCTACAGGTCATTATTTTAAATGACATAAGCCTGATGCAGAATGACAAACATGGTTCTCTCTCTCTCTCTCTCTCTCTCTCTCTCTCTCTCTCTCTCTCTTTCTCTCTCTCTCTCGGGCAGTCTTACAGAGCTGACCTCATGGAAATAGAGAATGGGGTGGGAATTATGAGGGGTGGGAAGACGGTGGAGAGGGGAGAAGAAAGTTTAATTACTGGGTACAATGTTACGTTATGTTAAAAATGGTATTTTGTGGGACAGCAGAGTATAAATAGTGAAGAATAATACATTAAGTATATCATAATACTTAGAATAGAGGATTTTTAATGTTTCTACTATCAAGAAATTATGAAAGTTTAACTGTTCTGAATCAAAGGATCACATTATGCCTCATAAATACATATAAATACTATATCAATAAAATAAATAAAATGTATACATAAACAAATAATTTAAAATTGAGGATGTAGCCCCATTGGTAGTGTGCTTTCCTAGTACTTGGGTTCTGTTCCCAGCACTAAGTTAGTTGGGCATGATGCTGCATACCTGTAACTTGGCACTGGGAGAGGTGGGGGCAGGTGGCAGAAGCGATCGAGGCCATTCTTGACTATAGAAAGTTCAAAGTCAGCCTGGAATACATATATAAGATGCTGTCTCAAGAAAATTAATCAAAAGTAAATAATTTGAGGGTCTCGGGGATTGGGCCCTTTGGAGTATAAAGCCATACCCATGAATGGTAAAAGTCCCTTAGCTCCCCTGTGACAGCTTTCCTTCCTTTTCTAATGCAGCTTATCCTCTTTTCTGTGTCTGCATTCCGAAAGTTTACTTATGCATGGTCAACTATGGTCTGAAATTAGTAAATGGAAATAACCAAGTGTCTTAGCCTTAAAGGGACACCGTGACCAAGGCAAGTCTTATAAAAGAAAGCATTTAGTTGAGGGCTTGCTTACGGTTTCAGAGAGTCAATTCATTGCTATGCAGGCAGACATGGTGCTGAAACAGCAGCTAAGAGCTTTACTGAGAGAGAGAGAGAGAGAGAGAGAGAGAGAGAGAGAGAGAGAGAGAGAAAGAGAGAGGAAGAACAAGAAGGAGGAGGAAGAGGAGGGAGACAGAGGGCAAGAGGGAGAGAGGGAGAGAAGGAGAGAAGGAGAGAAGGAGAGAGGGAGAGAGAGAATGGGGCTGGCATAGGCTCTTAAAACTTCAAAGCCTATTTCTAGTGACAGGCCTCCTCCTATGGCCTCACCTTCCCAGTCAACTAGGGACTAAACATGCAAATATATGAATCTATGGGGGCCATTCCACTCAAACCACCATACCAATTCATGCATTTTAAATTACGTATTATTCTGAGTAGTGTGAGACAATCTTGTGGCCTCTGACCCTACTGAGTTCTGTCCTGCTTGGGATGTAGATCATTCCTTTATCAAGTGTGTCTATACTGTGTCTACGACCAGCTATTAGTCCCTTACTAGACGTCATGGCTATCACACTGTGTCTAAGTCACTCTATTTTTAAGAGTGCTCTCAAAGTACAAGGCTAGTAATGCTGCAATTTTACCCTAGAATATTGTTACAATTGTTCTGGTTTATGATTGTTGTTAGTTTCCTGCTATGCCTAATTTATAAATTAAATTTCATCACAATTATGTACCCGTAAGGAAAAAAAAACCCACATTCTAAAAAGGATATGGTACTCTGTGTCTTTCCGACATTGAACAGGGATCCTGGGATGTAACTCCATGTGTGATGGGGGCACACAGGGACTGATACTGTTTTTTAGTCTCATTTCTTCTCTAATAAAGGAAAGAACATTTCCTCTTCCTAAAGTTTGTCCCAAGAATTCTTCATTACAGAAGTACCTGCTGGGGCAAGCATTTGGTCACATTGACCATGACAATTCTGGGCTGAACATGAGACACAGGGGTTGAGAACAGGTATCGATGCTTTGTATCAAGTGCAGTAGAGGACCCCAGGGGAACATGGGACTGCAGAGGCTGAGGCACACTTAACAATGCTAATTCCAGATTTCCTATTCGCAACTCTGAGAGCAGTTCTGATGAGTTCCTGCCACACATGGACCCACACAGGGACCCACACACACAGTAAGACGTAGCCAACCTATCATCAGGAGACCAGTCCAAGAGTACAGCCTGGAGGTATTGTGGAAATCTTAGGGGTGAGATCTAGATTATCATAATCATAGAGTCTACCATTCTGAGCTTTTTTTCCTCATGGTCCTCAAACAATCAGGAAAGTCTTCTATTGACTAGGTTGTATTAGCTACCCAATGGGCCACAGTACAAATACAATAATGGTTGCAAAAAAGTAAAATAAATGGTAGTGAGACACAAGGCAAAGCAAGGAGAAAATTTTCTGTTGCAATTAGGTAAGTGATTTTATTACTAATTTAATTCCGATAGATTGGTTTCATGTAGAATAAGATGTTATTTCACTGTTGTATAAGCATCTTTCTATTGACATGTCTTAGAATCTATATAATATCAGAGAACATCTTCATGTTCCAACGACATTTTTAGGACTGAGATGTCAAGAAAGAAACTGAGTCATATTTCTTGTTCTCTACACTTCCAGGAAACATGGGACAGTCTCGTGCAGATGATGTCCTTCATCCCATTTCTAATTCAAACACACAGGTGCCCCACCTAACTTACCATGGACAGTCACATCATCGATGACAGACGTGCTGAGACGGCCCAAGGTCTCCCTCCCCGACCCTCCTACAGCAGTTGCATGGGACATCCATTAGACTTTGCCCAGCTCTCTTCAAGACTTGCTCAGAGTTCCTACTTTATTGCTTTCCAGGACATCACAGTCGAGGGCCTGACAGGCATCTTCTCAGTGTTCTCACAGGTAGATATGTGGAAAGAGAAGTTCAGAATAACCTGGGGCTGTTTCCATCCCAATGTAGATAAAATTTCAGGGTGTGAAGTCCTTCTAAAAAGGACCCCTTTTTATTCCTGAAAGGGAAACATTGACTTCTGGCAAACAATGACTTGTGGTTGTCTTTTGGTGTGAGTGAAAAACAGGTGCAGAGAAGACAGTGTGTGCACAGTTATGTGCTTCTCCATGTCTGCGTCTAGAAGGGCAGAGAAATAAGGGAAGCCATGACAAGGCACCTGTTCGTGAGTGCTTTCCATTTAGGCAGCTATGGGCATCGTGGAAAATATCTTTTGTACCTGTATGTGCAATATCTGAAAGATATTTATTACCTTATCACTCAAAAGATTGCCTCTTGGAAGGTGGAATGTCTACAAGACAAACAGAAAAGGCTGTGGAATCAGTGACCACACATGTTTAAAGCTAGTGGAGTTGAAAGGAGGGTCTGGAGGAATTTTGGGGACAAAGAGATGAATTGGTACCAACACTGAGCCATGGTGCTTGAGTGCCTGGGAGACTAGAAGACAGGCCTTCTGACAAAGATAGTTTTTAAATGCTGTATTAATGTCTCTGTCCTTTTCCACCCTCAGGCCAGTGCCACACAGGCTTGTGAGTTGCAAGCAACAGAAGCAGTCTGTCTATTTTAAATAAAGGAGAATATCCATTGCAAGAATAGTTGGGGCTAAAATTTCTAATTGAAAGAAGGAGATACTTGGAAAATTCAAAGCAACAACCATCTCAAGATCAGGAGACAGAGCTACAGTGTACTAGACCTTAGCACAGGTGGCCATGCACACATCTGCCGAGATGTGTGGTGTGTGGCTACAACTATCCTTTCCTTCTACATGTGCTCAGAATTCAGATTTCCGAGAGAAAACAGTCTCTTGGCTGAGCCTAGCTCATCTGCCCACCCTCCCTATACACCTCCAGAGGATGCTCAGAGCATGGAAGCCTGTTTGGCATCTGTGGTATAGGAGGTAGTGGTTTTCCCTTTATTTTAAGTCCATTCCAATGACCATGCCCTCCAGAAGGAAGGTCACAGTGTAAGCAGGGCAATGGTAGGGAGTTGAGGGCTGTTAAACTAAAAAGCAACCCAAGAGACCACTGGCCTGTGGTTAGCTACAAGACATGAAGATATGAACATGCACACACTTTTCTGTTTTTATGGTTGCATTTCTTCCTCCCTGTGTATTAAGGATTCGACTCAAATGCCACATTTCTGCTGTTAGCAATCCAGGTGTGACTACAGCACTGAGAAGCCACTGTGCTTGTTCATCTGCAAAATGAGGATAACGACATCTGTCTCAGAGTGCCACTGACGGCAGAGTGGGCTGTTTGTGAAGTGCCTAGCCTACCCAGTGTTCAGTAATAGCAACTGTGATGCCCTGACATGTTCTTTCCCCAAGGACGGTGTGCTATTGTCCTTAGGCCAGGACTGTTGCAGACTGTCTTAGTTAGGCTTTCTATTGCTGTGATAAAACAGCACAGCCAAAAGCAACTTGAGGAAGAAAGGGTTTATTTCAGCTTATATATGCCAATCACAATCCATCATGAAGGGAAGTCAGGGCAGGGATTTGAAATAGGGATCTGGAGTTAGGAGCTAATGCAAAGGCCATGGAAGGGTATGGCTTACTGGCTTTCAACTCATGGCCTGCTAGCCTGTTTTCTTATACCATCTAGGGTTACCTGCCGAGGCGTGGCAATGCACTAAGTCCCAGTCACATTAATCATCAATAAAGGAAATGCACCACAGGGCTGCCAACTGGCTAATCTGGTGGGGGCATTTTCTCAATTGTGGTTTCCTCTTCCAAAATGACTGTAGCTTGTGTCAAGTTGGCACGAAACTAGCCAGCACAAAACTTTGTCTAGGAATTTTCCCACTTAGTAGTTGTGTGTCCTTCTTGTCTCTGTATGAACATGAGATACACCTATGTGCGATGTGTGTGCATGTATGCATGTTTGTGTGTGGGCCATTGAAGTATTCTTGGCTCTTGTTCCTCGGGTGGCATTTTTTTTTTCCCCTTCCCTTGAGACAGAGTCTTGTGTAGCCCAGGCTGGTCTCAGATTTGCTGTATAACCAACTGATTTTGAAGTTCTGATCCTCCTGCCTCTACTCTCTAGATGCTGAGATCATAGGCGTTTGCCATTTTTGTTTTTGGCCTGGAGCTTGCCAAGTAGCTTAGGCTGGCTAGTGAGTTGCAGGGGCCCAACTGTCTCCACCTATTCAGCATGGAGATTACAAATGCGTACCATCATGTCTGGATTTTAATTAAAAATCAATATGGCTCTGGAACATTGAACTCAAGTTTTGTTTATAAGGCACATATGTACCTTACCAACTGAGCTGCCTCCCTAGACCCAAATCCCTCTCTTAGAACCGTGTCTGACTATAAAGGGGTAATAATGATTATGCCTCTTATGAGAAATTCTTCAAAGCATTAAATGAGATAATCTATGTAAAGTACTTAGCACAGTGTTTAACAATTGAAAACGCCAAGAACATGAGTTAATTAGCAATAGGAACCCAAATAGTTTAAAGTTCGATCCTCACATACACATATTCAGCCTCTCCCACAAAGAGTAATACATTCCATAGGTCTGCAGCAAGCTCTTTGGTTTAAATGCAGCTTATTTTCTAAGGACCAAGAAACCACATGGAGACTTAGAGCTGGGTGCGTGTCAGGGATCTCATAATTCAGTCTCTTGTTCTCAGGCAGGAGGAGATGGAAGCTGCTCTGTGGAGGGCTTGCCGGCTCCGGCTTGCCTCTCCATCAAGGCTATCTCTTATCATCATCAGAACCATAGACTCAGCTTCTAATTCTATCCACCTTCTACTAAGGCAAAGAGAATGTAGATGATTCATGGAAATGGCTCAGCAGCCTTAGCACTGTGGCGTGCGCGTGCGAGTGTGTGTTTCTCTTCCTGCTGCTTGAGCTGGCAGTGGCTGGGCCGGGGATGAGGAAGGGCCTGTCAATCTCACCCTATCTAATCGTTTACATCTACTTATGGCTGGCAGCCCTAAGTGGCAAATGGAAATGGCACTGGGAGGCTTTGGCTCGCTCTTTCTATCATACTATCTTCCTATCATACTTGAAGTAGTTACTTAATATTCCACCTATTATTTCATATAGAGTTGCTTTGGCATTTCCAACGGCCATACTTTCTCATGGAATTAAATTAGTTTCAAATTATTTTCTCATGCTATGGTAGCTTTGCATTTTTCTAAGCTGACTCTAGCTTATAATTTTCTGGCTGTAGATCCGATCCCTGCAGCTCTTTGTGTATCTGAGCACAATCTTTGTCTATTTAAAGCACAACTTCTGATATCAATAACTGACTGCTTGCTCTCTAGTCCAAGATATTAATAAGATTTTTATTGAGACCAGAGAGAAAAGAACTTCTGCCAAATATCTCTACTCAATTGGACACTGGGTAATTTATCAATTTCCTTTGTTTAAATAGTTTAACCTGTTTAAATTTTGTGTAACAATGTTTATTTCCAAGAAAATTAAAATTAGCTTCAAATAATGGTTGATAATGCTCTCCTCTATGTAATTTCATATTGTTCCCTAAATGGGACTATTGTTATAATTTTTTCAGGAGCAGCTATGTTATTTTTATCTGGGACAACTTGTTAAAACAAATGGTCAATGCTGCCTTGTTACTGCTCCATGCTTTAAAATTGCTTTTCCTCAGAGCAATTACTTTAAATTAATAATTGCATTTAGGGTGAAATGTGAAGGTTACACTTCTGTTGGTTTTTTTTTTTTTTTTTAATAGTATATGGGACTGGAATGTGACTCCATTAGTAGAGTTTATTTAGAATCCATAAAGCCTGGGTTTGATCCCAGCACCCCATAAAACTGGGCAGGCTGGTACACCCCTATAATTCCAGTAAGGGAAGAGAAAAAAATCAGACATTCAAAGTCATACTCAATATATCGAGTTCAAGATCAGCCTGGGTCAATACACACACACACATATATGAGTTCTATACCTTCACAATTCTCAATGCCAAATTTAAAAATTAGATTATTCTTTTAGAAATGGCGCTTGCCAAGAAACCAATTTCTTTCCAGCCATGTCCAGCGACTGTACAACAGAGGACTGCTTTTGTTCTTGCTATATTTTTTCTAGCTACAATATACTTCAAATTCATGTCCTTCAAGATTATTTTTAAAGCAGATTTCAAAATGTGGAAGTTTCTTCTAAACATGTGTCAGTCACTGCATACCTGCTCTTGCTTATTTTGTGTGTAGCCCCTGGAATTGCTATTTTCTGCTGTTTATTAAAAGCCTCCTAGGTGGCTTGTGTCAATCCCAGGCTTAATGTAATCACCAGGCACAGATTTTTTCCAGCCTATTTTTATGCTCACTGGTTCAGTATTGCTTTTTACATAATTCAGGATCTTTGGTGCCAGTGATAGTTTGTGAACAGTTGAAAATGCCCATTCTTATAACATCCTGAGACCCACAGTGTCTCTCCAGTCAGCCTCATTTTTGTCTGTTCCCCAGGGGGTTTAAAATCAGCATGTACTGCAATTTGCCTTCCCTGTTTTCAGCTGCATTTCTACTATTCTGTTCGATTAGAGACTGCTCTTCTTAGAAGTTATCCAAACAACCTGTAACCACTTGGGAAATCACAGTCCTTATACACTTAGGTGCAAATGTATAGTGCTGATAATACATCCTGTTGCTACGCTATTATCCCACATGTGACACTGTCTTTCAATTTCTTTTCCGTCTGTAGCTTTACAATTCTAACACAGACTGATGACATATTTACGAGCCACTCTCTCAACATCCCTCTGAGGTGCTCAGCTGCTTGGTCAGGTTCAGCTGCAGAATACTTCACATCTTTTCTCTGTGAGAACATGGAACTTGGCACTTTCATTTTCCATGTAATTTATGATTCTTGAGTAGCCCCACGTTCTTACACTGTAGATAATATTTTGGCTACTTTGTGGGTTCTTCTTTCTTCCACCCTTTCAAACCCCTAACACTAGATGTGAGGAAAAAAAGGATAGAGGGGACAGGCGAGTACATTATCCTTAGATGACTTCCTGCTGATTAGGGGAGCTGAGTTTCTTGGAGCAAATTTGATCTTCACTGTCAGGATATCTAATTTCTTCTTGTTGTTTCTTCTTTGTACACAACTATTTAACAAACCATAACCACCAACAACCAACCATCAACAATCCTGCATCTTGGGCCCTAGCATGTATATACCCTCTGAAAAGTCCCCAGAACTCCAAATGTCTTACAGCTGCAGAAACTATCCACAGCTGGCAAAACCACGCCCCTGCCAGGGCACGAGGCAAATCACAGTCAGCTGCTGCCGACAGTCTGAAGCAGTTCCATATCCCACACCTGGGATTAAAACGAAAAGAGTCTTATTTCTGTGTTTTTAAAGAAACCAAAATTCTCACTACAAGACACAGTTTTAAGTAGATAAGGGTCGATCCCTTCCTTTCTTTTCTCTTGTGTTAGCCTAGGATGATGTGTCCACTCAAGCTCTCTCCCTTGGTTTAGACTGTCCACTCCTGGCAGAGCATCAGCTCTTGGCTTTTGAAAACCTTTGTTGTTTTTCTTTAAATGGGCTTGTTTCTTGTTTTGACCATGTCATAGTGAAAAAATCAGGAAGTTCTCTTAAATTCTTAATACTCCAAATCAGTCATTTACAAACAGATCTGGACCCAAACCACCAGGATAAAAAAGAAAATGAGACCATTTCCTGAGTTGGAGACTCCAGCTGCACCACAGCACAAGTGCCCGTGATCAGGAGCTAGCTGTGTGGGTCGGGCTGGCACCACCTTTGGGGATGTGAGCTTCCTTTCCATACTCACTGATTATCATTTTAAGAATGCCACACTTTTAAAAATATTGCTGTAAAATACACATAATATAAAATTTTCCATCTGAACTATTTTACAGTACACAGTGACTTCAAGTGAATTCACACTACTTATCACCTATCCGGCTCCAGAACTCTTTTTTTTTTTTACCTCTAAAAACCAAAATTCTGGGACTATTAAATAAGAACTCCTCATTGTTCCTTCCCCCAGTATTTGGTATGCATCTTTCTGTTGTCTGTCTGTCCATCTGTCTGTTTGTCTATCTAAACTTTACTACCCTAGGTAACTCAAATAAGTTGAGTTACACAATGTTTGTCCTTTTGTATCTGGTTTATTTTGATCAATACAACATTTTCAAACTTCATTCCTGTTGTAGCCTGAGTCAGAATTTCTTCATCTCCACCCTAACCTCAGCACGGGAGAGCAAACAAACTCTTAGACTTGATTTGACAATTTATTTCTCAGCTACTTTCCTTGTCTAGAACTTTCTTCTGCTTTAAGGCTGAATACTATGATTGTGTGTGTGTGTGTACTATATATATTAGATTTCCTTTATCCAAATGTTGATAGACTTTTGGATTGTTCTTACCTGTTGGCTGTTTTGAATAACACCATTTTGAACACTGGCAGGTAAATCTCTGCTCATTCTCTGATTTCATCTCTTCTGGCAATTAGCAAACAGAGTTGCTGATCGTGTGGTAATTCCAGTCAACTTTTAAAGGAAAACCCACGGCTTTCCTCTGTGAAGTGACTGCTTCATCTGGTCATAATCCCATCAGCAGGAAATTTACTTCTTGTAATTTCTGAATTTGTTTTCAGTTTGTGAAGGTGCAAACATGTTGGTCAATCACAGTGCAAGGAAAAAAAATTGCCATCAAGTTACTCTTGAGAAATGGGAAGCTATAGTTCATTTTCCTATAACCACACTTGGTCTATAACAATGCAACTTTATTTTCCCACCGTTATTTAAAAACCAAAATTCACTCTAATATTACTTTTAATAGAGTACATTGTTTTTGATATTCCTAAAGCCTGCTTTAAAACAAAATAGGGTGTCTGAGATCTTGATGAACCAAAATTATAGGTGTTCCTTTTAAAAGCAATCCATCCTAAAGACGTGAATTTCGAAAAGAAGTCCATTAGAAGATGATTATCTTTGTTGTCAAAAATTCTTAGATTGATCAAAGGTTTCTTTTAACAACCTTCCTAATGCATTTCCCCTCAAAGGGTCTGATTTATTAATGGTTTTCTAAGAAGGGATCATAAAGATGTTACAGCAAAATTCCTTGGTTTGTAGTTGCATAATTAGAATTTGTGATATTTGTACAGGGGTCATAAAGATGGCCTCTTCTTTGTTTTTTTTCTTCTTCTTCTTTTTTCAAAAGATGTCTAGGGGAAAATGAAAGCCTGTTAACAGACTTTAAACAAGATGCCAAAGGACAGTGATGGTCCAGTGAAGAAAGCCAACATTTAAGAAATAGTTCATTTAGAGGGGAGTCCTGCCGAGGCTAGTATTGCTCACACTGAAGCTATCCTGTGCTAACTTCTCAACTTCTTATTGATTAATGCCAAAATCATAGGTTAAAAGCAATTCATCCTAAAGACATGAATTTTGAAAAGAAGGCGTTCCGCTAGGCAGCATTAGGCCAGCTTAATGTTTTGGGTGTTCAGCCGCATGAAGCTGTGTTTGTTGATCATCCAGTTTGGGAAGATAAAATGGACACTTGCACTTCTCTTGGGCTGCCTCTGGTCCTGGGTTTAGGTTACCACTTACATCTCAGTGTTTGAAATGTGAGCACTCAAACTAGTAGGAGATTTTTACCTTTTTGAGAGTGGTCTATATGTACCACTGCTGGCAAACAACAACAACAACAAAAAAACCAAATAAACACCCCCTCCCAATAAACCTTGAGAGAATGAAGAAAAAGCTGGTTAAATTTAGTGTAGATCAGAATTCTGTGTTGGGAAAGAAAAATAAAAGTCCACCCCAGAAGTCTAAGGGTCATCAGGAAATAGACAAGCATCAGGATGTTATATGGAAACACATCTGTCTCCAATTTGGTATGGAAAGCCTATATTTAGATATTATTTTAAGAGCTATATTAAAAATGCTGATAAAGTGGATTCCATGCTCATTTTCTGGTCAACTGTATCGTGTTTCTTTCTCACAGATGTGCACACTTAGTGCTAGCCTGAGTATATGGTCTAGCAAGCCCAACATTTCAAAGGAAAAGTATGGAATGTTCTGTAGCCTAGCTTACCAAACCTCAGAGCAGACTTTGACTAGTTCATATATTTTTTTGTGGCAGGTCCTCTTAGCATTGGCTTTCCTAGGCAATATCTTCATAAGGTCCCAATGAGAAAGAATAGCTCAACCTGGGGACCAGTGAGCTTATTGGGCTTATTACAGGAGATTGATAAGGAGGTACTGATGGGAGTGTGGGTGACCCAGAGTCAGTAACACTGAAAAGCCTTTACTCAGTATGGCTTTTATAGATCTGTAGATTTTATAGATCTCTCTCTCTCTGCCTTTTTGTCTCTATATAAAACTGTCTGGGATGACCTGTTTATCTCTTTTCTGACATTAACCTTTAGTAAGCTCTGCTGTGACATTACAGTCGGTATAGCTGAAGGTATGATGGTGCAGTTTAACTTATGAAAGGACAGAGGCCTGTGTTCTAAGACATAGAGACTTGATGGTTCTTAGTTTTTCTTTTTAAATAGACTAAATAAGGTAAGGATCTTGAAAAAAAGTATTTACTCATTTATATTTAAAGAGGCCATTGTGGTCAAAAGTATACCTCAAAACCCTTAAAATGTGTGTGTTTTCTCTACACATTCCTTTCTATATGAAACACACTTAAAAGCACAGACATAAGTTATTGTTATCTAAAGGGAGGGCAGTTGTCCAGTAGAAAAGGTGTCTCCTGGGGTAGAAGCTATCATCCGTTGAGGTTGACTTACACCCTGGAGTTGTAAGGACTATCCGTAGAACCAGAATTGGGATAAGGATCAAGGAGATAACATTTTGACTAGAATTGTATAGTTAGGTATGTCTTGATCTTAAAAGCAGATTTTTAAAAGTTTAAATTTAAAAACTCCTAATAATTTTTATACAGAAAAATTCAGCACAATTAGCCATTATTATTATTTTACTTTGAATAAAATGAAGTTGGGCCAAGTTAACAACTTAAGTTTACATAAACATTTATTTGTACATCAATTTGGTATACTAAATACTTGATGTAAAAAAAACCTAAACAAACCATAATCAGATGTGGATAGATAGTCTGCATATACATAATTATCTATAATATATATTTTAATAAATCAAGCTTTTGTACATTATTGCTTGTTGGGATTATACATAAAATTGTGACAGACAAACAAGATAGAGATCTTTAGTAAACATATTGTTAGATTGGCCAGAAGCAGAAGCAGAGATGTGTAGAACAAATGAATATTTAGGGGCAAAAGAACATTTTAATCTCAGTTAGAGGACATGAACCTGGAGATAGCAGACAGAAATAACAGCTACTGAGACTCAGAAGAGCCTACCATAGCAGCCCGCACTGGCAGCGTCTGCTCTAACACTTGACACTTTGTTCTTTGAGTCTCTTTGGGACCTGTGCATCTCAAAGTGTTAACTTTCTTTGTCAGTATGCCAGTGTTGTAGGCGTGTGGCCAGGGGAAGGCTTTTAGGTACTCTTCAGACATCTATAAATAAATACATCATCTATATCAAAATTAAAACAAAACAAAGCATTAGGGTTAGAGCAGTAAAGGGCTGAGCCGCTCTGGCTCCTGGCGGGTCGCACGTGCGAACCAGTCCAGATTTGAGAATGAAAGACACACACATACACGCACACGCACACCAGTTAATTTTTGACATGGCATGACTTGCTCAAAGGCTGGGCACTCCTAACCCTTCCCCTGCTAGCAAACGCTCCTCTCTGGTACTCTTAAACCTTGCCCTGCCGGGCGGTGGTGGCACACTTGGGAGGCAGAGGCAGGCAGATTTCTGAGTTCAAGGCCAGCCTGGTCTACAAAGTGAGTTCCAGGACAGCCAGAGCTACACAGAGAAACCCTGTCTTGAAACCCCCCCAACCCCCCACCCCCCCAAAAAAAACCCGTTGCCCTGCTACCTCAGGCCCAATCTGAGAAGTGGCCAGTGGCCACCTCCCTGAATTCTTACATACTGGTTGGCTTTTTCTCCTGCAGGTCTATATCCCATCCTTTTCCCCTGAGTCATGGCGATTTTCCCTCTTCCTTCCCCAGTCCCCATCCCACACAAATCTCCAGGTCCTGCCTCATTCTACCTGCCTAGCCATTGGCTGTACAGTAGTTCTTTATTGCCAATCAAATACAGCTGGGGGCAGAGACCCTCAGCATCTGGGAACGCGACCTTTAGGCAGCCAAATTGAATTGAGACAGCATTAGAACCAATGCCTAACATAGGATCAAAAAATAAATACCTTGGACGTCATGTATTT
Organism: Mastomys natalensis; assembly: GCA_021653895.1. Taxonomy (NCBI): domain Eukaryota; kingdom Metazoa; phylum Chordata; class Mammalia; order Rodentia; family Muridae; genus Mastomys; species Mastomys natalensis. The sequence goes on from JAJTUV010001350.1 coordinate 149,862, forward strand.
TCTCCTTAGTAGGAGAACCCCAGAGGACTCATTGGAACCATGAAGACAAAATGGATGCTGCCATTTTGTCTTGTGTGTGTAGCAGCATTAACTAAGATGGTGGTAAAGTCACATGGCATTTGCCTTCTTTATATCATTGGCAAAGATGGCATCCAAATCACATGGTGGCTCCTAGCTTGATGAAGTCCCATAGCCAAGATGGCAGCAAACCACATGGTTGCTTACTGTTCAGGGGAACTCGGCTACATGGTAAAGTGAACCCATCCCTCATCAGAGTATGAATCCCTGGGTGAATCTACCATTTTATAAACCAAATGTGGATTATTACATCTTTTTCTTTAAAAAAGACACTTTAGTTAGGTAAGGTTCTATGGATATTGGACAAAATGGTACCAATGGCCTAGGCAGGTATAGCCAAAATACCAAATAAAGACACAGGAAGGAATTTTGTACTCTCAGCTCAAGAATTTGAGTCCTTAAGAAGGTGGTAGATTAATTAGAACCATAGCAGGAGGTTTCTTCCAGGATTTCAGAAGAGTAACTTCCTAAGGAACGGTACTAACCCAGTTCCAGGATGGGGAGAGAACGAGGCTGTTTGCCTCTCTTTTCCCAGTCAGTGTCAGAGGGCTGACCTGAGGTTAGGGGTTTGGAGGATATTGAGTCTGGAGTAGAAAAGCCAAGTCCCAGACAGAGCCAGTATCTCAGTGAAAAGCACAGGAAACTTTCCTAACATAACTTAATGCGCTCTGACTTTGGTAGGGAGGGAGTTATCTGGAAGATAGTTAAGGAAGTGGGTTTAGAAGTTTGAGTTGATGAAGCCTGAAGTGAAGAAATGAAGGGACGAGTCTGCCGAGGCTGGAAAAGACACTGGAAGCTGGGACCTCAGATCTTTTGTTCACTGAAGTTTCTAAGGCTGTAAGGATTTGAAAGTCAAAAGTACTGACTTCAGGCCACGTGTGGCTGCTGTCTAATTGATATATGGGCCAGATATTAACGGAGAGATAAATGAGAGTAGTGGATCTGAGGTCAGAGAGACCCAAAGTTTTGCAGTTTAATTTTAGACATGCCAAAGGACACAGACTGTCTGGAACCCATCTAGGAAGGCAGAGGAGAGGAGGCTATAGCTCTTCCCTACATCACCACCTAGGGTTGGAGAGAGGCAGGCTCAGTAAGCAAATTAATTCACAGAAGAGGGTGGAAGTCAGTCAAGAAAAGGGGGACTCTCAGAGGCTATGGTGAAGGATGTCTGCTCTGGAGGACAGAAGACAGACAGAAAGTCAAAAGACAGACAGGCAGGCAGGCAGACAGAGGAAGGCAGAGGAGGGGGAACAACCCAAATTGAGTTTACATGACCCACCAAACCCAAAGGTTTCACGTCATGACTGGTAGCCATTAAGCTATAGTGAACTTGGTGAGCATTCCTGCTCTCAATGGTTTGGGTCTCAGAAAAGAGAAGGAGGTAGGAAAAGAGAGAAAGGAATGGTTGCTCTGAGAGAAAGAGAGAAGCTGAGGTATAGTACCCTCAAACCCTTCCTGGGTTTTGGCACAAAATATTAGATGGGATCTGATAGAGAAGACTTGAAAATGAGACAGTCAAGCACATCTCCAAAAGCAGGATTGTTCATCAGAGCAACTGAAGGACCACAGTTTCTCCAAAGAAGTGGAGGCTGCACATACTGGGGTACAGAAGACTTGGAATGCCATAGAACTGAAAGAGGGGAACGTCGGGGATCGAGGCTCTACCTGCAGGTCAGTTCTTCTACAGTCTCAAAGTGGTAGATACTACTCAAGGAGGGTTGTTGGACCTCTTATCACACGTGTCCCAGAACCTAACTGTGGTGGTTGAATGAGACCGGCCCCTACAGACTCATCTATTGGAGTACTTAGTTGGTGAAATGTTTAGAAAGGATTAGTGGGTGTGGCTTTGTTGGAGGAGGTGTGTTACCTGTCATGGGAGTAGGGGTGGACTTTGAGGTTTCAAAAGCTTACTTTGCCTTAGTCTTTCTCTCTCTTTACTTCTTTCTCTCTTTACTTCTCTCTCTCTTTACTTCTCTCTCTTTTACCTCTCTCTCCTCTCTCTCTCTCTCTCTCTCTCTCTCTCTCTCTCTCTCTCTCTCTCTCTCTCTCTCTCTCTCTGCCTGCTGCCTGCAGATCAGGATGTAAAGCTCTCAGCTATTGATCTAGCGACATTCCTGTCTGCATCCCACCTTGATGATCATGGACTAATCCTCAAAAGTTTTAAGCAAGCTCCCAATTAAATGTTCTCTTTTATAAGAGTTACCTTGGTCAAGGTGTTTCTTTACAGCACTGGAACAGTGGCTAAGACATTAACTGCCTACAAATGTTGCCAGTGAAGTCAACTTTCCTGTCCCGAATGTTTCTGTTCACCTGAGGCTTTTAGAGGATTAATCTTTCACCTGCTGTTTGAGATTGAACCCAGGACCTCATAAATGTTGACATCACAATTGATGTACGTTTTTATTTTTAGTGGAAAAGAATTTGAGCATTACTATTTAAGAATCATTCGACTGGTTAATCTCTAAAGTCTCAAAATTCTGTGTTTTATGCAGAGATTTCACAAAACTTAAAAATTAACTACATGACCATATTTAGGAGTGTTTTGCTCATGAACTTTATGTTCCCTGTCTGTCATTTGGATCCTTTTGTTTAATATGATGAGTCTTTAAGAGGTGGAGATAAATGTTTTAGAAACAACTCTCAGAAGCTTAGGCTGGGCCATGTGGCTGTTATCTCTCTGTTTGGAAAGTGTCCTTCAGCAACAAAATAACGCACAGAGATCTGGCTCCCTCTGATGTCGCATATAATGCTGTTTATTATGTCTTGGAAACAATAGTGTCTATGCAACACGCACATTGCTGTAGTCTGTAATTAGTCTATATCCCTTGATTCCATCTGTTCCTCTGGGTACTTGACCCCTGACCTTTTTGACTCCAGAAAGGTTATAGGTACAGATCTATTTGTCGGCAAAGAAGGTCATTTAGTCTCTTCTTTGCCCACCCCTTTTCCCTTTCTAGGAAATAATTCATTCTAATATGAAATAGATGGGATGATAGCTTATCATAGAAACTTCCAAGCCCCCAGGGCCTCTGCTTCCTTGAAAAATTGCTAAGCTGAATTTAATGTCATAGAAATCAACTTCCTGAAGCCCAGAATTAGTCTGCCTTTTGGTATTACCCAGCGTTAGCTGGTATGATCAACACTAAGGACAGAGGAGAAAGGGGGATTTCTCCCCCACTGTCCTAAATGCAGGCAAATCCGTTGAAGGAATGTCTCACATTTTAAAATTCAGAAGGATGTGAAAATATGCATGACTAGGTAACTGTGACTAGGAGGGGGCGGGAGAGGGAGACATAGGCCTTGGGCACAGATTCTTCATTAGTTAGGAATTAGAGTACCTACTAAGGAGAATCAAGATGTTATCTCTGCCCTCTCTCTAAAAGTTCATTATCATTTTAAAAGAATTCAATGGAGAAGTAAGATTATAGGCTTCTGAGTCAGGCTGCCTCGCTTAGACTAGCAGCCGTGCTGTTAATTAGGTGTGTGATCCAGAAAGAGTTACTTTACTCACTGTGATTTACATCTGGGAGATGGGAATTCCAGTTACACGCTGCAGTGTAACAATTACTGAAACACTGAATGTTATAGCACAATACCCTGTGTACTAAATCACATAATTTTGTATGTCAGGCATTTGAGCAGCCATTCGCTGGCACTCCTCATGCTTGGTGGCACTCAGCTAGCAGCTAAAGTGCTAAAGGATCCAGGAAGACCACCTTTATCATCTGGCACTTTGATGAGGCACTGGAAGTTGGACTGAGCACCTTTCTAGGTCGAGTCACAAGCAGGGTGTCGTAACAGTAGAGCAGTATGCTGCAACCCTTTAATAAAGTTCCTCACGTTGTGGTGACCCCCCCCAACCATAAAATTACTTTGTTGCAACTTCAAACTGTAATTTTGCTACTGTTATGAGTTGTAAGGTAAATATCTGTGTTTTCCAGTGGTTTTCCAAAGTAACCCCTCTGAAAGGGCCATTTGATCCCCAGAAGGGTTGAGAACCACTGTAGAGGCTCAGGGTCCAAACGTGAAGGCACCAGAGGATGCTCTAAAGGCTCTGGCCTGGCAACTAGCACTAGGTAACTTCCCTATAAAGCTAGTCACCAAAGCAATCCTAGAGCCTGCAGAGAGTCAGGGTGAGGGTGACCTCTCTCTCACCCTCTCTTGGAAGGAATGCCAAACCTTTTGTGGCCTGGTTTAATCTGCCACAGATGGGATGTATAATAGTGTTAATTTAATCAGTGATTGTGAGAATTAAATAAAACAATACATATAAAGTACTGAACAGTTTTACGAGGCTTTTCCTGGGGAGACGTGAGTAAATGTCTATTCACCCCAGGTAAGTGCTGGACAGCAGACCGAAGGAATTCAAGTCTAAGTCAGTGAACCTGAGAGTTTATGGGGTAGCAGGAGCACTGGTGACTCAGAAGCGACTGCATCGCTGAGAGGCCTACCCAGTATGGATGATGAGCTTTGTACACCTTGAGTTCTTGACACAGTCTGAAGGCATCAGGTCTGGTTGGAAAGCATTCTCTCTCCGCCTTTGCTTACTAGTGTCAGAACCGTGGGGAGGGGCTTTGTAAATCTTGTAACTTTCAGGAGCTTTCTGAGTTTCATTTACTTCCTGAATCATATTTGCCTCTCTCCTCTTTTCAGAGGGACTGTTTTAATTGGGAGGCAATAGATACCTAAGAGACCACCATAGATTAAATGTATGTTTATATTGATTCTTACTGCATACAAGTGCACAAATGTACACACACACAGTACAAGACACATACAATATATACTACCTGGCATGTAAATTTTATAGATGCCACATATATTGTTAGTTCAACGTAAGGACTTTCCTAGCTCTATAAAGATTTCAAAAGTGACATGCACTGTGCACTGTTCTTCTAGGATGCTAGACAGAAGTAGTCACAGCTTCCAGTCAGCCATAATCACATGGAAATGCTTGGCGCCCTGCAGTGTTGCCAAGGTGTGACAAGGGTCAGTAGGTTGGATCTGGTAAGTGCATTTTTTCACATATTTCCAACTTATGATGGGTTTATTGGGAAGTAACCCTATTGTAATTTGAGAATCATCAATGTGTATATTTTATGGATAGTCTTACATGTAATTTTAGTAATAACTAAGTAGTGGGGACATGTATATTGACATTCTTAAGTTATCTCTTTATCAAATTTCATAGTATTGCCCAGGGAATTACTTTCATCATGGGGCGGAGGGATAGATGGATCCTTGTAGGAAGGCATCACAGTTTATGCCAAGTTGACATAAACCTACATATACTAGGGAAGAGGACATCTCAGTAGGGGAACTGCCTTCATCAGATTGGCCTATGGGCACATCTATGAGCATTTTCTTAGTTGCTAGTTGAAGTAGGAGGTCCCAGCCATTGTAGACTTGTGCCTTCCCTGGACAGATAGGCCTGAGATAAGAAAGGTGGCTGAGTAGGTCAGGGAGGCTCGAGCTAGTAAGCGTGCTCCTCTGTGATCTATGCCGCCATTCATGACGTCAGCTTTCTGCCTTTAGCTCCCACTTTGGTTTCCTTCGATGATAGACTGTAATCTGTAAGCTAAAACAAAACCTTCCCTCCACAAGCTGGTTACAGTCAGCATTTTGTCACAGTAACAGAAAAGCAAACCAGGACTAACATGCTTTGTTATTTGATTACTGTGGTGTGTGTGTGTGTGTGTGTGGTGTGTGTGAAGAGCCTTTTGAGAGAGAAGTTTCAAATATAAAACAGGATCCTACATGAAAAGGCTATTAGGATAGAGGTGCGTATGGCTTCATGACAATGTTTCATGAAGGCCAAGTATCTAGAAAAGAAATCCCGTCTATGGCAATGTTAAAGATAAAGAATGCATACTTAGCCAAAGGAGAAGTGCCAGGACAGAGACAGCGGCTGGCAGGGTCACCTTCCCAACATGAGATGCCGCATTTGTCAACAGAAGAACACAGAAGACAGAAAGCCAAGCAAGCTGGAACAGCAAGCCAGTTTCTTTTTTTCCTTTTTAAAGTTTATTTATTTATTTTATGTGTATGACTACACTGTCACTGTCTTCAGACACCCCAGAAGAGAACATCGGATCCCATTACAGATGGTTGTGAGCCACCATGTGGCTGTTGGGAATTGAACTCAGGACCTCTGGAAAAGCAGTCAGTGCTCTTAACCACTGAGCCATCTCTCCAGCTCCAGATTTGTTTTTCTTAAGGTTAAAAGTTGAAAGCAATGCCAGGCAGTGGTGGCGCACGCCTTTAATCCCAGCACTTGGGAGGCAGAGGCAGGTGGATTTCTGAGTTCGAGGCCAGCCTGGTCTACAGAGTGAGTTCCAGAACAGCCAGGGCCACACAGAGAAACCCTGTCTCCAAAAAAAAAAAAAAGTTGAAAGCATCAGAGAAGAAATTCCTGAGTGTGGAGTTGAGAGAAATTCTCCATCTTTCACTTTGAACGCAAGTAAGAGAGCTTATCTTGTTATAGCAGAATGATAGGAAAGCCGTTCCAGTCACCACCTAAGAAGAGAAACACAAAAAGCGTTACAGTGGATGGACAGGTGTCCTGGCCTATGATGCCCTGAGGACAGAGGAGGCAGCCTTCCTGTGCTCTGGGTCCAGTGCAGCCAGCAGGACTGTGTTCTTCTTGCCTTTATTCTCAGTATATTCTGGATGTTCAAACTGTGTTAATGAGCTAATGGCCTTCAGTTCAGCTTTCAATCAACAGTCAAAATCTTTCCCTAATTTACTGGGATAAATTCTTTGTAAATTAAAGAAAATTGACATTTTCATATGTACCTAGAGATACCTAAGATGTACCTAGTTTATTATCACTTGTCTTATAGACATATTTTAAGACACATTTTTCCCAAACAGATGATTTAATTACATAAATATTTAACTTTCCTTTATAGAGTCTAAATTTTATATGTATTGCCTAGAAACTATTTCTTTTTACCACGATTTAAAGTTAATGAGTTTTAAATTCCATCTATTCCTATAATGGCTTTATCTTTTAAGTCACCAATTAATCTGATTTAATAGTTTTGTTAAAGTTTCTAATTAATCTAGATTAACTTGCTGTAAAGCCCAAGGATGGGATACTATATTTATCTAAGCTAATAACTAGCTTTTGCATTGCAATTTATAGATTAATTCATTCCCCTTCTGATTGTAATATACTGGATCCCCATATGTGTTATAAATTTATTTTTATATTCTCTGGTCTATGCTTAATCTTCTCATTTTTTCCTTTAACAAATTACTTCTAATTCTTTTAGCTCCATGGGTAACGTTTTAATATCTGGTGGGATTCATCATCACAGCTTCCTTGTATGCAAAGATCAGGTTTAAAATGTAATGGGGAAAATGCTCCATTTATAATATTAATTATAAACACTCCGACCTGACTTAGCAAGATACGAGCAGGTGCACATACTTTAAAAAAAGAAAAAAAAAAAAATGCTTGGGTTGAGAACGCAAGAGGAAAGCTAAAGGCATACCATGATCCCAGTTCAGAAGGTTCAACAGTGGGAAACCCAGAGACAGAGCAGAGTGATGGCTAAGCCACCTACTGAGCTTTGAGGAAAACCTTACAAAATACTTCTGAGTTTGTCCCAGAGAAACCATTGTGAAAGAATTCCAGGAAAGTCCTCTTCATTTTGACAAATTATGAATTCTGCTTTTCTCCATTTGAGTTTTTTAATTCTCCAAAAGACTCCTGCTTATGCCAAAAAATGTAGCTAGTGTCACAGAGGTTTGGTAGCACAGACCTGGAGACTCTCAGACTCTCCTCTCCCTCTCTCTCTTCTTTCCCTCTCCCTCTCCCTCCCTCTCTCCCTCTTTCTCTCTCTTCCCTCTCTCTCTCCTCTCCCCCCTCTCTCTTTCTCTTTCTCTCTCCTAGTGACATTTAACCCAGGGCCTTGTGTATGCCAAGCATTCTCCTGCTTGCTTGAACAGGGTTCCTGAATACCCAACACAACTTTTTAAAAAAGCAAAATTTTCCTTCCATCAGGTAAGTAATCAAAGAAAGCCACTCAGCACACAGGCTTCATCTTCTAGACTCTTGTATCTGGTTCCGCTATGTACATATAATCATATAAGATGTTTTCGTAAAGTAGAGTAATTTAATATGTATGGTGTTCTGCACTTTGTCATTAAACACGATGTGAAGGACCCCCCCCCCGGCCTTGTCAGCGCATATACAACCCATTATATTCTTTTTAGTGGGGTCTAGGATATAGATATACTGTAAGTGAACTGCCCTTTATAGATGTGCATTTAGTATGTGACCTCAGATTGTCACTGTGTTTCCTCTGTCTTCAGTCAGCTGTCATTAGGTGTCATTATTTCATTGAAAGCCTCGTTTTGGCCCACTCTACTGTGCCACTGAGGGTTGGCTCCTAGACAGGCTGCATTGTCTTCGCTGGGACCCCGAAGAAGAGTCTGCCTCACCCCAGAGACCTTCCCTTTCATCACTTAGGCAATCCAGATCATTTTTTGAGTTGAATCTATTCAATAGATTAAGACCTATTTTTTTCTTTTATTTCTTAACACTGGTCCACCTCTTTCTTGACATTTCTCTCCTACTCCCACCTTTGAAACTATTCTTCATACACATCCTATATACTGTTGGCAGTTTCTCTTTCAGGGCTATCTGGTCTGTATCTCCCATGGTTATTATACACAATCAGTCATGATAATGAACATTTAGATCCTTCCCCTTGAGCTAGGGAGCAAATGAAAACTTACCGTTTTCCTCTGTAAGAGCGTCAGTTGGGAGAAGGTGAGTCCACATAAGAGGCTTTCCTTTCTTTTACTTTTACACCTGAAAAGAAACTGAGGCATAGGGAGGTTAAGAAAATTGTGTAAAACTTAGAAAGGAAAAAAAGAAGAGGAAGGAAAAGGGAAAGGGCGGGAGGGAAAGAGGGCGGGAGAAGGGGAGGAGGGAGGGAAGAGGGCAGGAGAGGGGAGGGAGGAGGGAAAGAGGGTAGGAGAAGGGGAGGGAGGGAGGGAAGAAGGGAGAGAAGGAGGTGCAGACACATGGGAGGGAGAAAGGAAAGGAAAATTGAACTCTAAGAAAGTACAAAATTTGGAGCTGGGGTGAAGACATGTCTAACATTCAAGGATTTATTACTTTATATTGTATGTGTGTGTGTTGTGGGGCTGGGAACACGTGTGTGAATATGTCTATTGGTGCCCATAGAGGGCAGAAAAGAGAGCTAGGTCCCCTGGAGCTGTGGTTACAGATAGTGTGAGGGGCCTGATAAGGATGGTAGGATCTGAACTTAGGTCCTCTAGGAGAGCAACAAGTGTTCTTACCTGTTGAGCCATTTCTCCAGCTCACGGTTTGCACACAGCCCCTGCCCTCTAGTTTTCCTCATCTCTCCTAAAATCTCACTGTGTTCTGAACACTAAGTAACCACAGGAAAAATGTCCATCCTTCTTGGATCCCCTTTCTTCTCTTGTCACCGGACATTGCCTCAAACATTTCTCACTGTTGTGTGTTGCTCCAGTCCTCTTCCCCCCATTTCTCTCAGCATTTTATATTACTACAGCTGGGAGCATTTTTTTTTTTCCTTAAAATACAGATTTGGCTTCCTTCCATCCTTTGAGTGTTCTTTGTATCAGTGTTTAAACATGTCACACCATTCTCATAGACTTCCAAAGCCAGGAGGGCTTCATCAGCTCTGTTATTATATATATATAATGGAAGAAAATTTCGGTTATCCGCCATAGAGCTCAGCAAAGCATCCTTCATTTTGATAAGTCGGTATCAGTTATTATTATTATTATTATTTTACTAACAGAGTAGCTTTATTCCTTTTACAGCTCTCGAGCCTTCTTGGTTCAGTGCCCTTCACAGAGACAGTTAGTAACTTTCCAGCTATCTGTTCATATTGAGTGAGGGATGCTAAATGTTTGGACTTGAGACTCACTTTGGTTTATTTCTCACAAGGCCATTTCCCCCAGCACTCCTCTGAAGTGCTTTCTCACCCCTGCTTCATGTAGCACCATAAAGGAAGCCAGTTGAGAAGGGTTTGTCCTTCTGCTTCCCAGTTCATCCAGAGACCATGTATCTCCCCGCGCACGCTTTACTTATCTACTGAGCATCCACACAATATGTTTAAGATGAAGGGACAAGAAAAGAAAAGGGGGAAGGAGGAGGAGGAGGAGAAGGAGAAGGAGGAGAGGAAGAGGAAGAGGAAGAAAAGAAAGAAGAAAGAAGAAAAGAAGAAGGCGGCAGCCACCATTGTCTTCTCTTTCTGTATTAGAATAATAGAACTCTTTTTCTAGATTTCTTTCCTTGCAATTTCTTATTCATATGCTTTCCTAAAAAAAAATATCTATTTGCTTTGTCTCCTTCCTCTCCTGGTACATTTGTTTTATCAGAGGGCCCAGTAATATCCTAGGAAAGATGAAGGCTTTTGAGCAAAACAGGTCTGATTGGAGTCTAGCTGTGTTGTTCACTAACCTATGCCACCCCTAATAAATTATGGAACGTCTCCCAGATGATTTTCTCATCTTGGTGCTAAGAAAACCCACCCTGTGGTTGGGAGATGAGAAAAACACACAGCACAGTGCCTGGATGCAATGTGTGCTCTTAGAGGCTGTTGTCATCATTGATGTCCTTATTTGTTCCTGCGACCTACCAGGTTTGTATTTGATGATTTGGATTGAATTCTTTTGCCTTCTCCAGTTATGATTCTTTTGGTTTGTTCTCTCTGTTATTCATTATTTATTTGATATTTAACATGATTTCCACCTTATGTTCTTTCTCGCAGTACTTGTTGCATAGAAGAATAGACAGTTATTCTTTCACAGTTTGGGAGGTTGAGAGTGTGAAATCGAAGTGCTAGCTTCCGTAGGCAAGAATCCTTTTTTGTTTCTTTTGCACTTCAGGTACTGGCAAGCAATCTTCAGAGGTTTTCAGCATTGTAGCTGCAGCACCCCCATCTCTGCCTCCACTCCATTTGGTGTTCTTTGTGTGTATTTCAGTGTCCTCTTCTTGGAAGGACACTAGTGATTAGATTTAATGCTTCAGCAATCTAATAAGATATCATCTTAACTTGATAATATCGACAAAGACCCTGATTTTGAAGGAAGGTCATATTCACAGGTCTTTGGGGTTCCATAGAGCCCTTGGAATTAGAATTTCATCATTTCTAGAGGAAGGACATAATTCAACTGACAACCAAAGGAGAAAGAATTGGGTGGGGTAAGTTATCTGTATGATGTTCAGGTGCCAGAGCCATTTGATGGTCACTGGGCATTCTATTGCTTTAGCAGCAGATTGATTGCCTTATGCCAGTTGCGATGATGTCATTCCTTTAAGCCTAAGCAGACATTTGTTTTAGGTGCTGGCAAATGATATCATTTTGAAAAATGAAATATGAAGGAACAGTTTTGAGAGACACACACATTGGAATAGAATTCATTTTTTTCTTGTGATTTGGCACACTGGATTAAACTGAAACACTGTCACCTTCTCTCTGGGCACTACTGAAGTCACACTGTTGTCATGTATCTTTACCCTCAAGTTCTCTAAATTGTGAATGGCCAAAAAAGTTATGAAGGGCAAAAGTCACTGTCTTTCTTTCCACATTGTTACACCAGTGATTTCTGTCTTCCAGAATCCCTGTTTTGAAACCAGTGCTGCCAGTGAGACAAACAGAAGTCAAGCAATTGAGATGCTCCTGGACCTGATCATGATGGAGAGGTGTACAGACAAGTCCTGGATTCCAGAGGGAGTGGTACAGTCCAATGGCCATACTTCTGTAGATCAACTCAATGAGGAGAAGGAGAAGGGGTTATGCGGCTGTTGAGACATCAAGTGAGTGCATCGCGGCAGCAGCACGTGGCCCCTGCCTGCCAGCTCTGCTGTAGAGACCAAGCCAGCAGGGGGAGATGTGCAAACAGCATATCATATGCCAAGTGCCCCTCCTCATCTCCAGTAGGATTGACTCAGCATCCATTTGTAACTCTTGCAGCTTTATATGATTTAGTCCATGAATTGGGGGAACTATTTCACAGAGCCAAAAGTATCTTATAAAAGCCCATGGGGCCGGTCATTTAGGGATCCAAGATTTCAGCCATGAAAGATTTCATCTGTATGTAGAATGCTGATGGTCCTGTCGCCTACCTCAACACAGACAGCCCTAGAGTCTCATTGAAGACATTAAGATGTTTGAGCAACAAAAAGCTAGCATGGTCTTGAGAATCCAGATTTCAAAATCCATACTGTAGAATTAATCACTCTCAAACACGTGGACCAATGTCTTTGAGCATTGCTTTTAACTTAGCCTTCCCTTTGACATGAACATAAACAGATGGCGGCCATATCTATAGACTCTGAATAGACTGCATTGACTCACTGTGAATTTGGTGGTGGTGGGAAGGGTTTGTAGAGTAGGGTAGGTGAAGTAGGGATCAAGTTTTGTCTGGTTCTTACCTGAGGGGTCATGGAGACCCTTGTGTTCATCTGTGGTCTGTTGGTTCGGTCCTCATCTGAACATCACTCATGCTTCTGCTGTATGTATGTATGTTTGTATGTTTGTATGTATGGTCTCTTCATGTGTATGTATGTTGGGTCTGGCACCTCAGGCTCTGCTTTCACTTGTCTGTAGACTGCTAATCTGACTTTTGCCATCAAGCTTTGGTGGTGGGGGGTTTCCCAGTTTGTTTTCTCCCCCATTAATGTAACTGAAGGTATCTTTTAAAAATTAAACAGCATGTTCATTTGCTATGTGGAGAGAGATCAGTGTCTGTATTTAAGCAGTCACATTTGTATGCCACTTTAAGAGAAGTGTCTGTAGCCTGTAGCTTTCACTGGGAATGTGGGCACTCATGTTTTTAACAGTATAAAGGAAAACGTGTACCTTGCATGGTAGTTTCTTTTTCTCTCTCTCTCTTTCTTCTTTCTTCTCTCTCTCTCTCTCTCTTCTCTTTCTTTCCTTCTTTCTTTCTTTCTCCTCTCTCTCTCTTTTATTTTATTTATTTTTTTTAGGGGGGGGACAGAGTCTTATTATGTAGTTTCTGGCTGGCCTGAAACTCCCTTTGTAGACTAGGCTGCCCTCAAACTCATAGACATCTACCTGTTTCAGCCCCCTAAGTGCTGGGATTAAAGTGTGGTCATCACACCTGGTTCTCAGAAGACTTTTAAAAATTGAACATCTATCATTTATTGCCATTGTCCTTTGACCCCACCTCCCCAGAAAAAACAGCCATGGCTACTAAACTTTTTCTGTTCTTGAAATGTGGGACTCGGGCTGGTGAGATGGCTCAGCAGTTAAGAGCACTGACTGCTCTTCCAGAGGTCCTGAGTTCAATTCCCAGCAACCACATGGTGGCTCACAACCATCTATAATGAGATCTGATGTCCTCTTCTGGGGTGTCTGAAGACACCTACAGTGTACTCATATACATAAAATAAAGAAATAAATCTTTTTTGTTCTTAAAGAAAGACAGAAATAAGAGACTCTTTGAAACACCAAAGTTGTCATTGAGGCCTATGCATCTGAATCCTACATATCTAAAACATGGGACCCATCACAGCCGTGCCTTCCAATGTTGCTCTAAGACTTCAGTGGAGTGCATCACATGCCAGGGCACATTTCTTAATGTCTCTTTTGTGAATACAAACAAGTCAATATGCCAGGTGTCGGTGGTGCACTCCTTTAATCTCCCACACTTGGGAGGCAGAGGCAGGCATTGAGTTTGAAGCCAGGCTGATCTATAGAGTGAGTTTCAGCACAGCCAGGGCTACATAGTGAAATCCTGTTTCAAAAGCCAAACAAAAGTTAATGCTTGCATAGTGCGGGTTTCAAGTAGTAGCTCCACAGTGAGATTTCACTCCTGTGGCTCCACAACAGGCACGGGGCTTAATGTGTGTGATAGTTGCCCAACACAAGAACTGCCTTGAGTTGTTGAAACAAAACTGTATTCTCGTTGAAAATGGTTTAAATTTGATATAAAATAACTCTTCTTTTTGTCACTGTATTTTTCTATTTACAAATCTGTGTGAACTTTGTGCCAATTAAACCATAATAATAAATAATAAAAGAGGTCCAGTATATCAAGATTCAGTGAATATTTCAAAGTAGGAATTGTAATGCCAAAGGAACCCGAATTCAGGAATGCAGAGTCCATTGAGGAGCCTGGACAAAATGATATCCCAGGAAGAGAGCTCTAGTTAAGTTTTTTTTTTTTTATTTTATTTCATGTGTATGAATGTTTGCTTGGATATATATCCGTGTCCCTTGTGTGTGCATGTCCTTGGAGACCAGTAAAGGACATTGGATTCTTTGGGACTAGAGTCACAGACAGTTGTCAGCTGCCTTGTGGTTGCTGGGAATTAGACATGGGTCCTCTGGAAGAGCAGCAAGTGCAAACCATAGCTAAAACGATTGGGGGCGTAGCTGAAGTGGAGGATCCACCTGGGGTCTTTAAGTGTGTGTACTCACAACCCTTCTGTAGGTGCTTAATCTGCAACAGCCCCGGTGCTGTGCACATCTGCAGATGGGAACTCATCAAAGACAAAGAAAAACATCAAAACAAGGAAACCACATGACTGCTCCTAGGTTTGTGCAGGAGGACGTTCATTAGATATGTGGATGAGCATAGCCAGAGGTAGACACATCTGGGAGAGTCCAAAAAGAGCTTGACTCTGAACCATGGGAGAGGGGGAGGGGAAGGGAGAGAGAGGGGTCATCAGCCAGGAGGCCAAAGATACAAAAAGGGGTGCAGGTATCCAAAATGTCTGGATTATATAGAGAAGAGCCTCTGGGGGAAGGGCACAAAAAAAAAAAAAAAAAGAAAAAAAACCTTAAATTTGTTAATGAAGACAACCTGCCTCCAGGTCTTCTCCCAGAGTAGAGTTACCTTATAAGGTGTCTTCAAGAAGTACTTAGTGATAAGCTAGTAATTTCACCCAAATAATAGACTACTGTAAAAACAAACAAACAAAAACAAAAAAACCAAAAACGGAAAAAAACAACCCATTTCCCTGTTGTAGACATGATGGCAGCACAATCATTATTAATCCCAGAACCGGGAGGCCGAGGCAGGCAGACAGATCTCTGTGAGCGCAGGGGCAGCTGGGGCTACTTGGTGAGACTTTGTCTCAAAATAACACACAAGATACAATGAGCAGTGACTAGGCGTAAGAAGCCCACGGCCACTCTGCAAGGTATGACTTTTTCTTCATGGTGCTTTATCTCCTAATCCTCACACATAAGCCTACATTAAAATGCCTTTAGGAGGTAGGATTAAGGTAGATTGGGGGTGGGTGGGCAGAGTTGGGAGTTGGGGACTCCAGGGGGTGTATGTGGCAGGCACACACCTTTAATCCCAGCATTCAGGAAACAGAGGCAGGCCAATCTTTTAAGTTCAAACTCCAGCCTTGTCTACAGAGTGAGTTCCAGGACACTTAGGGCTACACAGCGAAACCTTGTCATATACTCCCCGACCCCCAAAAAAACCTTTAGTAAAACATCCTCTTCTTCAGAAACTGGATAGTGCTACAATAATAATTCTTATTCTCCTCCTCCTCCTCTTTTTCTTCCTCCTCTTCCTCCTCCTACTCCTCCTCCTTCTTCTTCTTATTTTAGAGACATTTTCTATATATATGTAGCCCTGGCTGTCCTAGAACTCACGGAGTTTGACCTGGGTCTGTCTCCCGAGTGCTGGAATTACAGTCTGTGCTACCATTGCCTGCTACTCTGGAATTCTTTTTAGTGTCCAGGCAACAGATACTGGTTTGGTTTGGGCTGCCTTTGTGTTGGGCATCCCAAAATACCAACAGTGGGACTTTGTTTCAAAAGAGAACAGAAAGGAAAATCTTTGGTTCACAACTGTTAGCCAGGCATGGTGTCCACACATGTAAGCCCAGCATCTGGGAAACTGACACATGAGGATCCTAAGTTTGAGGGGAACTTGGGCTATATGGTGAGGCCCAGATGGCCTGGGCTACAGTGTGAGACTCTCCAAAGCAGGCAAATAAACAAAACCAAAAACGAATTCTATAGCCACTTTAATAAAATCACAAGGACTTTATCGTGTTAAGATGTGCACTATTCACCCAGTTTGACCAGTTTGTGCATATATAGATTTCCCTTGAAGCGATTGTTGCAGTCTCGAGAGTCTCAGGGGCTGGAAGGAAGCTTTGGAGTTAAGAACATGCACTCCTCCTGGAGGACGCAGTTGCATTCCCAGCATCCATGTCGGCTGACTCATAGGAGCCAATGGTCCTGGCCTGCCGGGACGACCTGCCCTCACTAGTACACAACATCAGCACTGACATGCAGACACGACATGGAATCAAACATCATAAACATAATAAAAGTCTTACAATGTAAAGCTTTAAGCATTGTTCTGTCTACTCACAGAAGTAAGTCCACTCTGCAGTCATCTGAATGTCTTTCTCTGCCTCTCAATTCCTATTCTTCTCATATCTCAGGACTCTTTCTGGCCTATTAAACACCTATAGGTGCCTAGACCCTGCTTGTCTTAGAGAGGTTCTACAGAGAGGACAAACAGAGTTTGGGGTTTTCTTCTGGCTGGAAATAAGACCCAAACTGTTGACCGCAGGAAGCCTGTAACTTCATTTTTTGTTTTTTGTTGTTTTGAGACAGGGTTTCTCTATGTAGCCCCAGATGTTCTGGAACTTGCTCTGTAGACCAGGCTGACCTGGAACTCAGATCTACCTGCCTCTGCCTCCTGAGTTCTCAGATTAAAGCATGGACCACCACATCCGAGCTAACAGAAGATGTTTTATTTTATTTTTTTTAAAAGATGTATTGATTTATTTATTTTATGTATATGAGTACACTGTAGCTGTCTTCAGACAAACCAGAAGAGAGCATCAGATCCCATTACAGATGGTTGTGAGCCATGTTGAGGTTGACAGGAATTGAACTCAGGACCTCTAGGAAGAGCAGTCAGTGCTCTTAACTGAGGAGCCATTTCATCAACACCCAGAAGACTCTTTGAATAAGGACATCCTCTGTAATTTGTAATTTGATTTCTTAAACTGCAATGAATAAATATGAACAGGAAACAAAATTGAAATATAATTCTGTTGTTTAGAGAAAAGAGGCATTACAAATGTAACATTCTCTCTGAAGGAAGCCACGTGTGTGGAGTTGCCTTAATTAAACGTGTTTCTTTTTTGTCCCTGCCCAGCTGTCTCTAGAAAGTAAAAGAAATTGGGAAACTCAGCATACCTGAGTATTCGATTTGGGGGTTGGAGGACTTTTGAAACAAGAGTTTCTCTGTGTAGTCCTGGCTGTCCTAAAACTCACTCTGTAGACCAGAATTAAGAGATGTTCCTGCCTCTGCCGTCCTGAGAACAAAGGCATGCACCACTACTGCCTGGCAATGGAAGCATGTCTTAACTCCTGCCTGGGCAGGTTACTTAGTAAGACTTGTCTTAAAACCAAAAGTAACAGAAAATTTTTAAATGATTTATTTATTTTATATGAGTACATGGTAGCTGTATTCAGACAAACCAGTAGAGAACATCAGATCCCATTACAGATGGTTGTGAGCTACCATGTGATTGTTGGGAATTAAACTCAGGACCTCTAAAAGAGCAGTCAGTGCTCTTAATCACTGACTCTCTCCAGCCCCCAAAATTTTTAAGTATATGGAAACTTGGTACCCAGAAAGAGGCAACTCAGAGCTAAGGTGCAGGGACTGAGACTTTGATTTTTTGGAGACAGAGTTTCCTCCATGTAGCCCTGGCTGCCCTGGAATTTGCTGTGTAGATTAGGGTAACCCCAACTCAGAGATCAGCCTGTCTCTGCCTCCTGAGTGTTGAGATTAAAGGCATTTGCCACCAAAGCCCTGTCACCTGTGAGATTAAATTGGCCTTGAAGTCAGGTAACACTGTGCTGATGTTAGATCTACTGTCATCATCTCCCTGTGTTCACACTTAGGCTGTCTGATGCTTCCCAACAACACACACCTTAAACATAGAAACCAGCTTCTCCCTCTGGGACAGCAAGCTGCCCACCCCCACTCCAGGTGCAGCCAGTGACGCCTTGAGCAGAGGCGGGGCTTCTGGGAGGGGGAAGGAAGGCCTGAGATCCAATTGGAAGGACTTGAGTGGGAAGAGGCCAGTGAATAGCCCTTGAAATAGGGCTCTGAGCTCAGATTCTTTGAGCTCGCTGGTTTTGGAGTCGGGTAGGCTTTCTGCGGTGAGACTGGTGGGTACAGTATGGCCACTCTCAGAGGTTTCAGCTGGATCCCGCTGATCAATAAGAAGGTAGTGTATTTGAAATTGCCGAAGAGGTCAAGCTGCCCAAGTGTATCCGAGTCAAGGTAATTGAGTGAACGTCCATAATCGAGATGTACGTGGAACGAATGAAGTGAATTCATGTTAAGTGAACTGGAAAGACAAAGGTAACCTTTTCCTGACCTCAATGTACACCTGACTACGATGTTGCTCCTATTGAAATGAAAAGCCCTCTCCAGTTGTGCTGTGGCCCACGAATGGAAGCCACCTCACTCTCAGGTTATCTGCTCCTGTCCAGGTAAGGACGGAGAGCACTCCGATGGTTGAAAAGATGCTGACAGTTGATCATGTGAACGTTGGTTCAAAGAACGAGCTGAGATTTGATCTTGGCGCCTTCTTTAAGGGACGTAATAAGATCTCTACTAATGTGGGCACTATGCGAGTGAAGATGGAAGTAGTATGGGCTGGGAAGTTTAGGTAGGCTATCCTGGCCGGCAAGTCTTGGCTCTTAGGTAGAGGTGGATTTTGGAAGTTCTGAGGCAGATGACCTTGGTTTAGACCCTTAGTCTACTCTTAGGTTCAGGGTGGTTGTCCTAATCGACCTGCCTACACTGTTTTCTTCCAACTCAGAGGAGGCTTTGGGGGTGAGCTGAGGTGGACTATGGAGGCCACAAGGGGCCACCCAGTCGACTCCTGTGACAGTCCGTACAGGCTGCCACCCAGACGTCTCATTGAGATCATTGAGGCTGACACCCAGCCGACTCCTGTGATGGTCCCTGAGTCTGCCACGCAGCCGACTCCTGAGACAGTCCATGAGGCTGCCACCCAGATGGATCCGGTGAAGGTCAGCGAGGCTGGCCACCAGTTGGCTCCGGTGGCGGTCAGTGAGGCTGTCCCCAGGCAGTTCTTGAAGGTCTGAGGCAGCCACCCAGCGTTCCTGTGCCGGTCTGTGAGGCTGCCCGCCAGATGGATCCGGAGAAGGCTGTAGCGAGGCCTTGCCACCAGTTGGGGTCGGTGCAGGTCAGTGAGGCTGCCACCCAGCAGTCTCCTGTGAAGGCTGTGAGGCTAGCCCAGCTGACTCCTGTGCGGACTGTGAGGCTGCCGCCCAGCAGATCCGGTGCGCTAGTGATGGTGCCACCAAGTTCCCAGGTTTGAAGGGTCCGTAGGCTGCATCCAGTGATCCTGTCCGGTCTGTGAGGGCCTGCCCAGAATGGATCCGTGCAGGTCAGTGAGCTGTCCAGCGCAGCAGGTACTGTGAAGGTCTGTGAGGCTGCCACCCAGCTGACTCCTGTGCCGGTCTGTGAGGCTGCCGCCCAGATGGATCCGGAGAAGGTCAGCGAGGCTGCCACCCAGTTGGCTCCGGTGCAGGTCAGTGAGGCTGCCACCCAGCAGTCTCCTGTGAAGGTCTGTGAGGCAGCCACCCAGCCGACTCCTGTGCCGGTCTGTGAGGCTGCCGCCCAGATGGATCCGGAGAAGGTCAGCGAGGCTGCCACCGAATTGGCTCCAGGGCAGGTCCATGAAACTGACTCACAGCAGACTCCTGTGGAGGTTAGTTGAAGGCTGGTGAAGCCTTCTCCCAGAACACTTCAGGGGAGGTCCACCAGGTTGTCCATGGGCAGTCTCTCATTGAAGACTGTGAGGCTACCACGCAGCAGAATTCTGTAGATGTCCCTAAGGACTTGTCTCAGAAGTGTCCTGAGGTTTTTGAGTGGGAGACCCAGAGTTCTTTGGATGGCAGTTATGTCATACTTCAGCGTCCAAGGGCTGTCTGGGAACCATTTACCATGTTATAAATGCATCTCTGGTGTGAGCCAGGATAAATGGTACACACCTGCCAATCCAGAACCTAGAGGCAGGGGTTGGGGCGTTGGGGTTGTGTTGGCGGGTGGGGGTGGGGGTGGGGCTAGCTTGGGCTGAGTAAGGCAGCTTGTCTTAATCCTCAGCCTGCCTAAGACTCCCTTCACCTTTCTTTCTGGTTGTTTTTGCCCTAGGAATTTGGAGGAACAAAGTAGAGCCGCTTTGCTTCCCACCTTGTGTTAAATGTTTGCAAACACAATTTAAAGTATTCTAATAAAAACTTGCATTCCTGCCGAGTGTGTTTATTGGTGGAATGGGGACAGTGTGCCTCTCCACAGCCTAGTGCTGTTGACACTTTATCTGTCTTCCCTGAGGAAGCTTGGATAGCTGTCCCCATCCTGGCACCTCCAGATCAGATGCTTCCATTGTGTTGCTTAACTCAGTACATCTGGTGTTTCCATAGAGATGCCCTGAGGGGCCATTGAGTGTCCTGACTGTATCTTGAGGAGACTGCTGTGTGAAACCTTGTAACTTGCCGGGCGGTGGTGGCGCAGGCCTTTAATCCCAGCACTTGGGGAGGCAGAGATAGGCGGATTTCTGAGTTCGAGGCCAGCCTGGTCTACAGAGTGAGTTCCAGGACAGCCAAAGATACACAGAGAAACCCTGTCTCGAAAAACCAAAAAAAAAAAAAAAAAAAAGAAACCTTGTAACTTGATAACTGGCTTTGAAAGGTTTGGTTGTGGGGCTCACAGAGACTGGGTCACCAGCCAGGGAGCACGCAGGGGATGGACCTAGGGCCCCTACACATTTGTAGCCAATGTGCAGCCTGGTCTTCATGTGGGTCCCCAAACAAATGTGCATGTGGCTGGCTTGGTCCCTGTGCCCTGCCATTGGATACCCTGCCCCCTACCTGGACTGCCTGGGTGGACCTCAATGGGAGAAGAGGTACCTAGCCCTGCTGGGACTAGATGTCCCAAGGGTGGGGGCTCCCTTCTGTTAGAAAGGGGAGGGGGCAATGGGAGGGAAGGGTTTGTAAGGCTGGGGTTGGGAGGAGATGGGGCTGGAATTGGCTTGTCAAGTGAATTAAAACAATTGAAACAAAGAAAGCAGATTGTAGCCAGTTGCCAGCAGCTAGCTACTTCAGACTTTGGCTAGTGTCTCTGAGAGTAGGGGGGTTTATTGTAGGAGGGCTAGGATGCAAAGCTGTCACCCTCAGGACTTCCTGGGGCCAGGTGGCATGTCTCAGAAACCTGAGGTGGAGGCAGCTGAGTGCTACCTTTGAGCAGTTTGAGCAGAAACATTCAGGTGGTAGGGCTAGCAGCTGGCAGTGATGGCAGGAGGCAGGGGCTGGTGATGCAGGCCTTTATCCCCAGCCCTTGGGAATCTGGGCCAGGAAGACCTGGAAGTTCAGGGTCCAGCTGATACAGTAGCTAGTTCAGGCCAGCTGGGGCTGCACAATGAGAGCCTGCCTCAAATTTGAGAAGATAGTCCTGGAGGAGGGGAGAGTAAAACATGGGCTTGACACATGGGAAGCAGAGAGAGCTTCCATGGTCTGGATGACAAAGCTGGATACAGAAATGAGTTTGAGGGTGGGATACCAAGTTTAAGGAACCTTTCCTTGGGCATGTTCTGTTCTTTGGTGGCAGGGTCTCCCTGTATAGCCCTGGCTGGCTTATTATAGCTCACTACATGGTTCCTCCTGGCTTAGAACTCAGATCTGCCTGCCTCTGCCTCCCTAGTGCTGGGATTAAAGGCATGCACCACCACCTCCTACAAAGCTGACCTACAATTACCTCATGACTGATGGGACTATAGGAGTGTATCACTCTATCTAGTGTTAGTCCACACCAGCAAAGCTATGTTAATCCTGAGAATGCCAGAAAAACCAACTCCACCATTTTGGGCCAAATTTAAAGCAAGTATTTAATAAATATTCAATACTGACCAGGAAGAAATGGGCTTTGGTCAGGAACATTCCCCAGGAATTTCCCAGTTGGAATGGCCTCAAGCCATGCATTTGAGGGACTTGTAAGGACAAATTTATAGGCCATCTTACTTTCCATGAAGCTTATCTCCCAAGAACTCCCAAGAGTTGGCAGCATTCCAGGAAATGACCTGGTTCCTGGTCAGTCAAAGTTATAGGTTAATTTTGGGCATCCCACTGGCCAGTTCTAAAGATGGAAAACCATAGCAATTGTGTCTTTCACCTTGTATGTATGGTATTACATGGGTTTCAGGATGACACTGCACATAACATGGACTTTCATTTGATTACATTTGCCAGTTTTTACCTTTCTCTCTGCTTTTAGCTTATTTGTTTGAATTTATATTTCCCATAATGAGAAAGAACTTGTTAGGTCTGTCTAAGACTACTTGTCTTTCTTGGTATGATGCACTTCATCTGTTTTCTTATAAATGCCTCTCTCAGAATTCTTCAGCTTCCCAAGTGGTGAGACCATATAGGCTCTTGTGTACTAGGAAGATAGGAAGAAGGGGTTATCATGGTCTCCTGTAGCCCAGGCTATCTAGTTTCCTACATAGTGGAAGATGACTTTGAACTCACGATTTTCTTGCCTCTGTCTCTTAATGCTACAGTGACAGTGCACTGCCACAGTGGCTTTCAGATTTCCTGTTTTACAGGAAAGACAGCAGCAGATAGTGAATGAAATGGGTAAAGAAACCCAAAGAGCTACTCTGTGGCTATTTATTCCAAACTGCCAAGGCTGGCTGTCCAGAGAGCAGAGAGAAGGGTGTGTGGGGGCTATATTGTATCTGCTGGATTATAAGGATTGGGTACCTGGGAGGAAAGGAGCTTGTGAGTAGACTGAGGGAAACCTAGAGGCTAGCATTGACCTTGATACATGGTGGGGCACCACAGGCATAAGTTAAGGGAGCCTTAGATAAGAAGGCTTTTTTTTTTTCCCCAGAGATAAGAAGAATGGCACTTTTCGGGAAGTAGGAAATATATTCAAACCCTGGAAGAAATTCTAGCTTTTATCTAAATGTCTGATTCTGGGAAAAGAAATTTCTTGACTGTTTTGAAATGAAGGAACACTCTACACTCACAGAATAGGCCTAAAATTGGGCTGGAGAGGTGGCTCAGAGGTTAAGAGCACTGACTACTCTTGGGAAGGTCCTGAGTTCAATTCCCAGCAACCACATGGTGGCTCACAACCATCTATAATGAGATCTGATGGCCTCTTTTGGTATGTCTGAAGATGTCTCATCATATATATAAAATAAATAAAATCTAAAAATACAGAAAGGAAAAGAAAAGGAAAAAACTCATTTGAGAGGGAAGCTGAACCGAGTATCTTACTTAAAAAAAAAAAAAGTCTAAAATGACGGTCAAAGAATATGGTAAGATGTGTGTGTGAAACATTCTTGGTTGGAAAAAGCACCAGAGGAACAGGTAGGTCTTCTATAACCGAGCTGTTTACAGGTACTTTTTTTTTTTGAGACATGGTCTTATGGCTCAGGCTGACCTGGGGTCACTACATAGCCAAGGATAGTATTGAACTTCTGATCCCTCTGCCTCTGCTTCCAGTGCTGGGAAACAGGTGTGTGTGCTACTATTTCTGGTTCATGGGAGTTACATCTAAGGCTTTGTACAGGCAACACTTCAGGAGACAACTGAGTTATATCTCCAGCCCTAAAACCTTGTGACATAAAGCCCCAAAGACACTCAGAATGGACTGAAACATAAAATCTTCCTGTCTCACTCACAGCCCCACTCTCTCAGAATAATGGGATCACAGGCTTGAGCACTCTGTCCCGTACATCTGACTTTAAAAAAATGTTAAACTGGGTTGTTGTGGATGACATATGCCTTTAATCTTAGCACTCAGGAGGCAGAGGCAGGCAGATCTCTTTAGAGTTCAAGGCCAGTCTGGTCTACAGAGTGAGTTCCAGGACAGCCAGGGCTACACAGAGAAAGCCTGTCTTGAAAAACTAAAATAATAATAAAGAAAAGACACCTAAAAAGCTTTAAATGTGATCTTCTTTACATGTCATTTATATATTTATATATATGAAGAAATGTGTAAATTTTTAAACTTACACAGGGACTGGAGAGGTGGCTCAGAGTGGACTGTGACTGCAGAGCTCACTGGCAGCACCCACATTTGGGTGACGCACAATGGTCTGTAGCTCCAGCCCCAAGGGACCCAATGCCCTCTTCTGTTCTCCATAGGAATCGTACTCACGTGTGCACAAGTCCACACACAGATACACACACACTTCAAAATGTACAAATCTTCCCAAAGGAATCCCGGGCTGGAGATGTCCCTTGGTGATGGCAGAACACCTGTCTGGCATGTGCAGGGCTCTGGGTTCATCTCCAGCACTCAGAAAGAGGCAGAGCAGTGCATTTGGCGCCGTGTGCAGTAGAGCTCAGAATCCTGCTTCCAAGTTTTCCACTGTATCAAGATGGTTGGTGTTCCTCACATTCTCAAGGCATGTATGTCTTGAGCAGAAATCACTTACCAATTCTATTGGTACTTTTCCTCATAGTGTCTCTGCACAATGTTTAGGTGGAATTGTGTTGAAGAATGAACACTTTAAAATTCATTATAATACCAAACAGTTCTAAAAGTGATGAGTTAAGAACTGACCTTCTGCCGGGCGGTGGTGGCACACGCCTTTAATCCCAGCACTTGGGAGGCAGAGAGAGGTGGATTTCTGAGTTCTAGGTCAACCTGATCTACAGAGTGAGTTCCAGGACAGCCAAGGCTAAAAAGAGAAACCCTGTCTCGAAAAAAAAAAAAAAAAAAAGAAAAGAAAAACAAGAACTGACCTTTTCCCCAAGCCTTAGGCAGCTACTTTCACTTATTTAAAATCAATGCTGCCAATTGGATTTGTCCGTGTGTATAGCTTTTTCACTGGCTTTTAAGCTCTACCCTTTTTTGATTACCCACCTTTGTCAAATGTGTATATCTGAGAAGGTACATTCACCCTCACTGCTAAACTAGATTTATTGGTCATCATTATTATATCTTTATAGATGAATCACTTTGTCAAAATTCATAGAAAATTGCTTTCAGGCCAGAGAGATGACTCAGTAGGTAAGGGTGCCTGCTACTGAACAAGCCAGCTCAGTCAGTCAACAGGTTCTCCACCACAGGAGTGAGGATTAAAAAAAAAAAAAAGACAATTAGACAACATTGCAGCATGACCCCAGCAAGTTCTGAGGCTGAAGGCTAAGGTGGGTTTAGTTTTTTCCAATTTGCATTTAAACCATTTTAAATACATGCAAGTATTTAAGTCAGTTCTAGGTTGTGGAACTAGCAATACCATAAATGCAAATAGTCAAGGAACAAGCAAGGCAATAAGCAAAGTCCCATGATCACTGTTTCTAAGGGCTCATCAGGATGACAAAATATCTGAGCCTACTTCCATGTCCTAGTCCAAAGTCATATTCGTGCCTGAAGTCTACTTTTTTGTTGTAGCCTAACACTTAGATTCCTGAGTGAAATTACTTTTCTGTTTAGTCTAAAATTAGATTCCTGACTGAACTTACTTCCTTGTCATGGCCCAATGTCAGATTCCTGCCTAAAGTATATTTCCTTGTTCCTTGACCAACGTCAGATTCCTGACAAGCAGGGCCAAAAGCTCTCCACATTTCCCCCCTTTATTTTGTTTAACAAGACTGAGCCCTTCTTATGTCATTCTGACAAGAATGCTCTCCTTACCTGTCATGGGATATGCACTATCTGTCTTTAGTTGGTAAGGTGTTCCAGAAGGTTGCCCATCCTTGAATTGCCAGCCTGTTTAATCTGGAAGTCCATTTTTAGTTTCAAGCCATGTACTTTGGCTGCCAACATATTGATGTTGTTAAAGACAAGCTTTAACATGATGGGCAGGAATAAAAGTATTCTCAGGACAAAAAGGTGCTAGCATGATCAAGCTGTGTATGCCATTCTTGAAGTTTGACCAAGATGGAAATACTGACTTCAGGCCATGAATAATCTCATCAGCAGTACCTGCTGGATCAAACCTCAGTGGATCAGCATTGTTTAAATTCATAATCTCAGTGTGCAAAGCTAAAACATCCAGAGAGGTGTTAGAATTATGCCAAACGCTCTGTAAGTGCCTTTGAACCTTTTCCCAATTATAGTGGCTTTTGTTGTAAATTTTAGAAATAACACAAATCCGTTGGTATTTGTCATGGCACTCGAGATGGCTCCTTACATTTAAACCCTAAACCTCCTCTCCAATAATTTGAATAGTATCATAAAGAGCATCAATTCGTTGTTCCAAATGTCTATCTAAATTCTCTTGAATACTCAGAACATTAGTAACATTTTTTGCTAGATGATTAACAAACGTAGCTGTCATAACTTCTTGTGTCAACACAAAGCAATCAAAGTTGCTATGCCAATAATAATAATCAAGCCCACTACCCTATTGATTCTGCTGAAAGCATGACTCACTTCTTCCAGTACTTGTAAGTTTTTTTTCAGAATGCCAAGGTTCTGCAATACTCACAGGCAATAAAACAAAAACTGGTTGATAGACCACCATAAAAGACATGCCAGGTTTCAACACACACAATTTGAAATTGTACAATCAATACAACTTACATTGAATAATGTAGAAGAAACAAAATTAATTTTAACATGACAAGTAAAAGAGCCTTAACACATGTGCTAACACCTGTTTGAAATCCAGATCCTGCCCCAACTTTATCTATTGCTAACATCATAGAGAACTGCAGCTAACTCCCAAATATGTCTCTGAAAATGTCCAGAACCAGCCTTCCAAATGAAGACTGTCATTTCCAATATTGGATTGATTTCTAGACCAGTCCATGAATGAGTCAGAATAACTGGTCACATTAAAGGAAATAGAAGAGTCATTATAACTTCACTTTTTGATTCTCTGTCCCATAAGGTCTAAAAGCTTGAAGCAAGGCAGCTTGTCCAATCTGGGATATAGGCAAGCAAAGGTGGGTCAGGAACATATGTCCAATACAGCTTCCTAGTCACCATTGTCAGGGCACTCTGAAAGCTCACAGATCAGCATCATTTTTTGTCCCAGCATCAGCATGTCTTACCAATCATTCTGGCAGCTAACCCGTTCCTTCAGCATCCTGCAGAAAAAACACAAACATTCCCTCTTCCCCATATTAAACACCTGATCTGGATCATGCCATATGCCTGTAAGTGGATCCTTCCATTTCACCTAGCTATAAGTATGCCTAGTTGTAGGATGCCATAGACACTCAGCAGAGAGTTCCTTGGCATCCAAATTTTAAAATTTTAAAATAAAAGAACATGATTTAAATAAATTAGTGGTATATGGGGATATAACCTCCCCCTTTTTCATTTTATGAAGATATTGTTTTAAAAGTTCCATCATACCTGTTTCTTTTTTTTTTTTTTTTTTTTTTTGGTTTTTCAAGACAGGGTTTCTCTATATGCCCTGGCTGTCCTGGAACTAACTCTGTAGACCAGGCTGGCCTCGAACTCAGAAATCTGCCTGCCTCTGCCTCCCAAGTGCTGGGATTAAAGGCGATCATACCTGTTTCTTAATACCTTCTCCTTGATTAAAAGGAATTCCAGTAATAGAGTAATATTAGATTGTTGACAAAACATCTCAAATGTTTGACTGTAATAGCCAGTTCCATCATTTGTTTAATCTGATTTGGAACAATCAGCATAGAAAAACAATGTAGGCAATGACTAATTACATTTTTAGTTGCTTCTCCTTGTTAAAGCAGTTGCAACTAGAAAGCCTGAAAAGGTGTCAATAGTCACATGTACATTTTAGTTTTCCAAAATCAGAAACATGAGTAACATCCATTTGCCATAATTGATTAGTTATAAGTCCCTGATTAACACCATTATGTGGTCCAGGACCACATAATGAGGACATTGAGGACAAGTCTTTACAATTTGACTTGCATATTCCCTAGAAATATTAAATTATTGTCTCAAGCTATTACTATTTTGATGATGTAAAGAATGAGATTGTTTGGCTAACTCTTCCTGGTATACAAATCTGCTGTGGCATTGACCTAAGGGGTCCAAGCAATCCAGTATGGGCTCTTAAATGTCCTATAAAGTTAAGGAGCAGTGCATAAATAATTACAAAATTTGAGAAGTAGCAATATCTAAAAAAGGAATCATTTCTAGCAATTGTAAACCATAAGCTATATATTGGCTAACAATGTACAAATTAAAAGCTTGGTTTTTCAGCATTTCAAAAACAGTAACTAGCCGGGCGGTGGTGGCGCACGCCTTTAATCCCAGCACTTGGGAGGCAGAGGCAGGCGGATTTCTGAGTTCAAGGCCAGCCTGGTCTACAGAGTGAGTTCCAGGACAGCCAGGGCTACACAGAGAAACCCTGTCTCGGGGAAAAAAAAAAAAAAAAACAGTAACTAAAACACGTAGTTCAAATATTTGTGCTAAAGCAGGGGGAAACTCAAGAGAATGAACATGGGATCCAATAACATATGCTGCCTTCCCATTAGATGAGCCATCTGTAAATACGGTAAGCACATTTTCTATGTGCTGCATGTGTAAATTTACAGGAAATACAAAAGCATGCATAGAGGAAAACTGTAACAACTTGTCTTTTGGATATGATTATCAATTTTGCCTGAAAAATTTGCACATACAATAGATTAAAAATCGGTATTTTGCAATAACTGATTTAACTGCTGTTTGGAACAAGGAATAAATATTTCATCAGGTTCTTTCCCAAAATATTTTTTTGATTCTATCCTA
Source organism: Mastomys natalensis (assembly GCA_021653895.1). Lineage (NCBI taxonomy): Eukaryota > Metazoa > Chordata > Mammalia > Rodentia > Muridae > Mastomys > Mastomys natalensis. Next base: position 178,698 of record JAJTUV010001350.1, read on the forward strand.
CAATTCTGTATTAACACAGCAACAGCTTCATAATAGGGTGTTAAAACTTTACTGGGAGATGAAGAAAGATGAATCCACATTAATGGACCCTTTTGCCAAAGAACTTCTGTGGGCACATGAGTAGCAATAATGCAAACAGCCAACAATTGACTAGTCTGTATAATGTATCTGTTTTTGACAAATAGCTTCCTCTACCTTCTGCAAAGCTATCTGTCCCTTATCAGTTAATTGTTGAGGGGAATTAGGATTAGCATCCACCTTGAGAATATCAAACAGAGGTTTAAGTTCTCCTATGGTAAGGTTAAGATGAGGTTTTAGCCAATTACTATCTCCTAATAACTTTTGAAAATCATTAAAAGCAAACTTTTTTTGCATGTACAGCTGCAAGCCAGAAGAGGGCACTAGATCCCATTACAGATACTTGTGAGCCACCATGTGGTTGCTGGGAATTGAACTCAGGACCTCCAAAACACCAGTCAGTGTTTTTAACTGCTGAGCCATCTCTCTAGCCCTAACTATCTTTTCTTATTGGAATTTTCTGTGCCACAATCTGCTTAGGATATAACTGAGATCCCAAATATTAAGAGGATATTGCCTTTGAATATTTTCTGGAGCAACAAGCACTCCCCAAAATTTTAAAGCTCGTTGTATGAGAGCAAAGGCTTGTAGTAAAACTCCTTCAGAGGAAGCAGCTAATAAAATATTCATATAATGAATATACACTGAAAGATTCAAACTCCTAACCTCTTGTATTGAAGCAGCAACAAACCTTTTTACATAATGTTAGGCTAAGGCAAAACTTTCCAATCCTTGCTTCATGGATTCTTTAAAATTACAAGCAAGCTCACTAAATGCAAACCTTCCACAGTCACCAGAATGTAAAGGAACAGTATAAAAACAATCCTCCAAATCTATAAAATTCTATATGCATCTCTTGGAATGGCAGCTAGAGTAGGCAAGCCAGGCTGCACAAGTTCCATAGCCTCATCAACCCTTCACAAACCTGCAACAATCTCCACCTGCCGAATTTCTTAATTACAAATATGTGTAAGTTAAAATCCCGAACTTGTGATCCAACTGCAAACTGCAGCCAATGGAACACTGGTAATTCAACCACAATCTTTGAGTTTCCCTTGTAACACCAGAGCACAACCATAACCTTGGAAAGCAAAACTCAACCTCCAAGGAACAGTCCAGTCTCTAAAAACACCAACTGAATTACCCCCATGCTACAAAGTTTGGCTGCCAATTCCTGCACACACACACACACACACACACACACACACACACACACACGAACACAAGACAGTTCAGGCTTTACTACTTCAAAGAGACACTGCCCTAAATCTTTTATAAGTCTTTATAATACATAAAATATTACCTAGTGTAGACATATCTTTAGAGACCTGTTTCCCTGGTGGCTCATGCCACCTGTTGTTGTTTAGAATGACTCCAACCCTGAGTTACCAGTTTTAAACCAACTTTCTGTTACCAATGTTACATTTTTTTTTTTTTTTTTTTTTGGTTTTTCGAGACAGGGTTTCTCTGTGTAGCCCTGGCTGTCCTGGAACTCACTCTGTAGACCAGGCTGGCCTCGAACTCAGAAATCCTCCTGCCTCTGCCTCCCAAGTGCTGGGATTAAAGGCGTGCGCCACCACTGCCCGGCTAATGTTACACATTTTTAATCATACCCAATAACTTATAAACCAATAATCTATAACCAAGATATGCAGAACTTACTTATACTTTTAAAACCAGTCAGAAAGAAAAATGAAGTGGCTGCACACATTTTATATATTTAGACCAGACAAAATTCTTACTTTTTCTAGCTGTAATTGCAAGAGAGGAGCACCTGCTGAACCCAATAATCACAGATTTTTCTAGAAGAAAAAACCATCAGCTCCTTACCATAGAAATCAAAAATCTGCTGGCCTCCTTAAGAGTGGCTTTTTACAGACAGTGAGACCACGGCAGGGTTTCTTCAGCTGTGCTAGACTCCTAACCACAGGTGCAGGGCACCAAAGGTCAATTGAAACTTTTTTCTTTTTACTTTTTATTTCTTTTTTTCTGTTTTCTTTTTCTTTTCTTATTCTTTTTTTTTTTTTTTCAAACGAGTTAAAACCAAATCAAGAGGTGAACAACTAGCAGATAAAGTTTTAATTAATTTTTCTTTTGAGCATGAAGCACAGAAAAAGATTCAAGCAATGAAACAAAAGCACAGCGATAAACAGTCAGATTGATGCACCAAGAACAGAGAGGGAAGATGACTAGATGTCCTACGAAAGGGACCCAGATATCCTACCTAAGGGATCCCAAACTAAGCATTCCTCCAGTAGGAGCCAGAGAGGAGGCAGGACGTCTTCTTACCTTCACCTGTTTCGAGGACAGTGCTGAGACAGCGTACCTTCATTTTCCTTCTCTTTCGCCAAAGCATCAACAGACAGAAGGGAAGAACTGCTTTTCTCAAACCCATGTCTAGGGTGTAAACTATCTCTAATCAGGGTTCCAAAGACTAAAAGCATCTATGAGAATTTCCTTTGCTTTTCTAGATTTTTAGCTTGACTTTAAACACATACACAAAACACATCTTACCACTATCTTGTCCTTCTACAAGGTTTATTGACCACTGGCCCAAATTTTCCTCTGCACGCACTTCCAATTTCCACGGTGTCCTTCACTGTACCCCACTTACTGGAGCTCCAAAGTTGAGGTGCCATCTGACCAAGCCAGCTCAGTCAGTCAACAGGTTCTCCAGCACAGGAGTGAGGATTAAAAGAAAAAGACAATTAGACAATATTGCAGCATGACCACAGCCAGTTCTGAAGCTGAAGGCTGAGGAGGGTTTATTTTTTTCTCAATTTGCTTTAAACCGTTTTAACTACATGTAAGTATTTAGGGCAGTTCTAGGTTGAGGAACTAGAAATCGAATAACTGCAAATAGTCAAGGAACAAACATGACAATAAACAAAGTCCCATGATCACTTTCTAAGGGCTCATTAGGATGAAAAAATTATCTGAGCCTACTTCCCTGTGCTAGTCCAAAGTCATATTCATGCCTGAAGCCTACTTTTTTGTTCTAGCCTAAGACTTAGTTAGATTCCTGACTGAAATTGCTTCTCTAATATAGCCTAAAATTAGATTCCTCCCTGAACTTACTTCCTTGTCATGGTCCAATGTCAGATTCCTGCCTAAAGCATATTTCCTTGTCCTTGGCCAACTTCACATTCCTGACAAGCAACCCCAAAAACTTTCCACATGCTACTCAGGCTGAGGGCCTGGTTCAATCTCTGGAACCCAAAGAGGGGAAGGAGAGAGCCAATTCCCACACATGCAGGTGCATGTGTATATCAAATTTTATAAAATTGAGGGAAAGGTGTAACTATGAATGGCATCCAAGAGAGAGGCATTCTGGTATGCATCCCCAGGCACTGGTATTTGGGTATATTCTGTTCACTAGCTAGGATTAAGGTGGATTGGGGGGTGGGCAGAGATAGGGGTGGGGGCTGCTGGGAGTGTACGTGGCAGACACACACCTTTAATCCTAGCAATCAGGAAGCAGAGGCAGGCCAGTCTATTGAGTTCAAACCTAGCCATGTCTACAGAGTGAGTTCCAGGAGAGCCAGGGTTATACAGAGAAACCCTGTCTTGAAAAACCAAACAAAGCGGGCGGTGGTGCGCACGCCTTTAATCCAGCACTTGGGAAGCAGAGGCAGGGATTTCTGAGTTGAGGCCAGCCTGGTCTACAGAGTGAGTTCCAGACAGCCAGGCTATACAGCGAAACCCTGTCTCGAAAAAAAACAAACCAGAAAAAAAAAAAAAAAAAGAAAAAAAAAAAAACCAAAAAAAAAAAAAAAAAAAGAAAAACCAAACAATAACAACAGCAAAAATAAAACCCAAAAAACTAAAACCAAACCAAAACAAAAAACAAACATCCTCTTTTCAGAAACTGGATAGTCCTACATAATAATAATAATAATAATAATCCTTTTCCTTCTACTTCTTCTTTTTAAAACATTTTCTATATATATGTAGCTCTGGCTGTCCTAGAACTCATGGAGTTTGACCTGGCTCTGTCTCCCGAGAGCTGGAATTACAGGTCTGTGCTACCATTGCCTGCTACTCTGGAATTCTTTTTAGTGTCCAGGCAACAGATACTGGTTTGGTTTGGGCTGCCTTTGTGTTGGGCATCCCAAAATACCAACAGTGGGACTTTGTTTCAAAAGAGAACAGAAAGGAAAATCTTTGGTTCACAACTGTTAGCCAGGCATGGTGTCCACACATGTAAGCCCAGCATCTGGGAAACTGACACATGAGGATCCTAAGTTTGAGGGGAACTTGGGCTATATGGTGAGGCCCAGATGGCCTGGGCTACAGTGTGAGACTCTCCAAAGCAGGCAAATAAACAAAACCAAAAACGAATTCTATAGCCACTTTAATAAAATCACAAGGACTTTATTGAATTAAGAAGTGCACTATTAGCCCGGCAGTGGTGGCCACGCCTTTAATCCCAGCACTTGGGAGGCAGAAGCATGTGGATTTCTGAGTTCAAGGCCAACCTGGTCTACAGAGTGAGTTCCAGGACAGCCAGGGCTATACAGAGAAACCCTGTCTTGAAAAAAACAAAAACAAAAACAAAAACAAACAAACAAACAAACAAACAAACAAAAAAGATGTGCACTATTCACCGTTTGACCAGTTTGTGCATATATAGATTTCCCGTTGAAGCGATTGTTGCAGTCTCGAGAGTCTCAGGGCTGGAAGGAAGCTTTGGAGTTAAGAACATGCACTCCTCCTGGAGGACGCAGTTGCATTCCCAGCATCCATGTCGGCTGACTCATAGGAGCCAATGGTCCTGGCCTGCCGGGACCCTGCCCTCACTAGTACACAACATCAGCACTGACATGCAGACACGACATGGAATCAAACATCATAAACATAATAAAAGTCTTTTTTTTTTTTTGGTTTTTTCGAGACAGGTTTCTCTGTGTAGCCTGGCTGTCCTGGAACTCACTCTGTAGACCAGACTGGCCTCGAACTCAGAAATCCGCCTGCCTCTCAAGTGCTGGGATTAAAGGCGTGTGCCACCACCGCCCGCCAATAAAGTCTTACAATGTAAAGCTTTAAGCAAAAATAGCTTTAAGCATTGTTCTGTCTACTCACAGAAGTAAGTCCACTCTGCAGTCATCTGAATGTCTTTCTCTGCCTCTCAATTCCTATTCTTCTCAGATCTCAGGACTCTTTCTGGCCTATTAAACACCTACAGGTGCCTAGACCCTGCCTTATCTTAAAGAGGTTCTACAGAGAGGACAAACATAGAGTTTGGGGTTTTCTTCTGGCTGGAAATAAGACCCAAACTGTTGACCGCAGGAGGCCTGTAACTTCATTTTTTGTTTTTGTTGTTTTGAGACAGGGTTTCTCTGTGTAGCCCCAGATGTTCTGGAACTTGCTCTGTAGACCAGGCTAGCCTTGAATTCAGATCTACCTGCCCCTGCCTCCAAAGTGCTGGGATTAAAGGCATGTGCCACCACATCCCAGCTAACAGAAGATGTTTTGTTTTAAAGATGTATTGATTTATTTATTTTATGTATATGAGTACACTGTAGCTGTCTTCAGACAAACCAGAAGAGAACATCAGATCCCATTACAGATGGTTGTGAGCCATGTTGAGGTTGACAGGAATTGAACTCAGGACCTCTAGGAAGTGCAGTCAGTGCTCTTAAAACACTGACTCTCTCCGGCCCCCAGAATATTTTTCTAAGTATATGGAAACTTGGTACCCAGAAAGAGGCAACTCAGAGCTAGGTGCAGGGACTGAGACTTTGATTTTTTGGAGACAGAGTTTCCTCCATGTAGCCCTGGCTGCCCTGGAATTTGCTGTGTAGATTAGGGTAACCCCCAACTCAGAGATCAGCCTGTCTCTGCCTCCTGAGTGTTGAGATTAAAGGCATTTGCCACCAAAGCCCTGTCACCTGTGAGATTAAATTGGCCTTGAAGTCAGGTAACACTGTGCTGATGTTAGATCTACTGTCATCATCTCCCTGTGTTCACACTTAGGCTGTCTGATGCTTCCCAACAACACACACCTTAAACATAGAAACCAGCTTCTCCCTCTGGGACAGCAAGCTGCCCACCCCCACTCCAGGTGCAGCCAGTGACGCCTTGAGCAGAGGCGGGGCTTCTGGGAGGGGGAAGGAAGGCCTGAGATCCAATTGGAAGGACTTGAGTGGGAAGAGGCCAGTGAATAGCCCTTGAAATAGGGCTCTGAGCTCAGATTCTTTGAGCTCGCTGGTTTTGGAGTCGGGTAGGCTTTCTGCGGTGAGACTGGTGGGTACAGTATGGCCACTCTCAAGAGGTTTCAGACGCTGGTTCCGCTGAATCACAAAGAAGGTAGTGTATTTGAAATTGCCGAAGAGGTCAAGCTGCCCAAGTGGTTCCACGTCAAGTATCTGGAAGATCCAAAGAGAATGTACGTGGAACCGTCGCTAGTGGAAATCATGTTGGGTAAGTGAACTGGAAAGACAAAGGTAACCTTTTCCTGACCTCAATGTACACCTGACTACGTAATGTTCTCCTGTATTGAAAATGAAAAGCCTCTCCAGTGGCTGTGGCCCACGAAATGGAAGCCACCTCACTCTCAGGTTCTTCTGCTCCCTGTCCAGGTAAGGACGGAGAGCACATCCCGCATGTTGAAAGTATGTTGCAGACAGTGATTCATGTGAACGTGTGGGATCCTGAAAAACAAGCTGAGATTTGGATCTTCGGACCTTCTTTTCAAGAGGATGTTGCTAAGATGCTCTCAGTGGCGCACTATTCCCGTGTGAAACTGATGGAAAGTAAGTATGGGCTGGGAGCAGGTAGGGCTATCCTGCCCGGCAAGTCTTGGCTCCTTGGGAGGGCTCCACCTTGGGAAAGTGGGTTTGGAAAAGTTCTAGAAGGTCAGATAACCTTGAGTTTAGGAACCCTTAGCTCCTACTCCATCAGGTTACAGAGTGTTTGTCCTAATCGGCCTGCCTACACTGCTTTCTTCCAACTCAGAGGAGGCTCTGGAGGCTGGAGCTGAGCGTGAACTTATGGATTCCCGTAAGGCGGCCACCCAGCCGACTCCTGTGAAGGTCCTTGAGGCTGCCAGCCAGACGGCTCCTGTGACGATCCATGAGGCTGACACCCAGCTGACTCCGGTGGCGGTCTGTGAGGCTGCCACCCATATGGATCTGGTGAAGGTCAGTGAGGCTGCCACCCAGTTGGCTCCAGTGCAGGTCCGTGAGGCCGCCACCCAGCAGTCTCCTGTGAAGGTCATCGAGGCGGCCACCCAGCAGTCTCCTGTGAAGGTCATCGAGGCCGCCACCCAGCAGTCTCCTGTGAAGGTCAGCGAGGCGGCCACCCAGCAGTCTCCTGTGAAGGTCAGCCAGGCGGCCACCCAGCAGTCTCCTGTGAAGGTCTGTGAGGCGGCCACCCAGCAGTCTCCTGTGAAGGTCAGCGAGGCCGCCACCCAGCAGTCTCCTGTGAAGGTCATCGAGGCCGCCACCCAGCAGTCTCCTGTGAAGGTCAGCCAGGCGGCCACCCAGCAGTCTCCTGTGAAGGTCTGTGAGGCGGCCACCCAGCAGTCTCCTGTGAAGGTCAGCGAGGCCGCCACCCAGCAGTCTCCTGTGAAGGTCATCGAGGCGGCCACCCAGCAGTCTCCTGTGAAGGTCTGTGAATCAGCCTCGCAGAAGACTCCCGTGGAGGTTGCTGATGCTACCCAGTTGGCTCAGTTGAAGGCTGGTGAAGCCTTCTCCCAGAACACTTCAGGAGAGGTCCACCAGGTTGTCCTTGAGCAGGCTCTCATTGAAGACTGTGAGGCTACCACACGGCAGAATTCTGTAGATGTCCCTAAGGACTTGTCTCAGAAGTGTCCTGAGGTTTTTGAGTGGGAGACCCAGAGTTCTTTGGATGGCAGTTATATCATACTTCAGCGTCCAAGGGCTGTCTGGGAACCATTTACCATGTTATAAGTGCATCTCTGGTATGAACCAGGATAAATGGTACACTCCTGCAAATCTAGAAGCTAGAGGCGGGGGTTGGACATTGGGGTTGTGTTGGGGGTGGTAGCTTGGGCTGAGTAAGGCAGCTTGTCTTAATCCTCAGCCTGCCTAAGACTCAGTTCATCTTTTTTTTTTTTTTTTTTTTGGTATTTCGAGACAGGGTTTCTGTGTAGCCCAGGCTGTCCTGGAACTCACTCTGTAGACCAGGCTGGCCTTGAACTCAGAAATCCGCCTGCCTCTGCCTCCGAAGTGCTGGGATTAAAGGTGTGCACCACCACCGCCCGGCTTTCCCTTCATGTTTCTTTCTGGTTGTTTTTGCCCTAGGAATTGAATTGGGAGGAAGGAAGTAGAGCCACTTTGCTTCCCACCTTGTGTTAAATGTTTGCAAACACAATTTAAAGTATTCTAATAAAAACTTGCATTCCTGCCGAGTGTGTTTATTGGTGGAATTGGGACAGTGTGCCTCTCCACAGCCTAGTGCTGTTGACACTTTATCTGTCTTCCCTGAGGAAGCTTGGATAGCTGTCCCCATGTCTTGGATAGCTGGTACCCATCCTGGCACCTCCAGATCAGATGCTTCCATTGTGTTGCTTAACTCGGTACATCTGGTGTTTCCATAGAGATGCCCTGAGGGGCCATTGAGTGTCCTGACTGTATCTTCAGGAGACTGCTGTGTGAAACCTTGTAACTTGATAACTGGCTTTGAAAGGTTTGGTTGTGGGGCTCACAGAGACTGGGTCACCAGCCAGGGAGCGCGCAGGGGATGGACCTAGGGCCCCTACACATTTGTAGCCAATGGCAGCCTGGTCTTCATGTGGGTCCCCTAACAAATGTGCATGTGGCTGGCTTGGGCCCTGTGCCCTGCCATTGGATACCTTTCCCCCTACCTGGACTGCCTGGGTGGGCCTCAATGGGAGAAGAGGTACCTAGCCTGCTGGGACTAGATGTCCCAAGGGTGGGGCTCCCCTTCTGTTAGAAAGGGGAGGGGGCAATGGAGGGAAGGGTTTGTAAGGCTGGGGTTGGGAGGAGATGGGGCTGGAATTGGCTTGTCAAGTGAATTAAAACAATTGAAACAAAGAAAGCAGATTGTAGCCAGTTGCCAGACTTTGGCTAGTGTCTCTTTGAGAGTAGGGGGGTTTATTGTAGGAGGGCTAGGATGCAAAGCTGTCACCCTCAGGACTTCCTGGGGGCAGGTGGCATGTCTCAGAAACCTGAGGTGGAGGCAGCTGAGTGCTACCTTTGAGCAGTTTGAGCAGAAACATTCAGGTGGTAGGGCTAGCAGCTGGCAGTGATGGCAGGAGGCAGGGGCTGGTGATGCAGGCCTTTATCCCCAGCCCTTGGGAATCTGGGCCAGGAAGACCTGGAAGTTCAGGGTCCAGCTGATACAGTAGCTAGTTCAGGCCAGCTGGGGCTGCACAATGAGAGCCTGCCTCAAATTTGAGAAGATAGTCCTGGAGGAGGGGAGAGTAAAACATGGGCTTGACACATGGGAAGCAGAGAGAGCTTCCATGGTCTGGATGACAAAGCTGGATACAGAAATGATTTGAGGGTGGGATACCAAGTTCAAGGAACCTTTCCTTGGGCATGTTCTGTTCTTTGGTGGCAGGGTCTCCCTGTATAGCCCTGGCTGGCTTATTATAGCTCACTACATGGTTCCTCCTGGCTTAGAACTCAGATCTGCCTGCCTCTGCCTCCCTAGTGCTGGGATTAAAGGCATGCACCACTACCTCCTACAAAGCTGACCTACAATTACCTCATGACTGATGGGACTATAGGAGTGTATCACTCTATCTAGTGTTAGTCCTGCCCTTCACCAGCAAAGCTATGTTAATCCTGAGAATGCCAGAAAAACCAACTCCACCATTTTGGGCCAAATTTAAAGCAAGTATTTAATAAATATTCAATACTGACCAGGAAGAAATGGGCTTTGGTCAGGAACATTCCCCAGGAATTTCCCAGTTGGAATGGCCTCAAGCCATGCATTTGAGGGACTTGTAAGGACAAATTTATAGGCCATCTTACTTTCCATGAAGCTTATCTCCCAAGAACTCCCAAGAGTTGGCAGCATTCCAGGAAATGACCTGGTTCCTGGTCAGGCAAAGTTATAGGTTAATTTTGGGCATCCCACTGGCCAGTTCTAAAGATGGAAAACCATAGCAATTGTGTCTTATACCTTGTATGTATGGTATACATGGGTTTCAGGATGACACTGCACATAACATGGACTTCGATTTGGTTACATTTGCCAATTTTTGTGGACAGGGAGCTGCTTGGCAGGAATCTGACCTTGGACCAGGACAAGGAAGTAAGTTCAGGCAGGAGTCTAAATCTTAGGCTAGAAAAAAGAAGTAGGCTTCAGGCACGAATATGACTTTGGGCTAGGACAGGGAATTAGGCTTAGATATTTTTGTTATCCTGATAAGCCCTTAGAAACAGTGATCACGGGACTTTGTTTATTGTCTTGCTTGTTCCTTGACTATTTGCATTTATTGTATTGCTAGTTCCTCAGCAAAGAACTGACCTAAATGCTTGCATGTATATAAAATGGTTTAAATGCAAATTGGGAAAAAAATAAACCCACCTCAGCCTTCAGCCTCAGAACTTGGTGGGGTCATGCTGCAATGTTGTCTAATTGTCTTTTTTTTCCTTTTTAATCCTCACTCCTGTGCTGGAGAACCTGTTGACTGACTGAGCAGGCTTGGTCAAGTTTTTTACCTGTGTCTCTGCTTTTATCTGATTTCTTTGAATTTATATTCCCTATAACAAGAACATGTTAGTTAGGTCTGTCTAAGTCTACTGTTTTTCTTGGTATGATGCACTTCATCTGTTTTTTATAAATGCCTCCTTCAGAATTCCTCAGCTTCCCAAGTAGTGGGATTATATAGATTCTTGTGTTGGGAGGAGAGGAAGAAGGGGTTATCATGGTCTCCTGTAGCCCAGGCTATCTAGTTTCCTACATAGTGGAACATGACTTTGAACTTAAGGTTTTCTTGCCTCTGTCTCTTAATGCTACAGTGACAGTGCACTGACACAGTGGCTTTCAGATTTCCTGTTTTACAGGAAAGACAGCAGCAGATAGTGAATGAAATGAGTAAAGAAACCCAAAGAGCTACTCTGTGGCTATTTATTCCAAACTGCCAAGGCTGGCTGTCCAAAGAGCGGAGAGAAAGGGTGTGGGGGCTATATTGTATCTGCTCGATTATAAGGATTGGGTACCTGGGAGGAAGGGAACTTGTGAGTAGACTGAGGGAACCTAGAGGCTAGCATTGACCTTGATACGTGGTGGGGCACTGCAGGCATAAGTTAAGGGAGCCTTAGATAAGAAGGCTTTTTTTTTTTTTTTTTTTTTTTTTGGGCCAGAGATAAGAAGAATGACACTTTTCAGGAAGTAGGAAATATATTTAAACCCTGGAAGAAATTCTAGCTTTTATCTAAATGTCTGATTCTGGGAAAAGAAATTTCTTGACTGTTTTGAAATGAAGGAACACTCTACACTCACAGAATAGGCCTAAAATGGGCTGGAGAGGTGGCTCTGTGGTTAAGAGCACTGACTACTCTTGGGAAGGTCCTGAGTTCAATACCCAGCAACCACATGGTGGCTCACAACCATCTCTAATGAGATCTGATGGCCTCTTTTGGTGTGTCTGAAGATGGCTACATTGTACTCATCATATATATAAAATAAATAAAATCTAAAAATACAGAAAGGAAGAAAAGGAAAAACTCATTTGAGAGGGAAGCTGAACGAGTATCTTACTTAAAAAAAAAAAAAGTCTAAAATGACGGTCAAAGAATATGGTAAGATGTGTGTGTGAAACATTCTTGGTTGGAAAAAGCACCAGAGGAACAGGTAGGTCTTCTATAACCGAGCTGTTTACAGGTACTTTTTTTTTTTTGAGACATGGTCTTATGGCTCAGGCTGACCTGGGGTCACTACATAGCCAAGGATAGTATTGAACTTCTGATCCCTCTGCCTCTGCTTCCAAGTGCTGGGAAACAGGTGTGTGTGCTACTATTTCTGCTTCATGGGAGTTAAATCTAAGGCTTTGTACAGGCAACACTTCAGGAGACAACTGAGTTATATCTCCAGCCCTAAAACCTTGTGACATAAAGCCCCAAAGACACTCAGAATGGACTGAAACATAAAATCTTCCTGTCTCACTCACAGCCCCACTCTCTCAGAATAATGGGATCACAGGCTTGAGCACTCTGTCCAGTACATCTGACTTTAAAAAAATGTTAAGCCGGGCAGTGGTGGCGCACGCCTTTAATCCCAGCACTTGGGAGGCAGAGGCAGGTGGATTTCTGAGTTTGAGGCCAGCCTGGTCTACAGAGTGAGTTCCAGGACAGCCAGGACTACACAGAGAAACCCTGTCTCGAAAAAAACAAAACAAACAAACAAACAAAAATGTTAAACTGGGTTGTTGTGGTGACATATGCCTTTAACCTTAGCACTCAGGAGGCAGAGGCAGGCAGATCTCTTTAGAGTTCAAGGCCAGGCTGGTCTACAGAGTGAGTTCCAGGACAGCCAGGGCTACACAGAGAAAGTCTGTCTTGAAAAACTAAAGTAATAATAAAGAAAAGACACCTAAAAAGCTTTAAATGTGATCTTCTTTACATGTCATTTATATATTTATATATATGAAGAAATGTGTAAATTTTTAAACTTACACAGGGACTGGAGAGGTGGCTCAGCGTGGCCTGTGGCTGCAGAGCTCACTGGCTAGCACCCACATTTGGGTGACTCACAATGCGCTGTAGCTCCAGCCCCAAGGGACCCAATGCCCTCTTCTGTTCTCCATAGGAATTGTACTCACATGTGCACAAGTCCACACACAGATACACACACACTTCAAAATGTACAAATCTTCCCAAAGGAATCCCAGGCTGGAGATGTCCCTTGGTGATGGCAGAACACCTGTCTGGCACGTGCAGGGTTCTGGGTTCATCTCCAGCACTCAGAAAGAGGCAGAGCAGTGCATTTGGCGCCGTGTGCAGTAGAGCTCAGAATTCTGCTTCCAAGTTTTCCACTGTATCAAGATGGTTGGTGTTCCTCACATTCTCAAGGCCATGTATGTCTTGAGCAGAAATCACTTACCAATTCTATTGGTACTTTTCCTCATAGTGTCTCTGCACAATGTTTAGGTGGAATTGTGTTGAAGAATGAACACTTTAAAATTCATTATAATACCAAACAGTCCTAAAAGTGATTGATGTAAGAACTGATCTTCTCCCCAAGCCTTAGGCAGCTACTTTCCCTTATTTAGAATCAATGCTGCCAATTGGGTTTGTCCCTGTCTATAGCTTTTCCACTGGCTTTTAAGCTGTACCCTTTTTTGATTACTGACCTTTGTCAAATGAGAAGATACATTCACCCTCACTGTTAAACTAGATTTATTGGTCATCATTATTATATCTTTATAGATGAATCACCTTGTCAAAATACATAGAAAATTGCTTGCAGGCCAGAGAGATGACTCAGTAGGTAAGAGTGCTTGCTACCCAGGCTGAGGGCCTGAGTTCAATCTCTGGAACCCATGGCTGGAACGAGAGAGCCAATTCCCATACATGCATGTGCATGTGTATACAAAATTATATAAAACTGAGGGAAAGGTGTATCTATGAATGGCATGCAAAAGAGAGGCGGTCTGGTATGCATCACCAGGCACTGCTCTTTGGGGTATTCTGTTCAGTGAAGTAAAGGCAGGAACAGACGTCTATAGTTTTGGGGTTTGAGGGTGTAGTTAGTGGTAGGCTACTTGCTTAGAATGCTCAAATCAGCCGGGCGGTGGTGGCGCACGCCTTTAATCCCAGCACTTGGGAGGCAGAGGCAGGCGGATTTCTGAGTTCGAGGCCAGCCTGGTTTACAGAGTGAGTTCCAGGATAAGCCAGGACTTCACAGAGAAACCCTGTCTCGAAAAACCAAAAAAAAAAAAAAAAGATTCACAGATGCTCAAATCTTGGTTTGACCTGCACACGAAAATAGTATGTTTGATCAGATGATACAAGCCCGTCAGACAGAGGGTAGGCAGCCTTCGGCGTTCGGTCTAGCAGTATGAGATACACAATACAAGGTATATGTCATTTTAATTTTTTCTGGTAGCCACAAAACTCTCTTCTCCCTCTTCCTTTGATAGAGCCTCAGTGAATAGTTCTGCATGTCCTGAGGCACTCTGTCTATGTTGGAAATCTGTAGATCTAAAGATGATATGTAAGTATGATTACCCATGTCTAGGGCTGTTTGTGGCGTATGACAGCTGAGCAGCAATGCTTCCCTCTTATTTTTGAGACTGTCTTGCTATGAGGCCCAGCAACCTTTCCTGCTTCAGCCCCTTGAGTCTCAGGGTTAATGGCATGATCTACTAAAGCTCATCTATTCCTTTTGTCTGAACTGAAACCACTTCCCTCATTTACTCTCTGGAAAACAATTTAGCTATACTTAGAGTTTTGTTTATGTGGTTTGGTTAGTTTTGGTACTAGGAATTAAACCTAAGGCCTCCCACTGCTAGACGGGTGCCCTACCCCCACACTGTATCCTCAGGGTCCTTTGTACTGTTTATTTCCAGTGGAGTTGTCAACCAAATTGCCCAGGCTGCCCTTTCTATCCTCCTGCCTTGGCCTCTGGAGTAGCTGAGATTCCAGACTTGCACCACCAGGCCCCGCCCTCCTTTTTTTGTTGTTGTTTCATTTTGTTTTTTAATAAGGAAGCTCCTTCCCTCTCCGGAGCTTAGCTACCTTGCGGCTCTTGTTGAGGAAGTGGGTGTTCCGTGCTTTCTATTGTTAGCCTGATAAGAATGAGGGTAGGGAGGACTTTGAGAAAATATTTGTGTAAGGAGGGAGTGGCAGAAGTGGAGTGTGTCCTCTCTGAAGGTGCCTGGAGCTTTTGAAGGTGCCTGGAGCTTTTGACCCTGATGGAGGCTTTCAGATGGTACGTCCTCCAGGAGAGAGGGACTCAAATATGTGATTCTCAAGGTTCCAATGCCCTCAGCACATCTTAGCTTGATGAATTAAGTAATCTTTTTAATGTGGATGAGGTTCTGGGCCTTTCTTTGCAGGACTGTGACTCACAGGCTGTTAGTTGACACTGAATGCTGGATATTCCACCAACAGCATGTCTTTCCATCCTCAGGGCAGTAGTGTGAGGTGGTGTATTATATTTAACCATTCTTTCCTTTTTAAAGATCTTATTATTATTATTTTTTTTTTATTTTTGTGTGTATTGGTTTGTGCCTGCATACAGTGTTTGAAGAAGCCAGATGAGGGTGTCAGATCCTAGAGCTAAATTTACAGGTTGTTGTGAGGGGCTGATGTGGGTGTTGGGAACCAAACTCAGGTCCTCTGTAAGAGCAGCGGGTATTCTTAGCTACCAAGCCATCTCTCTAGCCCCGAGGGTTTATTTTTCTTAAAAACAAAGAAAACTAATCAAACAAAAACACAGCCAGTGTGGTGGCACACACATTAATTCCCAGGAGGCAGAAGAAGGCAGATCTATGAGTTTGAAACTAGCCTGGTCTACACAGCAAGTTCCAGGATAGTAAGGGCTAACACAGAGAAACCTTGTCTTTTTTTTTTTTTTTTTTGGTTTTTCGAAACAGGGTTTCTCTGTGTAGCCCGGGCTGTCCTGGAACTCACTCTGTAGACAAGGCTGGCCTCAGAAATCCTCCTGCCTCTGTCTCCCAAGTGCTGGGATTAAAGGCGTGCTCTACCACCGCCCAGCTGAGAAACCCTGTCTTAAGGAAAAAAACAAACAAACAAAAAAAAAAACAAACCAAAACCAAGCGGGACAGTGGTGGCGCACGCCTTTAATCCCGGCACTTGGGAGGCAGAGGCAGGAGGATTTCTGAGTTTGAGGGCAGCAGAGAAACCCTGTCTTGAAAAACCAAAAACCAACCAAACAAACAAAATCTGGCCAGGCAGTGGTGGCGCAGGCTTTTAATCCCAACACTCAGGAGGCAAGCGGATCTGTGAATTTGAGGCCAGCTTGGTCTACAGAGTGAGTTCTGGGACAGCCAGGGGTGCACAGAGAAAGACTTTCACACACACAACACACCACACACGATTGTATACAAATATATGATGGTATTTTATATATATATATATATATATATATATATATAATATATATATAATATATATAATATAACACTAAGATTGTAAATTAAAAACTAAAGCACGGAGCCGGGCGGTGGTGGCGCACGCCTTTAATCCCAGCACTTGGGAGGCAGAGGCAGGCGGATTTCTGAGTTCGAGGCCAGCCTGGTCTACCGAGCGAGTTCCAGGACAGCCCGGACTACACAGAGAAACCCTGTCTCGAAAAAACCAAAAAAAAAAAAAAAAAAAAAAAAAAAAATAAAAAAAAAAAACTAAAGCACGGGTACATGACTGACCAGCTTTTCCTAAATTAACATAAAGAGCAAACAAAACAGGTACAGGGTCTTTGTTGCTCCTATTGCAGAACTAGAGCCTCTTTGCTTCCATTTGAAGCCCCCAACTTCCAACTGACTGGACCTTGTCTGGATCTGCTTTCAAGTCTTAGCTCCTGTTTATGTGTAACATGAAGCCAGGCTCTATCCTCACGTGGTCCTCATTTGGAGAGCTCATTAATTCCAAGTCCCGTGTCTGCAAGAGGAAACTATGAACACAGACAGCCTTCCCTCAGTAAAGAAAGTATCACCCTTCTTATCCTACAAACAGAACTGAATGTTTGTAAATGCTCTGCCCTTATCCACAGGGCCAGTCCTGTCTGCAGTATGAGGTCACAGGTCTGCACTAGGGTTGTCTGAGAAAGTTCTCTATAGCAGCTTTAGGGGGGGGAGGATTTTGGGTTTTTAATAGTCACCAAGTGGAGGTGTCAGGTTGGGGTAGAAGAGGTGAGGTTGAAGAATGAAGATCCTTGTCTGTGGTCTACTAATTCCTGCATTCAGGAAGCACCTAGCGTTGAGCCTAGGGCCCGAGTAGACAGTGTGAGGGAATGGAGCAGCATGGTGGGTATCTGATGTGTGCATGGATGGGTTGATCTCACCTTTCACAGGCAGGAAGAGGTGTCTCTGTGAGGGGGACAGAAGATCATTGTTCTAATTGTCAGGGAGTTTGTTAGCACTTGACATGTGAAATGAGAGCAAACAGGGCTTTTTCTGGAGAGGTGTGTGTGTGTGTGTGTGTGTGTGTGAATATGTAGCCCTGGCTGGCCTGGAATGCTTCATAGACCACTAGGCTGACTTGAACTCACAGAAATCTGCCGGGCTCTGCCTCCCCAGCACTGGGATCAGACATGTGTGTCCCCCTACCTCCACAGCTCCAGCCCCATGCCTGGTGAGAGACTCATTTCTCTTTGGATTGGAATTGTACACTGCATCTGTTGAGAAGGTAAAAACAGATCGTGAAAGCTGCGAAGAGGAGAAAAGTAACCGTGGATGGGGATTGATGGGGATGATGACATTTTCTTTGTGGTGGAGTTTGTTTCAGTTGATCTTGAAGAATTTTCAGCAACTTCCTGTTAGAAAACCCAGGTACAGGTGGATTTAGCTGTGGGTTATGGTCTCCACTCCACTATGGAACCCAGTTCCTGAGATAGCATGTCAGCTAGGCAGTCTGACCAATAAGTGGGAAATAATAACAGTGTATATAGAAGCCATCAGACCAATTTGACCTGTGAGTTAAAAGTGTCTTTTTCTTTTTTTTTTGGTTTTTCGAGACAGGGTTTCTCTGTATAGCCCTGGCTGTCCTGGAACTCACTCTGTAGACCAGGGTAGCCTCGAACTCAGAAATCCGCCTGCCTCTGCCTCCCAAGTGCTGGGATTAAAGGCGTGCGCCACCACTGCCTGGCTTCTCTCCTCTTCTTATACTTCTCTTTTCTCATTTCATTTTCTCTTTTCTTTCTCTTATTGAAGACAGTCCCACTATGTAGCCCTGGTTGGGTGAAAACTGCATAGACCTGGTTGGTCACTGCATAGACCAGGTTAGCCCCAAAGTCATGGGCAATCCTCCTGTCTCTGTTTCTGGATTGCTAGAATTGCAGGTGTGCACCACCACACCCACCTGTCCTTCTTTGGTTCACTGGCTTTTGTTTTTTGTGATCTGTCATGACTGATTAACTGTCCTACTGACATTCCCACTTGGAATTTCCTTCTTTATAATTCTACAGTTGAGTTTAGGAGATCCAGAGCTACACTGATAAATCCCATCTCAAAAAAACACCCAAAACGCCGGGGGTGGTGGCGCACGCCTTTAATCCCAGCACTTGGGAGGCAGAGGCAGGCGGATTTCTGAGTTCGAGGCCAGCCTGGTCTACCAAGTGAGTTCCAGGACAGCCAGGGCTATACAGAGAAACCCTGTCTCGAAAAACCAAAAAAGAAAAAGAAAAAAAAAAGTTTATAAAAACACCCAAAACCAAAAAACAAGACCCCAAGCCCTAAACTGTTATTTACCTTTCCTAGAGCGTCTGACCCACCGGTTATTATGTTCTTGGGGACAATGACCATTTCATTATCTTCCCTCATGGAGCCCTAGAATAGGCTGTTACTCAGAAAGCCAGGCATGGTGGTGCATCCTATCTGTAATCCAAGCACTTGGGAGGTGGAGGCAGGAGGATCAGGAGTTCTAGACCAACCTGAAGTACCTGAGACCTCCCTCAATAATAAACAAATCACCAACAAACAGACAGACAGATAGAAGGACAAAATCCCCAACAAAGCATGCAAACAAATACTTATTGAGCAGAATATTGTTACTTTAATAATGGAAAGTTCTAATATTTCCTTAATTAGAAGTGTGAAAATTGTGTGTGTGTGTGTGTGTGTGTTGTGTGTGTGAGAGAGAGAGAGAGAGAGAGAGAGAGAGAGAGAGAGAGAGAGAGGGCATGCACAGGTGTGTGTGTATGCTCACATGCTATGGTATGCATGTATCAGCAGACAACCTTATGGATTTCCTCCCTCTACCTTCACATGGGCTCCAGGGATAACTCAGGTTGTCAGCCTTGCTTGGCGAGTGCTTCATCCACTGAGCCGTCCCACTGGTTCTAATTCTAGTATTTCTGGTGAACTTTAATATCCCTGTTTCTTTGTCTTACAGGTGAAGCACAGAGCCCTCCATCATGTCGGATGGAGATTATGATTACCTCATCAAGTTTTTGGCCTTGGGAGACTCTGGAGTAGGGAAGACGAGTGTGCTTTACCAGTACACTGACGGGAAGTTCAACTCCAAATTCAGCACCACAGTGGGCATTGATTTCAGGGAAAAGAGAGTGGTAAGTTCTGCACCCTTCATAACAATCTAATCTGAGTCAACAAATTAACAGGATTTAAGAAGCCAAAGGTTGGGACCTAAAATTACAATGCATAGGAAAGTGTGGCTAGGCATGTCTATCCATGCCTTTAACATCTCTCTCTCTCTCTCTCTCTCTCTCTCTCTCTCCTCTCTCTCTCTCTCTCTCTCTCTCAAGATAGGGTCTCACTGTGTAGCCCTAGTTGGCCTGAGGCCCACTTTTAGCCCTGGTGTGTCCCATCTCCTGAGAGCTGTGACAGAAGTGGCCATGTATAAAGCCATTAGGTTTTGTATTTATTTAATTATTTGTTGTATATGTGTTGCACATGTGCCATGGTTCATATATAGAAGTCAGAAGATAATTTGTGGGTTCTTTCCACCATGTGGGTCCTAGGGATTGAACTCAGGCTGTCATTGGACTCATGCTGAGTCATCTCCCTGGTCTCTCTATAAAATCATTTCCAGGGCACTTTCTAAGGACGATAAGATAAGGAAAAGCCACAGAAAGTCAGTGTCTTTTGAAATAAAATAAATAACTTGATTAATTTTGGTGTTTTGGAGACAGGGACTCATACGTTCTTGGCTGGCCTCAAAGTCAGTTTGATTATAGCTGAGAGTGAGCTTTTATCTTCTGTGTCTCACCTCCCAAGTGCTGGGATTGCAGGCATGCACAACCATGCCTGCTTTTACGGTGTTGGGGATGGAACCTGGAGCTTCGTGGATTCTAGGCAAGACTACCAACTGAACTACACCCCAGCTAGGTCTCAGTAGGAGGTGCCATTGCTCAAGTTTGATTATTGTACCAGAGTCTAAACCTGGTTGTATTAGGGACTCACTTTGCTTGAGAAGTGTACATGCTTTGGGATTTTGTGCTGAATAGAAAGTCAAGAAGAGCCCAGTGGTCTCAGAATTTCCCTAGGTTTATCTTTGCTTTGCTGTTTTAGGTGTACAGAGCTAATGGACCAGATGGAGCTGGGCCGAGGCCAGAGGATCCACCTTCAATTATGGGACACAGCAGGGCAGGAGAGGTATGTCTCCTCAGTCTGTCTACCATACTGACCTGGGCAGGCAAAGGCATCCAATTGGCTCATCTGCACCTGGTAAGATGAGCTGTCAGATCAGTGCGTTTGCAGCCTGAGGTGATGGGACAGGCATATTTTCTCCAAGGTCAAAGAAGTTGTAAATTTTCTTAAAATTAACTCTTCATACTTGGGACTCCTTCTTCTTCCGTTTCAGACTCTAGGCCCATTGCCTTCTGCTGTCTGCTCACCTGTAAGGGAGTCCTAAAGCTGCTTTCTTTGTTCTTATCTGTTGCTGAGGCCTGGTGGAACATCTGGTTAGGATGAATTAATCTGGTCAGAGGTTACTTGACTAAAATAAACCACATGGCATTTTGGTGCAAGGTTGCTTTCAGTTAGCTATAGCCTCGGATGTCTCTCACCGTCTTCTGGAAGGGTGTGTGTGTGTATGGTGTATGATTTTGTGTATGTGGTGTGTTCTTGTGTGGGTATACATGCATATGTGTGATGTGGGGGCTCAAGGTTGACCTTAGGTGTCTTCCGTGATTGCTCTCCACCTTACTCATTGAAGCAGAATCTGTCACCTCAGCCCAGTGCTCACACACACAGCTGGTCCAGGGTCTCTCACCTCAGCCCAGTGCTCACACATACAGCTGGTCCAGGGTCTCTCACCTCAGCCCAGTGCTCACACACACACACAGCTGGTCCAGGGTCTCTCACCTCAGCCCAGTGCTCACACACACAGCTGGTCCAGGGTCTCTCACCTCAGCCCAGTGCTCACACACACACACAGCTGGTCCAGGGTCTCTCACCTCAGCCATGCTCACACACACACACACTGGTCCAGTCTCTCACCTCACCCAGCTCACACACACAGCTGGTCCAGGTCTCTCACCTCAGCCCAGTGCTCACACACACAGCTGGTCCAGCTATGTAGCTTGTCCTGAGAATCCCTGTCTCAGCCTCCTGTGTGCTGGAGTTATAGGTGGTCTGCTATTCCTACCTGACAGTTATGTGGGTTCCGGGGATCCAAACTCTGGTTCTCAAGCTTGTAATCACTGAGCTAGCGCCCAGCTTTCTTTTAGTGATAAAAAACCAAACCAAACCACCCATAGAAATCTCCAAGTGCCAGGCAGTGGTGGCACATGCCTTTAATCCCAGCACTTGGGAGGCAGAGGCAGGCGGATTTCTGAGTTCGAGGCCAGCCTGGTCTACAGAGTGAGTTCCAGGACAGCCAGGGCTATACAGGGAAACCCTGTCTCGAAAAACAAAAACAAAAACAAAACAAAACAAAACAAAAAAACAAAAAAAAAAAAGAAAGAAAGAAATCTCCAAGTGTATACATAAAAGCGAAGAGATTTAACTGAACCTGTGTCCCTTACTCAGTTCCAAGCATTCCCTTGTTGTGGCCATTCTCATTTCACATCTCCCATTAACATATCTCCTTCCTCCCTCCCATATTACCTGGAGGGCAAATTTTAGATAACACATCTTGTCACCATAGCTATTTTGGTATGTATCTGTAAACAGTAAAGACTTTCTGTAAGAGCATTGAATATAGTAATTGAGGAAAAACTTCTGACTAGGTGGTAACTGTTTGGCATTTCCTCTGTGGAGCCTACCTGCTGGCTACAGACATTTAGGCAAAGCAAGAAGGAACGGAGAGAAGAGAAGGAACTGTAGGTAAAGCCTAAGGAGGAAGAATACCAGGAAAGGTTGACCTCAACACCATTTCCACCTCAGAGGTAACGAAATGGTTGCCAGAAGTGAGACCTATTGACTTGTTGTGTCCTGAAGCCTCCCAGAAGGGGAAGACTGTTGGTTTTGGTCCAGGGAACTCAGAGCTGTCCAGTGATTTCCTGTGTAGCCGGCTCAGTCTTCCATAACATATTCTATTCACATGTGAATTCTGGGAGCGGTCATCACCTGTTTGAGAGAACTTTGTGGGAATGGTTGATGAATCTTTGTAGAAAACTGAGGGTGTCAGTGACAGCTTTACAGTTCAGGAGTGGGACCATGACTTAGTTGTTAAGTTTCAAACCCTGGATAAACAGCTGAGGTGCCTGTTTAACATGACTGACATCTTCTGCTCCCTGGAGCTACCTTCTCTCTACTGGGGATCCTTCCTCATCCTCTCAGGAGGCGGTGAGAAGAGCCCGAGAGGAGCCAGCCCAGTGCAGGAGAGAGCTGAGTCCTCTGAGCCCACAAGATTAGAACTGGCCCATCGTCTGTCTTCCTGTCCCACTACCACACTGTGCCCTTCCCCTGGCCTTGAGGAGACCTGAGAGACCTTGTTTACCACAACAGACCAAGCGATAAGGATCTAGGTGGAGTTACTAAAAAGAACTGCCCCAGGGCTTGCCTTGAGACATCTCCGGCCAGGACCGAATTATCCCACCCATCTCTCCGGCTGAAACTGGAAAGGGTTCTGGCGGGTTTTTCCACTTTAAATTGAGAGCTGTGAATTAAAGCATTGAGCCTTGATCAGAGAACTTTATCTTGCTTCATCTCTTTTCTTCACCGTGCCTCACCTTGGGGTACAGTTTAGGGGTCTAGGGACATTCTTTAGAGAAAAATTTCAGATAACTGATTAATCACCAATTACTTTGTAATTTTCATGCAAAGAATTAGAGATGAGAATAATAATACCATTCAGATTTGGTGGTGCACACCTTTAATCCCAGCACTTGGGAGGCTGAGGCAGGTGGATCTCTGAGCTCTAGGTCAACCTAGTCTACAGAGGGAGCTCCAGGATAGCCAGGGCGACACAGAAATGTTGTCTGGATGCCTCTCCCTCTCCCGAGAGAGAGACAGAGACAGAGAGAAAGAGAGAACAATAACATCTCTTAAACTCACCAACATAGACACTATGAACTGTTACTAATTCTTATAGTCTTAAAAGTTCTTTGGCTTATTAACTGAGTGCTCATATGCATCTGAGTCTCCTGGGGGCAGTTCTCCCACAACCATGTTCCTGGTCAGTAGCTGTTGGGTAGGACCTAGAATTTGCATTTTCAATAAGTTCTCAGGGATTGGCGAGGCTGCTAGCCCATACCTCTTACCCAGAGAGTCACTGAATCAGTTAATCTTGGTCCTGGGAAGTAAGTACTGTCATGTTCATTTGTAGATTCAGGATGCTAAGGTGGTCACATAACTTCCCCCTCAGGATGAGGGGGGTAGTGGATGAGGAGAATACATAGCCAGCAACAGAGCCAAGCTTTCAACACTAGGAGATGTTCTCGTAATCATGGTAGTGGATGTTGGAGGTTCTGGGAGAGCCCAGAAGGAACGAGTAGAAGAGAGGATGGAGCAGATCTTGAAGGAAGTTGTGACTGGGCACTAAAGAGTGTGGGAACCGCACGTTAACAACCTAGGGTAGAAGAGACCTGCCATGTACAGGAAACGGAACTGGGCACAGTTAGTTAGATCTTGCCTGGGCAGGTCTTGTGACCCAAGTTGTCTCCTGAAAGCAAAGAACAATATCCCAAAATTCAGGCCTGTGTTATTTAGGCTTGGGGAACTTCCTCCTCCTTCACCTTCCTTGATAAGATATGTATGACCTGCCTTTGTGAGCAGGAACTGAAGTGTCTACACTCTGGCTGATAGGGACAAAGTACACATAAAGTCATTTGCTCTGAGACCACTGGTTGGAAAACTTCAGATGCTTCCATTTCTGGCATGTGGGGAGAAAGAAGTTGGGTTTTATGGTCCTCTTTGGAAGATGAGACTATTTAGCACCTCAGAGCTCTTTTACTTTCCTTTTAAAAGAGAGTTATGATTTTTTTTTAAATCTGTGTCTGTGTGGGTATGCGCATGTGAGTGCAGGGGCCCCGGGAGGCCAGTAGTTGATGAGCCACTTAGGCGAACGGTGGGAACAGAGTCCAGGCCCTCTGGAGGAACAGTACTACGTGCTCTTAACCACTGAGGTTTCTTTCCAGCCCCTCTTTTGCTTTCCATAGTTAACCTAGCTAAAGGGTTTTAGATGAACATTTCTGAAAGTTACAGAATATGAATTGTGGTGTCCTGTTTCCCCTGGTCTTGGTGACACTCATTTACTATTTATTCTCTGTCTTCTTTTATCATTAAACCAAAGTTTTTGTTTGTTCGTATAAGACAAGGCCTCACTATAGAGTCCAGGCTACCTCTGAACTCATCTTCTTGCCTCAGCTTCTGGAGTACTGGGATTACAGGCACGCACCATCACATCCTGCTGCTGCGGCTTCTTTTTAACATTTTATTGATTCTTTTTGAGTTTCACCTCATGTACCCCAATCCCCTTTATCTCCTCTTCCGTTCATATATCTGCCCTTGCAACCTCCTCCACAAAAGAAAATGAAAACCAAAACAAAGCTTAGAAAGCATTTCATCATGGAAGCTGTAGTGTGTCACAGTGTGTCCCACAATACACCCTTTTATCCACACATCTTCACTTGCAGATGTTCATTGCAAAGAGTCACTGGTCTGGCTCAAGGCCTCCAGCTTCTCCTACACTATCAATACTGGCTCCTCAGTGGGGCTCCTCTCAGATCTCCTGACGTTGCCCTGTGTCCGGGAGATCCTGCAGCTCTGGGTCAGCAGCCCTATCATGAGCTCAGATAGTTCATTTGGTAGATTTTGGGGTGGGCTAACTCAAAGCCCTGAATCTGGGCCTGGCACACCCATCTTCTTAACTGTTTTTAAATAAATTGATCCTGCCTTAGGATGATACAAAAATATGAAAAGCATTTCAGATGTAAATGAAAGGACTGGAGTCCACACAGGACACACCAAGACCAAGTTCTCAGAACAAAGGAGGTTTATTAGCCCCAGAGGGACAAAAGGAACAAGGGAGAGGGAGGAAATGGAGAAAGGCAAGGGATATTTGCTTCAGAGGGACAAAGGACTGTCTCTGGATAAGGCAGAGGCAGACATGCGCGGCCTGTAGGCAAATGGCAGTTTATAAAGGGAAAGGGGGAACCCCCGTTAGGATAAGTTGGTTTTTGATTGTGCCCATTAATTAGATGAGCCAAATGGGACTTTTGAATCCTGGACTTCAATACTTAGATAGCTGGACTTCAGCCTTGGGAGGAGGAAGTAGCCAAATAAGGGACTAGACCTTGGTGACCAGTTTTAGGAATGTAATCTATGGTTCAACAAAGCAGAGGGAACGTATTCTCTCAGCTCTTTCCCTCTGTATACTCATTTGAGGCTTTCAGAAGCACTTTTGCATGGATTTTTCTATTGATCACGTGCTTACTGTTATGACTTACGTCGTATAACAAACTTTGCTGTGCTTTAGGCCAGCTACAGATGCACGCATACTGCGAAAACCCAGATATAGTGCTGTGTGGAAATAAGAGTGACCTGGAAGACCAGAGGGCTGTGAAGGAGGAGGAAGCCAGGGAACTCGCCGAGAAGTATAAGTGAGTATTCCTGTGGTGGAGTCTGGAGGAAACAGAAACATGAGCAAGTGTGTAACTGAAAGAGAAAATAAGGAGCTCAGCTTTCTGGAGGTGTCAAACCCCTCAGATTTCACTGTGAGCATCACAGTGGGAGTTCTAGAATAAACATGGGTAGGGGTGGCCTCTGCTGTCTCTGTCCCCTCTTGGCAAGCTCTTAGAATTTGCAGGAAGAGAGCCTTCAGTGCAGACATACCGACTGTAGTGCCATCTGTCCAACATGCAAAGAGATTTGTTTTGTTTTGTTTTTCAAGACAGGGTTTCTCTGTGTAGCCCCGGCTGTCCTGGAACTTGTTCTGTAGACCAGGCTGGCTTCGAACTCATAGATCTGTCTGCCTCCACCTCTCCAGTGCTGGGATTAAAAGGTGTGCGCGGCCACCACCTGGCTAACAATAGACTCTTAGAATATAAGGAAATCATCTGTGTTTGCCAAGGATATTTCAAAATCACTTTACATACCGTTGCAGAGTTCTGGCAATTGGCCTTTTTGGGTATCTATCACAGAGCAGGCGCTGACTTTGACGGGAGGAAGTGAAGCCCTCTCTTGCTTTTTTTTAGCTTGTTTTGAGTGGAGGGCCAGAAAATGCTGTCTTTCTCTTCAGGCTCTTGGAGTGGGTTCCTGGAGGCACCACAGGGTTTGCACATGAAAGAAGGTGCCAGTAGCTTCACTTTCCTCCTGTGCCGCCAGGTGGGCAGGGGCGGGATTTCTGGGAAAGGAAAAGAGAGGTACAAGAGAGAAAGCATAAAGAGTGGGCAGGACGTGACTTTCTGCCTCTAGCAGCTCCTGCTTCATCTGGGGTGTTTATACAAAGATAAACAGAGAGGGAAATATGTTTTGGTGGATGTGTGGTGAGATATGGGGGAAAGGGGTGCCTCATTGGGCCCATGTTGAGGCATCCCTTCCCCCTGAGGAACCAGCCACACGACTGTATAGTATAGAGTGGGGAGGGGAGTTAAGATGGTAGTAGAGAAAGTAGAGGAGTAGAGAAATAGTGGCCAGCCATGAGCACATGGAGAGAGGGGGGTGGGTGGAAGTGGCAAGGGGACAGAAGGAGAGCAAGAAGGCAAGAGCAAGAGAGGGAGGGGACAAGCAAGCAGCCCCTTTTATAGTGAGTCAGGCATACCTGGCTATTGCCAGGTAACTGAGGGGGGAGCTTAGACAAAATGCTAACTTGGGAGACTCCCATCTTCTCCACTGGCTTACTCTGACAAGGAGATGCAGTGAGATTCAGAGCGTTTCATGCCAGGGTAGACCGTGTAGAGCCCTTAGGAACACCTGAGAGCTTTGTATAGGACTTGAGTATGGGCCTCACCTCTGTGGCTTGGTCGGTTGTGTGGAGTGTTAGCAGTTAAGTTTCAGTTAGATGCTTGTATATGAAGAGATCCTGGCCTGGGGACGCGATGACGCAGCTGGCAGAGTGCTTACCCTGTGAATCATGTGGTTATAAAAACTGGAGCTGAGGTTGAAGTGAGGGGTCCAATCAGACAGAAGGTGTCTGGGCTCGATGACAAACATTTGCTCTATTGGAAAGAGACAACTGCATCATGCCAGTTAGTCCCCTGAACAGCTATGAGCAGATGACAGAAGTGGCCAAGATTGGTGTCAACAACAAGCAGTTAAATTAGCCCTCACGAATGGTGACAGTCTTATGTTTTAGTATATCATATTAGTGCTAGTTTGTCTTTCTATCCTTTATCTTTTAGAAGAATTCCATTCTTTTGCTATTGTCTTTCCTTTTCAAAATACTATCTTTTACATTTTTATTTCTTTTCATATACAATCTTGTTATATGCTAAGCTTGTCCTTGAACTCATGGTCCTCCTGCCTCATCCTCCCAAGGATTAGAATGGCAAGTGTGAACTACAATTCTCAGTTTACTTTCTCCTTTTAATTTAAAAAATATAAGAATAGTATGTTCAGTATGTCTGACTATGTTTATCACATAGACGTGCATTTGTGTTAGCATGGTGCATAGGGTTCCATGTTACTACATCTTGGGAATGTCTCTTGTGTTTTCTTGTTCCCTAAAGCAGTGCTGAATAGTCTCAAACAACACAACAAACACACATCGCAAACATTTAGAGAAGAGCACACTTTTATGCACTTGTTGGCTTGAACCACCAGCATAGCAGAGGTATTGAGAGATATGAGTGGCTAGAATCTATGTAGCTGTTTAGCAGATAGAATAGGACCTGTGTCAACCTCTGGTCCAAACATAAGATAATGGCAGCTTTTACTTTCTGTATCCAGGGATATTTGCTCTTGGAATCCAGCCATTATGGTTTAAAGAACACTTGGAAGACTCTAGATAAGCCTATGGCCAGAAGGTGAATCCTGAGTCCTTATCGTTGACTGAGTCCCCTCATAACATCATGTACATCGGTCCTCCAGTCCATATTTGATCACGTCATTAAACATCACTTGTAGTACATAATAGCAGATACTTGAACAAAATAAATGACAGTTGTCTTAAACTGCTTAATTTTGGTGTGATTTCTTATGTAGTATAGTCAGAATTTTCCATTGAATAGATGAGAAACAGAGATTAAACTGCTTGCTCAAGGCCACACAGCTAGCAAACGCCAAAAGCTTATGCCCCTCAGTCTAGGAGTTTAATTCTGTCTCTCCGTGACTTCTTTTTATGGCAACACCATCTTTGCTGAGAGATCTTCCAACTGTTATTTGCTTACTTTCAAGGACCGCCTGCAGGAAGAAAGCGTGTCTGTGTATACAAAATGATGTCCTGCTTTATCTGTTTTTGTGAGCCCAAGCCCTGGATCCTGTCCCATGGTTGGCAACATTCAGCTTTTGAGCCTGCAAGATTGAAGGCCAGAACCTAGAGCTGAGAGAGTAAGTCTCTCATGAGCACATGCAAGATTGAACAGTGAGGTTGGCAGTCAGCCCCTTCCCAGGCCACAGGCTGGCTTGGGCTTCAGATAAAGATTCCCTACCTTATATGATGTATTCATGCATCTAATTCTTATTTTCTGGGATGTGAATCTCTTGTATTTGTTAGTTTCTTATTATTCCACCTACAGACCCCCTTGTCTTCACTGTTGCTCCTAAATTCCTCGTCCTCTTTCTATCTTTCTCATGTGCTTCCTCCTGGCTGTCTCAATTTACAGCCTCTGGAGTCCTCTCCACATTTGTTTGGCAGATGTTACTGGCTCACTGATTCATCCGTGTTAACTAGCCCAGCTGT
This sequence comes from Mastomys natalensis, assembly GCA_021653895.1. Classification (NCBI taxonomy): domain Eukaryota; kingdom Metazoa; phylum Chordata; class Mammalia; order Rodentia; family Muridae; genus Mastomys; species Mastomys natalensis. The sequence continues at coordinate 207,641 of JAJTUV010001350.1, forward strand.
GTTGGCCTCTTCTTGTTTTGATATGGATTGGACTGCTTACATAAATATGTTTGAGTTTTGTTGTTACAAAGGTTATATAAAATTCTATTTTAAAGAGATTATATGAGTGTCTTTCCTTAGTCTTTTACAACAGTGAAACAAGTTTTGTACACATGGTCCTTGTCCTTTGAACATTTCATTCATTCATTCATTCATTCATTCATCTATTCAGTGTATGTTTGTGCATGTGTGCACTTGAGTGCCTGTGCATGCCATGACATACATGTAGAAGCCAGTTCTATCTTTCTACTACAGAGGCTCCCATGATCAAACTCAGGTGTCGGGCTTAGGCACAAGTGCTGAGCCATCTTGCCATACCTCATTCCCTCATTCCCTCCTCCCCTCCCTCCATCCCTCCTTCCCACCATCATCCATCCATCCATCCACCTTTCTTTTTTTTTTTTTTTTTTTTGGAGACAGGGTTTCTCTGTGTAGCCCGGGCTGTCCTGGAACTCACTCTATAGACCAGGCTGGCCTCAAACTCAGAAATCCGCCTGCCTCTGCCTCCCAAGTGCTGGGATTAAAGGCATGCGCCACCACCACCCCGGCTCGCCTGAACATTTTTAATGTTCACGTTTGAAGAATTTAATATCCAACTTTGACCTGCCAAACAGAATTGACACAAAGTTATTTTGTGTGCCTACACACTTCCCCTGGATTAGAAGTGGTCTGTCTCCTAGAGTCTAAATGACTATGAAGATTGCTTTGAGCCCACCCCAATCATACCGCAGGCTTTCTGTCTCACTATCTTTCTGGCAAGCGTGAGGAGAATCCCAGCACAATCTTCCCCTGCAGTGTCTGCCTGATACCCTCCCTCACCGACAGAGCTTGACCTCTCTTATCTTCTGTGAGGCCAAAGAGGAAGATAAAATTGACAAACTACTAGCACGTTCTGCTTGGCTTCTCTTGCTGGACCGCCCCGCCCTTCTTTGCTCCTTCCCTTCTTCATTACTGTGCTTCAGTTGTCAGCCCTGCCCAGCCTCCCTCTCCAGTGTTCCCATCTGCTGTTGACTGTGGATGCTCTCCAGATCTCTGGGGGAAGCTGGGGGAAGCAGGACCCAGCTCATCTGCACTTTCACACCCTATCCATTTCTCCTGCTGACTTTGAAGCTCCTGCTTTACCTCTGGCTGTTTGGGAACTTATTTCACTCTCTCCCACTCCCCCTGAGTTAGGATTTTTTTTCACTGTTGGATTGGGTTTTACATTCATTCATTAACTCTAAATTACTTCCTTACTCTCTGCCCTATGGGAGACCTATTTTGTGTTCTTGATTTTCCTTAAAAACAAACAAAGACCTTAATTTTAAAATTACTTTTAATTATGTGTGTGTGTATGTTTGTGGGTGGGGGCCTGGGGGGTTGTGGGAACATATGTTCACATACGTGCAGGTGTCCATGAAACCTGACTTGTTAGATTCCCTGGAGTTAGAGTTACAGAAGGTTGAGAACCACTCAACATGGTGCTGGGAACTGAACTTGGGTCTTCTGGCAGACAAGTATGTTTTCTTAACCAGCGAACCACCTCTCTAGACCCTCTCTTCTTTTCCTCTGCAGCATACATGCTAGAAGATGCGATCCACTTACGCAGCATACAAATGTCCAGTTCTAAGCTGCTGTCGTCTGGTGGCCTATTTTCTGTTCATCAGTGTTGTGGTGCTGGGCTAGGAAGGCTAGGAGTGTTGCTCAGTAGTAGGGCACTTGCTAGTGTGTGTGAGGGGATAGGATAAAAGACTTGTAGTTTTGTAGCTAATAGTTTTGGCTTGAGATGATTGTATTTTTATTAACTTTACTAGTTTTCTTCATTTTATTGTCTTTTATCCTCCCCCCCCCAAATTTTTAAAGCTAAACATGGAATATTTTGAAATTACAATACAGGACTCAGCAAAAAATATTATAGTAAAAGTTCACTGGAATCCAAGGCATGGTAGCCGTGTGAAGGCGGTGTTATGGGGACATTGAGGTTCCCTTTTGGCTTCTTAATCTTGTTAATAAAACAATTAAAACAGACTCAGAAGGAAGCTGAAGGACTACTTTTATTAGAGCTCAAGAGGAAACAGAGAACCAAATGCCCTAACTGAAAATCCCAGCAGCTGCCTGGAGAGGGCGACACAGAGAACGATGCCTATTAAATTAGGCATCAAACAGTGAGACATCCTAGGGTGTCCAAGAAGTTGCTTAAGCTTCAGAGAGTATCTGAAAAAGAGATAAGGAGATGGGGAACGAAAGAACAAACAAGCAAACGAATACCCCCTCAAAAAACAAATCCAGGCTCTTGTCTCCCAGAACAATAGATTTTTCCAGAGACGTATAGTTAAAGATAGAAACAAAGATAGTTATTAAGGCAGGGAACACACTCAGAAGTAGACTATTAAGCTCAAGGCAAAAGCTCCCAAAGCCCTGCCTCTCCAGGTCGTGGCACTTCACAGGTCTTTCAGGTAACAGCACCCCTCCCATTTGTATGTCCAAAGTCTTTTCTCTTGTAATGCTTCGCTCCTTACATGAAGCCCAGGTGAGGAACCCAGTCTCGTCTTTCTCTGCCAGTTGGTTTCTCTCATGCTAACCTTGATGCTTCCATCTCCAGTCCCTAATCTCCTGCCACAGTGTATGGTGGCTGGATCAAGAAAGTAATTTTTGCAGATATTAATATACAGAGAAGAACATTTCATCTTTTCATGCATAGGGCAACATCAAAGGAGAAAATATACTTTTCTTTAGTCCCAGGAAGATATTGCTTTTTGTTATGATTATAATATTATACCAGCTAAACCATTCTTGGGTGAGATACATAAAATTCTCTCATGAAGCAAGGGACAGCTGATGGGTGACTTATGTTTCCAATTTAACACACCACTGATAATGAGACCCTGGTAATTCATACTGTGTGGTCCCAGGAGTCTGGGCACATGCCTAAGTGTAAAATCCAGAGGCTTGCGTGTACTGATTTTCTGCAAGTGGAGCTGTGTTCAGTCTACTGTGTTGACAACAGAGCTAGAAACAATGGGCAGTTGTATTAATTTATTGTAAGTCGAGTTGGTTTTGCCTCTGGGCATTCCTGTGTTCAACTGGTGTTTTGCCAAACAAACAAACAAAGGAAAAAAGAAAAAGAAAAGAAAGGAAAAAAGAAAAAAGAAAAAGAAAGAAAAAAGAGAAAAGGAAAAAAAAAGCCAATGCTGCCGTCACCTCTTCTCTCCTCTACACTTGCAGCATTGGTTAGTCATAGGTCTTGTGATCTTGGTGGGTCTGCTCCCACTCCTTACTTTTTTTCTCAGAACCATATGACTTTTGACAAAGTCAGATCACAGCTCCAACCTAAATGGCCCAGCATCATCAAAGCCTGGCTTACTAAGGAAATGACCCTTGTTGGTTGCTGGAGGTCATATGGTTGCAAAAGGGAATAGGATATGAAAGGCAGCTTGGCGGAGACAGAACATGAGAAAGAGAGAAAGTGTGCGTGGGTGTGTGCCTGTGTGTGTGTGTGTGTGTGTGCGCGCGCGCGCTCACGCGCTGCAGCAGGACATGTAGTCAAAATGCAGCAGATTGTGAGTGACATTTTCCAAGTCCAAGAAAAATACATTTCTTTCTAAGGACAAGAGACTCTCACTGGATTTTGTGAAAGGACTAGCCCTATCTGGTTTCAATCAGTGCCATTGAAAAGACAGTTTTCTGTATTTTCTTGGCTCGCAGTGAGTGTTTAGGACACAACTGTATCTTGTATGCTGTAGAGGGAGAAACTTGGATGCCAGAATCCTCCTGGCTGGACTGGGGGCATTGCTGTCTACCCTGGGTTCTGTATCCAGACTTCATCCAACTGGGTTCTATTTTTAGCTTCCAGTCTCCTTCTATGCAAGCCTGATGCATGTCTAAATGTAAAGAGCACTGAAAGGAGGAGCTGGGTCCTCTCCTCAGCAACTCTCACTTGCAGAGATCTAAGGAGCCAGAACCAAGCTTCAGATCTTTGCCTTGAGGTAGACAACAAATTACAACCCCTGGGTGGGGAAGAATTAGTGACAGCTAGACTCCAAGAAGGCCAAACACCATGAAGACATACATTTCTCCAAGTAGCAGAGGACTCAGAAAATGTGAGCTCCATAACCCAGTGGATAAATGCAGTTTTATTTAAAAGTCTACCCACAGATTTGAAGTGAAGAAAAAAAAAAAAAAACTACCATAAAAGATGTGCTTTTGTTCTGGGTCAGAATTTATTTTTCAGTCAACTCAAGATAATTAACGAGATGACTTTCTTTTTTTTTTTTTTTGTTTTTTTTTTTGTTTTTTTTTTTTTCGAGACAGGGTTTCTCTGTGTAGCCCTGACTGTCCTGGAACTCACTCTGTAGACCAGGCTGGCCTCGAACTCAGAAATCTGCCTGCCTCTGCCTCCCAAGTGCTGGGATTAAAGGCATGCGCCACCACCGCCGCGCAAAAAGATAGATTTATTTGTTTATTTATTTATTTATTATATGTGAGTACACTGAAACTATCTTCAGACACACCAGAAGAGGGCATCGGATCCCATTACAGATGGTTGTGAGCCACCATGTGGTTGCTGGGAATTGAACTCAGGACCTCTGGAAGAGCAGCCAGTGAGTGCTCTTAACCACTGAGCCATCTCTCCAGCCCTGGATGATGTTTTCTAACTCTTTCCTTTCTCTCCATGTTGAGTATATCTAAGTAAATTCATTTACTTATTTTCTTCCAACATGCTAAGGAATTTTTGACACTAGATTTTACTCACGCTGGGAGTTGAGGTGTCTTGCCTTTTCTCAAATGTATGGATGTTTATCTTCAGTTTAGGAACTGACGTGGTATCCTGAGGCCCACAGAGCTTTCTCCATTGCATTGTCCCACCTAAGGACCAACAGAAAGTCATGCTCAGTTTGGCTAGGTCCAGCTCCAAGTCTCTTCTTCCTGACTGTATGATGCTGGTAAGACACTTAATCTCTGTGAGCATCTCAGTACCTCATCTGTAGAAAGGGTGGTCATTTAAAAACATTGAACAGAACTAATATCATAGAAATAGATACAAGGCGGGTGGCTTCATAACATAAACTCCAGGAATTAAACAACTTCAAACCATCAAAGTAGATTTTCTATCTTCCTATCTTTACCTACCTTAATTTGTTTCTTGGCGTCCATGGGGAGCCTGGTCCCAGGACCTTCAGGGATATCCAAGTCAACAGATACTCAAGTCGGATGTGAAAAGGTGTGGGGCAGTGATTGTCAATAACATGTACACATCTTTCTGTATTCTTAAATCTTCTATAGATCTCTGTAGGACATCTTAGACAATACAAGTGCTGTGTAAAAAGTTGCTATGCTTTATTGTTTAGGGAATAATGATAAAGGAAACACGATATATTTGTGTAGACTCAACAGTTTTCAAATGTCTTTGACACAACCTTGGTTGACTCCACAGCTGCAGAACTTTTGCATATGGAAGGTTGTCACTGTCTCTACACGTTTTAGCCTCTTCCAGAAGAAAAGGATGTCATACATACTTAAATAATTCTGTATGGATTCTGTTTGTTTATGGAAGGTATTAATGGTGAGATGTATCAGTGAAAAACAGTCATGGTTTATTTTTTTCATGGGCTCATTGTTTATCGAGGAAGCTAGGCACTGAACAAAATACCAAATAATGAATGAGAAGAACACAGTTTGGAACTTACAAAGGGAAGAGTTTAATTAATGCTCTTGGCCTCAGGTTATGGAAGTAGCCTTCTCCTGGCCTTTCTGCATCTCATTTTCTCCCTTTTGTTACTACTGTTATTTGGGGACTACATAGATGCCAGAGTGGTCTTTCTCATAATAAAGAAGCTCACAATACTTCCTTCCTTTTTTTTTTTTTTTTTTTTTTTTTTTTGGTTTTTCGAGATAGGGTTTCTCTGGGTAGCCCAGGCTGTCCTGGAACTCACTCTGTAGACCAGGCTGGCCTCGAACGCAGAAATCCTCCTGCCTCTGCCTCCCAAGTGCTGGAATTAGAGGCGTGCGCCACCACCGCCGGCTCATTTTTTTTTTTTTTTAACCCTTTGAAACCATATATCTCTTGTCAGTCCTGGGGACTGAATTTAGGGCCCCAGGGAAAGTATGGAATTGCTGTGCTACTCAGCCACACTCCCATCCATTAGAATGTTAATGCCTTTTAATACAGAATAATTGCTATAAGTAAAACATAAGCAACTGGAGATTTACCTAGAGGATCACCTATGGAATACTGTTTGTGTTAGCATCTAAGGATTCAACAGTTGAGAATCTGGTTAAATAAACTATGGATTATGGATTATAAAATGTATATGACAGATATTGGTACTAATAAAATAATGCCATGGACTAAACATTATTGGTGTGGAAAGAATGTTCCTAATACATTAGATTTATAAAAACAGGAGGTACTCTGTGCCCTTTTAAAAATAAAAAGGGAAATTTCTGAAGAAGTCTGTACTAACATGCTATTTCTGTGGGGGGGATAGTCTGTTTTCTTTTAGTTTACCTGCATTTTCCAGGTTTTTTTGTTTTGTTTTGTTGTTGTTGTTGTTGTGTTTTTAATAGCCAGCTATAGCTTTTGGCTGTAAGATTTTTAAGTTTCAGAGCTAAAGGGAACCCTTATGTGGACTTCCATGTATTTGCCCTAGGCAGTCAGCTTTGATTACAAAGGCTCAGAACCCCGACATATATACCCTAATCAGCAATTATCTTTCTCTTAAAAATTGTATAGTTTTATTTAAATATTTAGAAAAGTCATTATTCTTCTTTGAGTGATATGCATGTGGAATCCTCAGTGTCAACATTCAGAAAAAGGAACTCTACAGTCTGCCTTGTCAGGCATTTTAGGAAAATGAGCAGTCAGGAAGAAAGACAAGAACCTCAGAAGGCCGCTCACCCGGCCGGTCATCAGAGCAGCAAGGAAGAGACCATGGTATCCCAGAGACTCCTGGAAGTGACAAATGCCACAGTGTAGCACAGCTTTGAAAAGCAGGAACTTCCTCAATCTGCAATCAAAAGCCCCTGTTCTCATCAGTGAAGATCTCCTGAGCAGTGGCACGCAAGAAACGGCACACCGGATCCTACTGAGTAGCTAGGTCTGATTGTCGCCTCCTTCCAGGAAGACAGAAAGGAGGAGGGCCTTTGCGCTTAAGAGCTACTGAAAAGTAGCCAGCATTAGGATTAAAGGAGGCATAGGATTTTAGCATTAATGTGATTGGGGTTTTCTGTCTCTGTTGGGGGAGTCACCACCGGGCTTCTCAAGCAGGAGGACAATAATGGCATTTGCTTAATTCATAAAACATCTGGGGGGAACAAATGAGACTATACATGCAAATCGTGTCTTAAATGGCCTCTTATTGTGTCCCGAACAACCATTAGCTATAATTCTAATGGGTTTATTGTAATTTTCTTTTTCTCGGGTCATGATTGGGCCCAAGAGAGCCCTGCATTAACAAAGGCAAATCCCGAGTCAGGGGCTCCCCCTTGGTTGTGGTTAGACAAAGGCCCGCAAGCACGCTGCATACTGGGATCTTCTGCATGCCGCAGCATTGCCAGCTAGCCAAGCGCTGCGCTCACACACGGCAAAGAAAACCGTTTTTTATTTTGGGACACAGAGCTGGAAAGGTTCTTGGTTGTGAACTATCAGAAAACGTATTTAAGTTTGTCATGTAATGTTTGAACAGGGCAGAAATTGCCTTGACCTTTAGTAACAGAAGACAAAGAGCTATCAGAGTCAGTGGGCACCGAGGACCATACCATTTGGAAAACATACTTCCTTTTTCTTCTTCATAAGTGTTTCACAGCATGAGGCAGGAAAGTAATTTGTTTACAACTGAAGATCAACACTTCTCTGAACACTGAGGTCCCAGCTCACATGAAACTTTTAAAAACCACGTTTTTGTTTGTTTGTTTACAGGACAGTGACTGCAGATACTGTTCTTGCTGCAGTGGAATTGAGGGAGATGACATCTTTGAAGCACTCTAAGATTAGCAGAGATGGTCACCCAAGATGGTCTGTCTTCAGACACACTTTCTTCAGAAAATAGAATTAAGTGGTGTCTCCATCTGAGAGACATCCTTGTCTGAGAGTGTTCAGACAAGGGAGAAATTTCAACCTGTTGGTGGCAAGCCAGCCTCCATGAGGCACAGGGGTACCTTGGTTTATGGTTATGTTCAGGGTATGTTTGGAATCCAGGTGTGTTGCTGGCAGAAGGTAAAAATAAAGGAACCGGCTTCATGGTTAGCATTTTTATCCACAGACCAAGAACAGTGTGGCAAGGGTCAGAAAACAGCTGTGGCCCTCTTCCCAGACTCCATGTTGGAGGTTATCACTGCCCAGAGATACACCATGGTCACACACATACACCTAACATAGCAATATCCAGAAGAAAGAACATCTAAAATGCTGTCCCGAAAACTAGGATGGTTCTTTAAGTTAAATGTTGGCTGGTGCACTGAAATGAACGGATTCTGAAGCCTTTGTGGAAGAACCAAGTTAGAGAAGTCGGCTGGAGAGGCATTTCACCACAGTAACATGTGTGGGGTTTGTGGGGGTAGTTCTATAGAATCCACCTTACAGATTTGATTGGCAGCCACTGAGATAGTGAGAATGCTCTTCTCTTACCCTGGCCAGCTTCGCTGTCACTTTAGCAACTGGATGCAGGATGAATGCAGGGACTGGTTGCCACAGCAACAGCATCTTCAGGAAAGGTGATGAGAGAAATCACTTCTCTCTGAATGCTAATAGGTTGTCACGTTCATCTTAAGCCAGCTGTTTCCCACTGCTTGCCTGATTGCCATGAAGTCAAAGCGATTATTTACAGATTAAGGGCTGCTGTTTGGTTTGATCATCTTGGCCTTACTTTATGCTGGATCTTCCAGGACAAGGAAAAAACAATAATTTAAAGCAAAACACTAAGGGTTAAGTTTTATCTAAGGTTTGTGACTTTTACTTTAAGGAAGCAAAAGCTTTCTATAGACTTAGAAGCCATTCTATAAGCAGGAACCATCTAATGTTATGGCCAATGAGGCTGGGCCTATAAACTACATGCCCTGTGGAGACTGAGCCCCGTTGCCTGTGCACACATGTGTGCTGGGATTCTCCACTAAAGGATGACATGAGCTTGTGAAGGGGATGATCCTGAGACAAAACTGGCACATGAGATTAGTTTTGAATCTTGAAGTCACTTGGAACAGAAAGTTTTAATCTGTCCCATCATTAGCTCCAAGTAGAAAAAAAAGCAAAGAAAAGAAAAGAAAAGAAAAGAAAAGAAAGGAAAGGAAAGGAAAGGAAAGGAAAGGAAAGGAAAGGAAAGGAAAGGAAAGGAAAGGAAAGGAAAGGAAAGGAAAGGAAAGGAAAGAAAAGAAAAGACCCTATTCGCTAATGGGAATAAAGACAGATGCAAGTTTTCCCCATATCTGACCTATTTTTGAGCAGATGCCATGGGGTTAGTTAATTGCTGCCTGGGTCCCCCTTCCGTTTCTGAGGAGTAGAAATCTTTGGGAAAACTGAATAGTATAAAGTGTTTAATTTCCTGGTTTATTTGAGACAGAGCCCTTAGCCTGTTACTTGCTAGAGTGACTTCTACTCAGTTAGCTTTTACAAGCGTCAGTTTCACAGCTTTCTTATGGGGATATGGAGAAATAATAACAGACCCAAGACAGTTCAATATGGAGCAGTGGTTTTCAACCTGTGAGTCACAACTCCTGTGGAGGTCCAGTGACCCTTTCACAGGGGTCGCCTAAGGCCATCAGAAAACCACAGATATATACACTATTATTCATAACAGTAGCAGAATTACAGTTATAAGTTAGCAGTGAAAATAATTTTATGGCTGGGGGTCACCACAACATGAGGAGCTGTATTAAAGGGTCACAACATTAGGAAGGTTGAGCATCTCTGACATAAAGGGAATTGGTGAGATTAAATTAGGCCTCTCATGAAGAGCACATAGCACTCTATCACCCATGGAATGTTGCTATTAAAGCCATTGTCATTACTATTTCTTATTATGAGAATGTCTTTGGTGGCCTCAAGCTTGCACTAAAATGCTGCTTTATACAAAGAACTAGAGGAAATGCTTATTACAATGTCTAACTGAATGCCAAGGCCCCTCAACTAAAATGATATCTGACCAGCCATTGCCCTGAGCTGTGAGTGGTCTGGAAAGCACAGCATGACATAGATTCATGTAAGTATGTTTTTTTTTTTTTAAAAGAAAAATTTGCCTTTGGATACTTAACATTCACTAAAAATAATATTGAGAAAAATGTAATGGCACAGGAACATATCCCTAAGTTAATAAAGGTAAATTGTGAGCTAATATGATGTGACCATTTTGTTACGTTACAGAAGAAAGAGATACAGGGTGAAGTGTGCACTCCTGTGCTCCTGAGGGCATATGGTCTCACTAGGAGACTAGACAACTCCAATAGGCATCCCTGGGGCTTGGGATCACAAGAGATTTTAATTAAGATTTTCATCTTTAGTTGATGTGTTTTCTACAATTAATATGGACTGAGTTTGTAGTTTTAGAAATGGTGACTTTAAAAAGGAAACTGGAGTTGCCCTTGAGTGTGTCTTTCCCGGAAGCTGCTTGTCGTGGCTGTTTTTAAATCATGCCAGGCTGAAGAGCAGAAACAGTCCCTGGGGACATCATGCAGTAGCTTGTCACCTCGTTAGAGTTGCTTTGTCTTTTCTGGGATCACTGAAATTGGCTGCATCTGCTTTGAGTCTCAGTGTCCAAGAGGACCAAATCACAGGTGTCACCTTGTCATCTTGAAGTCCTTCAAAGCATTCTCTGTGCACAAGGTCCCCAATGACTACCTTTGTGCTGATGTCTATATTGCAGCAGTCAGCTGAGTCCTAGCCGCTCCCTGTGGTCTCTGCTCTTTGGCTGCTCACTGTGGCCTTTGACTGACTAGCTCTCAGCCTAGGGATGCTCTGGATCCGGATTGGCAGTCAGGAGGGTGGAGGTGTGAAGGTAGCTGCAAGGGGGTCTTCTCTCTTGCTGCCCCTCGGGTCCAAATGACCTCTCTTAAGGGGAGCTAATGCCATTAGAGTCAGAGACATACTTGGACATAACAAGAGGTTCTCTTTCCAAAGTGGCACTTTGTGCCCCCTGTGTTGAAATCCAATTACTTCCTGCTGCTGACCTATATCTCCCATCACAGAGTACTGCGAGGCTCTGCGAGGGGAGGAAATGTGTGCGTTGCCTTTGAGAAGGCCAACAAACCTGGAGTTAGAGCCTCAGAAGTCTGCTAATGAGACTGAGCTACTGGTGTTGTGTTCGAGAAAATAACTGACTCTGCCTCCAGCTTACAAGTGTTTTCCCATGATTGCCAATTACTGCTGATTAAAAAATAATAATTTCCCATCCTGAGAAAACATATCTCAGAAATGGAATTTAATGAGTAGACCCAATGGAATATCACCAGTGAGTCATTTTTAAAGTTATACTTTAAAAGTTCAAATAGAAAATACCACAAGAGCTGGGCGGTGGTGGCGCACGCCTTTAATCCCAGCACTTGGGAGGCAGAGGCAGGTGGATTTCTGAGTTCGAGGCCAGCCTGGTCTACAGAGTGAGCTCCAGGACAGCCAGGGCTACACAGAGAAACCCTGTCTCGAAAAAAACCAAAAAAAAAAAAAAAAAAAAAAAAAAAAAAAAAAAAGAAAAGAAAGAAAATACCAGAAGAGTAGACATTTGGGTGGGCAGTCCAAGCCACGGTTCATGCTGTTCAGATCAGAAGTGGGTTTCTTATAGTCTTCACATCCTCTGTGTAATATTCAGAGACAAAGGAAGGGAAAAGCAGCTCTTGCTCAAGGGAACTGGGGCTTTGCAAAACTGTCCTTTGCTTGCTGCCGAGGGAACACCTTAGTGTAATGGAATGTGAACTGTGAACTGTCTATGTCTGAGCCAGCAGCATTTCTAGGATCCCACTATTGGGGTTATGATGGTTAAGGCACAGGTTCTCAACTGTGGGTCATGATCTCTTTGCAGCTGTAAGCCCAGTGTTCACCAGGCCTTAACCCAGCAATTCTCAACCTTCCTGATGCTGTGACCTTCTCTTCAGTTCCTAATGTTGTGGTGACCCTCCCCCCCCCCAACACAAAATTATTGTTGCCACTTCTCGACTGCAACTTTGCTACTGTTTATGAATCATAGTGCAAACATTGTGTTTTCTGATGGTTTAGACAACCCCTGTGAAAAGGTGGTTCAACTCACGGAGGGGTCGCTACCCACAGGCTGAGAACTAGTGCCCCAGAACTGGTAGAATGGCTACATACTACAAAGGAGGCTTCTTAGATTATCGGTCAGGATATGCGCTATGGCTGCCACACACTGGGGAGGCTGAGAATCAAGTAGCCAGTCCGTCCACAGTCATGGATGCCTCACTGTCCCCAAGTGTGTTGAAATCTGGAGGGTATCTGGTCTTCAGTGTAGGAAAAAGGTTAGAGAAACTGCGTCTAATGTCCAGGGAGGACAGCAGAAGCCCCGCTGCTGGAAGGTGCTGTCCACTCTGGGCAGGTTTCCTACTCTCAGTTACTCCTTTTAGGAAACACCCTTACAGATGTGCCTTCCCCAGGTGACCTTCTTTTTTTTTTTTTTGGTTTTTTCTAGACAGGGTTTCTCTGTGTAGCCCTGGCTGTCCTGGAACTCACTCTGTAGACCAGGCTGACCTCGAACTCAGAAATCCACCTGCCTCTGCCTCCCAAGTGCTGGGATTAAAGGCGTGCGCCACCACCGCCCGGCATGTTTAGGCAGTTTTAACCAACCCCTCTGTATCTTTGGATGGAGGAAGTTTTCTATGTTCCACATCTATGTGTTTCCGTTTCCTTCACTGTACTGGGATTCAATGCGTTGAATGTCTAACAGTTTCTTGTTCAAGACTGAAAAGTTTCGGGAGTACAGCTGTGTTCTTGGTATCTTCAGTGCACGTGACTCATAGTCTCTGGTATAGGGCAACTCTTTAACTACTACATATTTTTACACATGATTGTTTTCTATTTTAACTCCTATTTTTAAAATTGTATACAACAGAAAGTCATTACGTTAGCCTCATTTTTTACAGTTTGCTATGTGATATTGAAAGTTTACTTCCTACCTTGTATCAGCAGTGTGAGCTCAAAGGAATTCATAGACCATTCTGTGACTTTGTTCCTCATCTATAAATTGAGTATAACATAGGGTGTTGTCTAGCCCATAGAGGGTTTATGGAGGCTAAATAAGTTAATATTATGTATAGTACTTAAGACAATGGTTGGTCTGTACTGAACCAGCATAAATGAGAAAGCAATTGGAGTGTGGGATGAATCTGAGGAACAGAAAGCACACATGCGTGATAAAGAATAGGTAGAGTGGGGACTGGAGAGACGGCTCAGAGGTTAGGAGCACTGACTGCTCTTCTAGACATCCTGAGTTCAATTTCCAGCAACCACATAGTGGCCCACAACCATCTATAATGGAATCTGATGTCCTCTTCTGGTGTGTCTGAAGACAGCATGTATTCACATATATAAAATAAATAAAAAAATCTAAATAAAAAATATGTTGAGTGGCAGAATTTTGCTACTGGAAGGCATTTTAGGGTTAAACATCTCTTAAGGTTTCAATAGAGTGAGGAAATTGCTGCCTTTCAGGATTGACTCAGTGGTTCTCCCAGATCATTAGTTAATCAAATGAAAGGCTAGGACTTTGCTTTTTTCTCCCGATAGAAGTATCTGTAAGCCTGTTTTAGTCTGTTTCATATTATTATAGCAGACGATTGGAGACTGGGTAACTTATAAAAGAAAGATTGTTCTTTGGCCACGATCTGAGCTGAAGCGGCTCAGAGAGCGATGAGGTCTTGACACACATTCAGGTTCTGGTGAGGGCCTCTGCTGGAGAGCAGGGGGCTACTGGGAGCATGCGCAGAGAGAGGAAGGAGACAAAGGAGCTGACCTTTTTCTAGGAGAAGAAACAATCCAGTTTCACAAGAAAAGCATTGAGCTCTCTTAAGGGCTGGATCACTTCTTAAAGGTCTCACCTCCCAACCCTGCTACATTAGTGGTCCAGTTTAAACATGGATGTTTGTGGGGACAAACTGTACTCTTTTTTTTTTTTTTTTTTTTTTTTTGGTTTTTCGAGACAGGGTTTCTGTGTAGCCCTGGCTGTCCTGGAACTCACTCTGTAGACCAAGCTGGCCTTGAACTCAGAAATCCGCCTGCCTCTGCCTCCCAAGTGCTGGGATTAAAGGCGTGCGCCACCACCGCCCGGCGGACAAACTGTATTCAAGCCTAAGAGAGATCTTTGCTGTCTCCTCTTGAGACACACGAATCCTTCAATTATCACCTCCGACATGTGCAAGGTCTGTGAGTCCCATGGCTCCTCGTGCCCGGCCTCACTCACTGGACACTACTTATCAGTAAACATATGAAATAATCTGCAAATTCATTCTTGTCCTTTCCAAAGTTTCCGTTTCTATACCATATGATAAGAGACTTCAAAAGTAGTCACCGATTTTAAATATAAGTGAAGGAAATAAAAAGATTTACAATTTTCCATTTGTATGTTTTATCCACCATTGATGGGAAGTGAGAGATTTTCAGACAAAGGTCACTATTTGTAAATTTTTAAGGCATTTTTATGTGTCTATGTGTGTACTTATTTATTGATGTGTGAACATATTTGGCTAAACTAGAATTTACTTTGCTATATCAATAACTCAAGACTCTTACTATCAGAACCACTGGCCCCTTAAAGGACACTGCCCCCATGCTAAATGAGTTCTGTCTGACTTTCTCAGAAGGCAAAAGGAACGATGCTGTGTTTAAGAGATGTCATTAGATGAACTATTATCAATGTTCGCTTAGCTCAGTGATTCTCAACCTTCCTAATGCTGTGGCCCTTTAATACAGTTCCTCGTGTTGTAGTGACCCCCCAGCCATGAAATTATTTCCATTCCTACTTTGTGACTGTAGTTTTGCTACTGTTATGAATCGGAATGCAGACATCTGACATGTGACTCCCAAAGGGTTCTCGATCCACACGTTGAGAACTTAGCACATGTCCTCTTCTAGAAACCATCAGCCTTTCTGGAATGCTAGCTCCTATAGCGAAGGAGGCAGAGACGTGTAGACTTTCTTCTGCGTATCCACGTATTCCTTTAGATATTGGGAGCATTACCAATCATGTGCTCATTAGACAAACTTTTACCTGGGATCTATTTTATACCAGGTACTCTCATACATCCTTAAGATGAATCAATGAACAAACTGCACAAATATCCTTTCTACCATGGAGCTTATAATCCTAGCAGAAAGAAACAAATTAGTACACACAATAAATTAATTATATAGAATTCTAACAAGAAATCAGTGTTCTGGAAGACAGTTGAAGGTGGGGGTGTTACCTGTGAGCACAAGGGTCAGGGGAGAGTCAAACAACTCACTGATAAGTGACATTTGAAAAAGAACATAGAAGGAGCTGAGGGGCCAGGCAGTGGTGGCTGATGCCTTTAATCCCAGCACTTGGGAGGCAGAGGCAGGCGGATTTCTGAGTTCAAGGCTAGCCTGGTCTACAGAGTGAGTTCCAGGACAGTCAGGACTACACAGTCTACCCTGTCTCAAAAAAACAAAACAAAATAAAAAAACAAAAACAAACAAACAAAAAAAGGAACTGAGGGAGTTAGTGATAAAGAATATTCAAGAGATGACTTCTGGCCACAATAGTGCAAAGGCCCTGTGGCCAGGGCATGAATGTTCAACCATCTATTAAAAAGTCCAGTATTGTGGTGGTACCTGGATTTCATTACAAATTCTGAAGAAGTGTTCTGATTAGAACATTACTACAAACTCTAAAGACAGCTCCTGAGAGTCGAAATCTGTGAGTTGCTAAAACTTCTGACTTCTTTTTCAGGCTTCTTTTTCTTGGCTGTTCTGATGTTGAAGATGGTAAGGCCATCCTGGCATTTGAGTTGTCGTGGAACTCCAAACTGAAGCATTCTCTCCTAGAGCAGGGCAGAGGGGAAAAACAAAGCAGGCATCTCTTAAGACTCAAGGAGCTAAGAAGGTGGGGGTGGGGGGTGGAGGGAGGGATCACAGGGGGGGGAGGGGTGGAGGATGAGATAGGAGGCTGGGGTTTGGGGCAGGTAGCTCAAGGAGTCACAAGGTTCCCAAAACCCTTCCCTGAGGCCGAGCAGTAAGCAATTGCTAGAGGGAAGAGGCTCTCCCTGGAGCTGCCTGCAAGCTCAGAGAACTGCAGAGGCAGAGCTTGCAGGCACCCGTGTGGGCTGGGCTTTCAGTGCTGAGGCTCATACCCCTGTAAGTAACCCCAATAAGAAAACTGGCTCACCAACCTAAACTGGTCATAATCCATTCCTTGTCATTGGTCACCTGCCTGGAGTGAATAGAGGTTTGTTCACATCTCCCTGGGTGAAGTCTCACAGCTGAGGCTGGTAGAAGTCTGCTAGAGCAACATTTTGAACAACTGGAGAGCTTTTTTGGAAAACATGGGGATGAAGAATTTATTTATGTCACAGCGATCAACGTTGCCTGTTAGGTTGTTGTGTGGAAACACACTTTGCATGTGTCCTAATGTATGTAACAGGCTGATTAAAGGCCTTAAGAAAAATGTGGCATGTGGTGTATTAACAAAAGCAGACTCCACAGGCATCCTCCGACAGCTGAGAAGCAGATTCCTGTGGTACCGTCGCTGAATTATACACAACACCATAATAATGTTTGTGATTTACAATGTCATCAGCTAAAATAAGAGACAATTATTGTAAATTACATTGCTAATATTTGAGAAACGGAGATCTACTGTTACCAAATCTAATTCCTGTGACTTCCACGGGGCCCTGAACACATTATAAGATTACTCTGGGATCTGAGCATGTCCTCATTAAGGCAATGGCAACCACATTTTTTTGAAATCACTCTCCTGGGAGGTTTGGTGACTTAATGGTGCCAGGAAGAAGGCATATATATATATATAAAATATATATATGCCTCCATAGTACACAGGCTTCCAAAGAGGGCTGTGGCCCAGTGACACACTAAGTCAGGGTGTGGCTGTTCATCTTTGCCACTTCGATGCAAAGTGAAGGCAGTTAGAAGCCAATGTGAAACATGGTACCAATATTAAAAAGTGTCAGTACATAAGTGGGTGACATAAACCACCGTGGGTGGCATTGTGATAGACTCTGGATGACAATGCATTGGGTAGGGACATTAATGTTTAGACTAATGTTTTCTTCTTTATGACCACAGTCATTTACCTTAATTACGGTTATCAATGACTGCTGAGCACTTCCTGGGACTGTGTACAGGGCAAAATACTTTGTGTGTGTTATTTGATCATCCTTACCAAATCCTATTAAACTGGAAGCTATTATTGGCCCCATTTTACAGAGCACAGGCTGAGCTTTCCAGTGGGTAGTTCTGTGATTGAGAGGAAGGCCAAACTGGGATCACATCCCAAGATCTACATTGAATCATTGTGCTAGTCTGTGAGCATTGTCAAAAGGTGAAAATCCAAAAGAGACATCTCAATTCAAAATAATGATAAAGTCTCTATATACCAGCTTCCACACAGCAGGCTATAACCTTCAATGATCAATCAATCGATCAATCATCAGTCGGGAAGGGGAAGTCAGGCATATTTGGTCACATTTGTGATCCCCGAACTAGGAAGGCTGAGGCAAGACTATTGGCACAAATCCAAGACCAGTCTAGTCTACATGGTTAATTCCAGGCCAGCAAGACTCTTATATTGGAAAAAATAATGGAGTTTAAAAGTATTAGAATATGACAGTTTTGTAGGACAATAATTGTATGTATCTGATATGGGGTTTATTTATTTATTTTATTTTTTTTGTTTTTTTTTGGTTTTTCGAAACAGGGTTTCTCTGTATAGCCTTGGCTGTCCTGGAACTCACTCTGGAGACCAGGCTGGCCTCGAACTCAGAAATTTGCCTGTCTCTGCCTCCCAAGTGCTGGGATTAAAGGCGTGCGCCACCACCGCCCGGCGGGGTTTATTTTTAAAACCTTATGAAAATGATATGATAGGAGATATTAGTCAAAAATAAACACACAGAGTTTTAAGTTGCAGTGGGCTTGTGGATAACACACACACACACACACACACACACAACACACAACTATATAACAGCAAACCCTGGATTCTTTAATTACTTCCTTCAACCTGCCTGGTGTGTGTGTGTGTGTGTGTGTGTGTGTGTGTGTGTATTCGTGCATGGTCATGTGGGCTCACAAGCAAGCCATGGTGTCAGTTTGGATGTCCAGAGGACAACCTGTGAGAATCGGTTCTCTTCTTTCACCATGTGGGTGCTGGGGATTTCAGACTTGGCAGGAAGTATCTTTATCACTGAGTCATCTTGCCAGCCCTATTTTAAATCTTTATAGAGTACAGTTGGTAACCCAGTAAATGCATACAATGTGTACTGATGAAATCAGGGTGTCCAGAACTTCCAATTCCTCAAACATTAATTGCCTCCATGGGTTAGAGATTCCAGATTCTATTTTCCCATTAGTTTTCAATCTACCCTTGACTACTGTGGTAAATAGTTCCTGCACTGAGAATATAGAACCGCAGAGCCAGCCAGCCCTTCTGCATTTCAATGTGCTGTGGCTAACTTCTTTCCCTCCCACCTCCCAAGTCTCACGTGACCACTATTTCTCTAGTCTTCGATGAGGCCGACGTTTCAGTTTACATAAATGAGCGAGAGGCTCTAGCGTTGGTCTTTCTGCGTCTGGCTTTTATCATTTAACCAAATGACCTCCAGTCATACCCACACAGCTTCGATCAACACCATTTCATTCTGTTTATGGCTGGATAAAATTTCATTATAGAACTCTCATATACCACATTCGCTTTACTCAATTGTCTGCTAATGGATACCTTGTTTGCTTTTGTTTCTTGGCTGTTGTAAGGAGTACTAGAAGAAATACAGCAGCCTGTGCAGACCTCTTTTGCACATGGTTCCATCCGTTTACTTTGGATTTATACTCGGTGATAGGACCAGTGGCTCTCATGGATTCTGCTTTCAGCTCTTGTGGAGAGCTTTTGGGGCTGCTGGGCGGGAATCTGACATTGGCCAAGGACAAGGAAACAGCTCTAGGCAGGAATCTGACCTTGGGCCATGACAAGGAAGTAAGTTCAGGCAAGAATCTAGTTTTAGGCTAAAACAGAGAAGTAATTTCAGTCAGGAATCTAAGTCTTAGGATAGAACAAAGAAGTAGGCCTCAGGCATGAATATGACTGTGGGCTAGGACAGGGAAGTAGGCTCATATTTTTGTCATCTTGATGAGCCCTTAGAAACAGCGGTCATGAGAGTGATCATGGGACTTTGTATATTGCCTTGTTTGTTCCTTGACTGTTTGTATCTATTGTATTGTTGGTTCCTCAAACTAGAACTGACCTAATATATTTGCGTGTAATTAAAAGGGTTTAAAAGAAATGTGGAAATAAACAAACCTGCTCAGCCTTCAGCCTCAGAACTGGCTGGGGTCATGCTGCAATTTTGTCTAATTGTCTCTTTTCTTTTAATCCTCACTCCTGCACTGGAGAACCTGTTGACTGACTGAGCAGGCTTGGTCAAGCTCTATCAGGAATCTTCATGGTGTTTTCTGCTATGGCCATATTAGTTTATATCTCCTTCCTCAGCATGCGGGAGTCCACAGCACGTGGGAGGGCCCTTTCCTAACATCCGCATCAGCATTATAAATTTGAATTTCCTGGAAGACTGGTGATACAGACCTTTTCTTCTGGAGAGGGATGTGGATTTTATGTAAGGAGGGAAGTCTTGTGTGTCTCTGAAGAGAATAAACTTTTTTTTTGAGACCCCCCTAGCATATAGAGGCTGAAGCCAGGCCATCTGCTTCCAAGAACTTAGCCGACCACAAAAGGGCGGAACTTAGAATGCAGGTAATCTGGTTCTTAGGCTCTGGGTTCCAAGGACAGGCTAGCCACATGATAGAAGCTTAAGGGCGGAACCAAGGATGCAGATAATCTGGTTCTTAGGCTCTGGGTTCCAAGGACAGGCTAGCCACATGATAGATGATTAGATAAGATTAAATTCTTAAAAAATAAGTGCACAGGGTGTTTCCCACATGATCCTTTCACTACAGTGATTTTTTTTATGATAATGTCTGTTGATGTTTCATGACTTGTTTTATGATTCTCCCTCACACCCCCCTCCCCCGTTCTGTGGTTTTTTCCTTATATTAACCCTTCTCAATCGGACCTGGGGGTCGACACTCCTTGTGAGTCTCAGCCTCAGCCGGCTGATTTCCCGAAAATAAAGCCTTATGCAGTTTGCAGCAAGTTCGGAATCTCGAGTTTCTTGGTGGCCGTGAATTTCCACGATTTGAGCGAGGGTCTCCCCTCAAGGGGTCTTTCATCTCAAGCTGGTATGGAACTCAGTATGTAGCCCAGGCTGCCCTCCCAGTTTTCTGATCTTCCTTCTTGTCTCCTGAGTGGTGGAATTACCGAGTATTTAAATGTTGAACATTTATATGTCTTATTTGATAAATAACTGTTCAGATCTTTAAACCCTTTTTTCTTTTCTCTTTTTCCTTTTGAAATAGGGCCTCATATAGCACAGGCTAGGCTCAAACTTGCTATGTAGCCACACATGATCCTCCTGCCTCTGCCTCTACCTCTAAGTGTTCATTTTAGCTTTTCTTTGTTCAGTATGGTATTGTCTGTGAATTTTTCACACATGGCTTTTACTAGTCTCAAATATTGTCTTTCCGTGCATAACTTAAGTGGCTTTTTTTTTTTTAAATTATGAAAGACTGTTTAACCTGACCATAGGTTCTCTTTATCTATTGGAAGTGTTCATATAGCTTTGCTTCTCAATCCTCCTGAATGAGATTTATTGCATTTATTGATTTACAAGTATTAAGTCTTTCTTACATCTTTGGGATGAATCCTGATTGATTATTATGTGTGACCTTTTTAGAAGTGCTGTGGGATTCTGTTCACAAGTGTTTTGTTGAAAGTTTTTGACTTCTTATTCACCAGCAAATCTTACCGCATAGTTCTTTTTCTTTTTTGTTGTGTCTTTGCCTGGTTTTAGTATCAGGGTGATACTGTCCTTGTCAAAATAGTTCAGCAGAGTTCTTTTTTTTCTTTTTTTAGGGGGATAGGGGTGGTTTCAGAAGAGTTGAACAGTTAGTTCCTTTTACCCTTTTGGAATAGTTATTCTAATATGTTTTCTAGAGTTATCCTGCTCTAGACTTTTACTGTTGATGATGATGGAATAATTTTACTGCTTCAGATGGTTTTTTTTTTTTTTTTTTTTTTTTGGTTTTTCGAGACAGGGTTTCTTTGTGTAGCCCTGGCTGTCCTGGAACTCACTCTGTAGACCAGGCTGGCCTCGAACTCAGAAATCCTCCTGCCTCTGCCTCCCAAGTGCTGGGATTAAAGGTGTGCACCACCACTGCCCGGCACTTCAGATGTTTTTACAGCAGAGTTTTAGATAGACTTTTAGAAATAGCTCCCAGAACACAAGCACTCTGATATCAAATATGGAAAGTAGGATGACTGACTTGGCCGAGGAATCTCTATGGCCAAGATTGCTTCTGAACACACAAGGCCGAAGACACAGAGTTGTAGCTGCAGCCTTGTGTATGTCACTTATTTTCTGTGTCTCTATGACAAAATACCAGAGAGAAGTAAATGGGGAAAGGCTTTTTTCAGCTCATGGTCTTACAGGGCTTGGCCTCTGGTCACTTGGTCCCACACACTTGGGCAGAACATCATGGAAACTGGTGGCACATGGCAGAGGTGAAGCAGGAGGGAGAGAGAAGATGAACGCTCTCTGCCCTCCCCCAGGGGCTGCCACTGTCCATGTTCATGGTGGGTTTTCTCCTTTCGATTAATCTCCTCTGAAAATGCCTTTGCTGATATCCCCAGAGATGCACCTGACCAATTTCCTAGCCCAAACCGACAATGTAGATTAGCTATCCTAAGTCTGTCGCTTGCCAACTTGACATCCCAATGCATGAGCCTGTGGGGACATTTCACATTCAAACTCTAACAGTAAGTGATCAGCCCGAGGAAGCTGACTTGTTCATGTACATTCTCGAGCTGCTGTTAGTTCCTGGGAAACCAATCATCTTGCCATTCTGGCATCTTGCACACTCTGCAGCCCTCTCAGAATTATATTTTGAGAACACAACTTCCCTTGTGTCAGAGGCAATTAAAGAGCTCATGGCTGACTGAATAGAAACCACACAGGTATTTTAATTTTTTTTTTTTAAATACCAGGTGCATTTTTATTTCAAAATGTTTCGGGTATTCATATGTTAATTGGAGATATCTTTTGTTTTCCCAGTTTCGTTCCATTCACTAACTGAGACATCAGTAGTAACACCAGTTACATAGGTTCTGCTTCTATCTCTATGCCACTGTAGGAATGTGAATGGAGCATGGACACTGTACTGTTATTGTTTTTAAAAGGCGTAAGTCTTAGTCTGAAATCAGTGAGAAACTTGGACCGCCCACTGATGGTGAAGGATGGGGTTTGACTGGCACAATCAGGATCTTATGTTGTCTCAGTCATGCCTTTTCTCATATCTGCCTCAACACTGGGAATTCTGGAGTTCTCACATGTTATGAGATTTCCCTCTTTATTGATATTTCAGGATATTAGAGTGGAGACTCTCATCTATTAAGCTCAGAAACCTTCATGCTCTCTGAATGGCACTTGAGCACCACATTGCTTTGGGGGAGTGTTGCAGAGCTGTGAATTTAGTAAAGAACAGAGTGACCAAGTTAATGACTCTTTTCCTTGCATATAATTCGAGTTTTCCATCACCTTTTAAAAATGATACCTTATAGAATCAAAGAGTCTTTGCTCATTTCTGCCCAAGCTATTTTCCTGCCTCTGTAGAGTATCTGAATTTTGTCTCCATGGTTTTCCCCAGAATGGACTAAGGAGGAATCTGTTTTGTTTCAGTCATTTGACACCATGGTTGTCACAATATGCAATTATCTTGTTGCTGCGACAAAATTCCTGGCAACAATCAATGTAAGGAAGAAAGGGATTGTTTTGGCCTACAATTCAAGAAGATACATTCCATCCTGCAGGAAAGACCAGGCATCAGGGGAAGGTCAGCTAGTCACAATGTATCCAAAGTCAAGAAGCCAATAGTGAATAGGACTGTAAAATCTGAAGCCCCGCCCACAGTGATCCACTTCTTTTAGCTAGGTTCCACCTCTTAAGGCAGTGGTTCTCAAACTTCCTAATGCTGCAGCCTCTTAATACAGTCCCCATATTGTGGTGACCCCCAACCATTAAATTATTTAGTTGTTATTTCATACTTGTAATTTCAGTAGTTGTGAACCATAAAGTAATGTAAACATCTGATATACAGGATATCTGATATGTTAGCCCCAAAAGGGTTATGACCCACAGGTTGAGAACTGTTGTCTTAAGGGTTCCACAACTTTCCAAATACTGCCACAGAGATCAACTATTCAAGTTTGTGGATCCATGGGACACGCTTCACATTCAAACCATAAAACCAGTCAACCATAACAGACTTTATCACTGCAGAGTGGTGTTATGAGTTCCAGGAAAACTCACTCAGGGCTTCATTCGTCAATTCAAGAGTTCTAAGGGTACAATCATGTCTAGGTACACTTTTTAAACTTTGGTTTAGGTTTCTATTGTACCAAATAAACAGAAAAAAATAGAAAATATGGCCAAGGAAAAGAGCTAACCTTTTGGAAACAGATGGAGATTGGTGTCAGCATAACCACTGCTTGGGCTGATGGCCAAAGACAAGCATTCGACACGCTGCAATCCGACAAACTCATTGATTTATGTGCTTGAAATATAGACACTAAGCCTATTTGCATGAAGTGACAGGAAAGTAAACAAAGCGAGAGCACATTAGTGTGATGAGTTTTCTGATAAAAGTAAATCCTTGAAAGCATCAAACAAAGGTGTTTAGCTTAGTCCCTCCTGCTGAGTGCCTCTTACCCGCCCAACACTGGAATGCTGTGCACACAGTGTAATCTTCCCTATACCGTCAGTGCTCATTTACTTTGCAGGCAAGAAGCCGAGAGAGGCCACAATGTTGCCATCAAATCTGAGCTCCACTTTTACTGGCATTCTTTTTTTGCCGTCTGTCATGACATAAGACCACAGCAGTGACTTTCCGACATACAACTTAGCTGGAATTAGAACTCCACTTGGTGCAATTCACTGTCCTCAGCCCAGACAAAGAAAGAAGACTGATCACAATGGACTTCTGAGCTAATTACTTAGTCACAAGCTGTGATGCCAAAGCCAAAAAAGAAGGCAAAAGCAGTTCTAATAGAAATATTCTTGGGTGTGGCCTCAGGTCATATGGTCTAAACATTTGCGTGTTTTGGTTCTGTTTTTGTCATGGAGTCCAAGTTCCATGCTATAAGCAGAAATATGTGGCACATTTTGAACAAAGGAAATATGTACCCAACAAAGCATAGAGGCTGAACTGTCAGCCAGACAATTGCTACAAATATGTAGTCACTCACCAGGCAGGACACAACCACATGTGTTTCCAATGTGAAAGGCGTTCTGGGTGTGTATACATCCACATGTAACACATGGGACTTATTTCCCTCTCAATACAGTATCAAACATAAGATAGAGCATGCAAATTATTGTCTTTAAGTGAAGGACTCTGTTAACTTATTTTTTGTAACCATTCAAAGTAGACACAAAATCCAATAAGATGTCTACATTGCAAGGTTAAAAGACTAGCCAAAGTCTGGATCCCAGGGACTTTGAAGGTTTTGCCTGCTTAGCAATGTTCTAGTAAACATCCACCTCTTTGTAAGGTTCCTGCTCCCAACAGCCTGGAATTGTTGGTGGGGGGCACACACTGTTTTCTATTTACGATTGATGTCCTTCAAAGGGGACATTTTTTCTTGCGCCCATACATGGAAATATATCAAACAGATAGATGATAATCAGGTTGATCATTGTTGGACAGAAATGTAGTTTCTGAAATGATGAACAAATCCAGCAGAAAGCAAGCCTGGGAGTTGATAGAAACGAAGTCACTCATGCCTTTTTTTTTTTTTTTTTTTTTTGTCTCCTTTGTGCTTTTCCATTTCTGATATCCCGCTTCCATCTCTTGTATCTCAGCTCTTGTGGCTGGTGCCCTTTAAGAGAACCATAGAGTTGTAATTTAAAAATAAACATAAACCCTGATGTCCTCCACACCCCAGTCTACTTATCGTCTGCCTGTTTTATGTCCCTCTGCAGAGTGATCACGGATTCTATGGACCAATCGTTTACTAAGGAAGAAGCTGTCAATCACGATTCCCGATTTGAACGGCTTTGTGGGGTTTGCTTCGGCTCGGCTCTACCCACCATGTCCCATCCTATAATTCCTTATCCATATCCAGAAGCTGTGCATAGCGCCCGCACCTGTAAATCTCAGCATGTGGGAAGTTAAGGAAAGAGGACTGAAAGTCTGAGGCCCCTGCTCTACACAGTAAGTTCCAGGCCAGCCTGGAAAAGGATGAATGCTTAATCCAAAGTCACCTCTGTGCAGTGGATTCAATTTAAACAAAGTAGCTGATGATCTAAATACTGTGCCTTTGCTCTCTGTTGAACCTCCTCCTTCTTTTCCTGGACTCTCATGGGATGCATACTTCAGCTCTTGGTGCCCATACTTGATGCTTCACTGTCTCTCCTGGCTCTCAAATAGCTTTGCTCCTTGGCTTAGCACCTTGCATTTCCCATGTGGCCGCTCCTTTCTGGCCACAGAATGACTTTATATTCCATGAGCCCTCTTGGAGGTTCCAGTTTTTCTTTCTATAAAATCACAGTGAGCATTCTAATAATTTAGAGGTGTTTCTGTTCTCTTCTTTTGTGTACTAGTGCAAGCTGTTAGGTTTTTTCTTTCTAATTCTGTAGCAATTGGTCACTGTGTCTTTTACAGCTTCATGCATGTACGTAAGTATTGAACAGATCTGAGATCAGCAAAAGAAGCCATTGCCCAGGAGAGCAGGCTTAGGTCTATGATGGATCCAGGGTGAAGTCCTTGTTCTGTTTCTTGTGTGACCAAGGGGAAGTTATGGGGTGATTTTCCATAATCTTCCATTTCCTCATCTATAAATGTTTCCTCACAAAGCAGTTGAGGGGATTAAATAAGCCTCTGGTGCATCATCTAGCCTACAGTATAGACTCAAAACGTTACCTGATGTTACTGCTTCAACACCATTAAAGAGCTTTGTATAAATACCCTCGATTGAGTTCCTACAGTAATCATCTCTAGAAAGAACAAGACGTCCTAGGGCTCCGGGGTGCTGGAGACATGAAGATATGGAAAAACATCTGAAACCCAAGCCTTGCAGTTTCCTATGTGGAGTGACCTGGGTGAAGTACACAGACTGAGTCTTAGCCTGCACATTTATAAGTGGGGGTGTTAATAACCATGGCCCCAAAGGGATGAGCAAGGGGCAATCTCGTTATCAACTTAGGGGTACCCAAAAAAAGGTTAACAAAACCCCATAAAAAAATTAAAAGATCAATCAGAAATCAGAAAAAAGGTTGAAGATGGAATAGTAATGAAAATGAGCAAAAAATGCAAAGTCAGGCAAAGTTCCAAAATTCAGTTAAAGGGAGACAATGTAAAATAATTCGCAAAAGATCCTGTTAACTAGAGAGGCACCCCCTGGCTTGGTCCAAATTTGGGTTTTGAGAATTTTTTTATGTTGGAACGCACTGAGGCATTCCAGGGAGGAAAGGGCAGATTGGTGCTTCCCTTCAAAGGGATCGGGGAAATTGTTTTTTAATTTGCGGACATGTAAGGGGATCAACTTTGTTCTGAGGCCCATTCACCCAAAGGGGCTCATGCTGGGTTAAATGCACCCTGCTCTTAGAGTTGAGTAATCACACAAAAGCTCAAATTTGTAAGAACCCACTTGTGTCCAATAGCTACAGGTTCCTCCCCTAAATTTTTCTACAATAAGCATGTGATCATCTTTATGATTAGTAAAAAACACAGTTAAAATAAAAACATAAATCTAGCCTTCTGTTAGCATTCCTTCCAGGCTCTGCCCAACAATTACCTGGCAACAGTCAGGTAGGCTTGGCTTGCTAGAAAAAGGGATGTTGGCCCTCCTTGCTCTTTCTGCCCTTCTCTCTGCCTCTCTGCTCTTTTCTTTCCCTAACCCCCTTTCCCTCTTCCTCTTCCGTATCCCACCTCTCTTTCCATGTGTTCCTGGCTGGCCTCTCCACACCCCCACCACCCCCCTTCCCCGCCTCTACTCCCTTCTAACTCCCTTCTCATGCCCTAATTAAACTCTATCGTACTACTACACATTGTAGGGCTGGACCTCAGGGGGAAAGGATGCCTCAGCATGGGCCTGCAGAGGCACGCCTCCCACTACACCATACCACACTCTACAGAGCAAAATCCTGGCTCTTTTTTTTTTTTATAAAACACAACACTCCTTACCTCTCAATCCCATGACCTCTTTCTGTTTGGGTCTTTACCACAGACCCAGCCTATTCCTTCTCTGCTAGAATGAGGGGTTGGGTGTAGATAAGTGTAAGATGAACTAAACTCTTTAGGTGTAACTTCTCTGGGAATTTTGTGGACTTTTGATGCCATGAAAATCATAGATGGCTTCATGGAAAGTCCTGATTGTCATTGGGTACACTGATAATAATTGTGAACAACTTGAAAGGTTGGTTCCCAAGCCAAGATAATATTTCCATTTTTATCCACAGGCATCATCAAGTGTGTAAAGCACGGCCCTCAAAGATGTCAGTTAGAGGAACCCAATCGTCTGCAGGCACATCTTACCCAGCAATAAAAACTTTGCCACGAAAGGCTTGAGGTAGGAGAAATATCAAGATTATACAGTCTAATGACAGAGATTTGCTAAAAGTAGAGAACATTACTGAGCAGCACAGAACTAGAAGGGGATGGTGTGTAAAAGCTTTACCACGCCAACATGAAGATGGAGGCCATAGATCCAGGGTGCAGGAAACCTCAAGACAGGGAAAGACCTGGGAATGGACTCTCCCAAGGGCCTCCAGATGGGAATAGAACCTTGACATTTCATTTTACCAACTGCCTTCTAGCCTACAGTGCTTAAGATGGAGACGTGGCTAAGCTGAAATATGAGTAGTAGTTGGTGATCACAGAAGAAAGTTTTGTTTTTTTTTTTTTTTTTTTTAAAAGTTAAAGTTGCAATACTTACCTGGTTTTGGAATATGATATCTGAGCTTTCGAAATCTTGTGTGGACATATCTTCTTTCAAATTATTGTGGAAAAAGAGACTTATGATGCAGAGTAGAGTACACTGCCTGCCCTGCTATGTTAGACCCGCCTCCATCATCAACCTTCCTGAGTAAAGAGACATCCTCTCCAGGCTGTTTCTTTCCGAAATCGCTTTTAGTAGCAATGGTTGCTGGAAGGGACAATCTGCCCCGTCTGAGAAACCTGTATCTCACTTTTATTCTCAATTAGAATTTTTCTGCATCTAGGAACTTTTGCAAAGGTTCCCAAGGTTTTGAACTCTAAGGTTCAGAGTTGCTTGTTTAATCCAATTCTTTTTCCTGTGTGAATAAACTGGGTTTCCCCCAAACTAATGGGACTTTTCATTTTTGCTGTGTTGAGGTACTGTGACTCTATTGTCTTCTGTGGTGTTTGGTACTGTACTGTCTCTTCAGTGTGAGCATTATTATTTTAAGGGGAAAAAAAGCCCCTGACAATTCTACAATTCTTTCCTTCTATTTTATTTATTTATTTTTGGTGAACTTTTATTAGAACATTGTTGAGTCTCCCTTTAAATGTACCATCTCCCTGGTTTCCATTTTTCTTTTACTTCAACTTTGCCCCCTTCAGTCCCTTGAAGAATCCCTTTGGTTCTATTTGTTTGTCTGTTTGTTTGTTTTATTTTTTTTTAAAGAATTATTTATTTTATGTGTATGAGTACACTGTAGCTGTCTTCAGATACACCAGAAGAGGGCATCAGATCCCATTACAGATGGTTGTGAGCCACCATGTGGTTGCTGGAATTGAACTCAGGACCTCTGGAAGAGCAGTCGGTGCTCTTAACCACTGAACCATCTCTCCAGCCCCCTGTTTGTTTGTTTTATAACTATAATGAAATACTTGATACAGGTTGAAGGACCTCTGGCTAGCTCACAAGCGTGGCTCTGGCAGGCCTTGCCTTCTTCAAGATTCCCTCTGTCTTGATTAAAACTTAGATTGCATTCCTAAAGCTAGCCACCAAGGTCTATTCCTTATGTGGCCACTTCCTCCTCCTGAGGCTGACTACCAAGGTCCAGCTGAAGTGGAAACTAAAGGATTCTTTGGAAAGTCAGTTGGATGGTGCTTTGCTGGGGCAAACACGTGAAGGAATGTTTAGCTGAGTGGACACAGGTGAAAGGCTAAGGCAGACTCATGAAGGAACGTTCAGTTGAAGCAGACACAGGAGAGAGGATGTTCTGTTAAAGCAAGCTCATGAAAGGACATGTGGTGAAAGATTCTTTGCTAACAACATGCAACTATTGGTCCGCCTTACAATGAGTAGTTGAGCTGCATTTGTCAGGACTCCATAGAGAGAAATGCACCATTAAAAACTTCTGGTGTGTGCTGCAGTTTCATGCCGCTTCAGCAGACTCAGGCTGATTAGAGTGATGTCAGCTGAGACAGATGTGCACACACATGCGAGGCAAGACCAGTGGAGGACACGTTGATGTTTGAAGGGATATAAATAGAACATGATGGACAATGACGGAGGCTAAGCTAGGCTTGCTGGCACAGCTAGCTGTGCAATGCTTGTGGGTCTTGCCTCTTCATTGATCTTCACTTCCTGAGAGAGGCACAGCTGAGCATTATCGTGGTATTCCTCCTGGTCTGGTCCCTCCTGCTGACTTGAGCCAAGGCTGAGGCCTGACTGTCTCTGCTAGGCGGTGCCACAGCTGCTGATTCATGATTCATGTTTGCTATCCCAACTCTACCGAACTGGACTGCTGGTGTTCCCGTGAGGTTTCTGCCAGTGTATCGAGCTGCCGCTGCCTGTTGACCTATGAACTGAACTGTTGATGTCTAGACATCATAGATGGGAGTTGCTCCAAAGAACCTTTCTAAACAGGTCCACTTCTCCATATCCTCTCTTTCCCACTACCTCTGGTGGGTGGTAGGCTACAAGGGAGGCTAAAGCAGTTAAGAACCATCATTAAAACATAGAGACTTGAAAAATTAAAGTTACATCCAGCTATTAAAGTATCAAAGTCCAGCAAACAAAAGCCCCCTTTGGCCCACCTAGTTAACATGCCTAATTAAAACTCAGCACCTTATACTAGTACAAGGTTTCCCCCTTTCCCTTTATACTGTCATTTGCCTATGGGCCACTATCTCCTCTCTATCCAGAGTCAATTATTGTCCTCCAGGACAAATCCCCCTTTCTCCTCTCCTTTGTCTCCTTCTCCTCCTTCCTCTTCCTCTGTTTCCTCTTATTCCCTGCTCTGTAGGGCAAATACATCTCCTTTGTGCTGAGAACTTGGTCTTGGGGATCTGAGGTTCCCTACACAAGCAACTTTACTTTTGATTAGGGGAAGAGGGAGAGAGGAAGGGGGGAGGGAAAAGAGGGAGGGAGAAAGGGAGTGAAGGGGAGACAGAAAAGTGAGAAGAGAGAGGAGGAGAGGAGAGGAGAGGGAGGAGAGGAGAGGAGAGGAGAGGAGAGGAGAGGAGAGGAGAGGAGAGGAGAGGAGAGGAGAGGAGAGGAGAGGAGAGGAGAGGAGAGGAAGGAGAGGAGAGGAGAGGAGGGAGAGAGAACTCTTTTGGCACGTAGTTGATTGAAGACGTCATGTACTTTTGCCCTTCTTGCTGGCAGAGACCAGAGGTGGCTCAGGACATCTGTCAGGAGACAGGGCAGTACTTGCATCTGTTTGTCTGTCTGGTCTCTCTCTTCTTACAAAGCCACTAGGATTACATCAGGAGACGCTAATGGCTTTATCTTCCTCAGAAGGCCCCTCTGATAACTGATAACTGTCGTAGGCAGGTTCCATTTTCACTCAATAACTCACAAGGATGACTCGATTGCAATCCAGTCCTGGGAAGAGAAATCATATCCAAACCTAACAGCCCTGGACTTCATTTCTCATTTCCCTAACTCTTCATTTTTCTCCAATTTATGGTGAACCTTTTTATTTCTTTATTTTATTTATTTATTTATTTTTGGTTTTTCAAGACAGGGTTTCTCTGTGTAGCCCTGGCTGTCTTGGAACTCACTCTGTAGACCAGGCTAGCCTTGAACTCAGAAATCCGCCTGCCTCTGCCTCCCAAGTGCTGGGATTAAAGGTGTGCACCATCACTGCCCAGCTTTTCTTTATATTTTAAATAAAGAATGATACCAATTAATATAGGGTGTCAGTGTGGAGTTGATCTTTCTACAGCATAGGAAGAGCAAGCATGGGTTCTGTGTTCATACATACAATATGTGTCTAAGGATATCCTTTGCTTTAGATTGCATGGCTAAAGAATATCACATAGTTTAGTGGCTCAATTCTCAAGTAAAGAAGAGCATATTCTGAGTCACTGGAGATGACTACGCTCCACTCAGGCTGAAACCTCAGTCTCCTTAGGGATCAAGTTTCTACTACCGTTCCTCAAGATCTCTGTGTGGGCAGTAACACGGCTCAACCCAAGCAGCTGGTGCGTCTTTATTCATATTCAGTTGTAGGCAAGTTTGGATCAGTATTTAAAGGTTAAAAAAATCTGGAGTCCAAATGCTGTGGGCAATGGTAACAACAGCAAAAGACAACTGCTCAGGGAGAGTAGAACACACACAGATGCACACTCACATGCACACACATATGTGCACACACTCACACACATGCAAGCACATGCACATACACACAAGCACACACAGAAACACACATGCACACACATGTGTGAACACACATGCACGTACACATAAGCATGCACACACATACACATGCACACATACACCCATGCACACAGACACGCATATGCTTGTCTCTTCCTGTTTTTGTTTCATCAAGGTCCCGAGCCTAGAAGATAGCATTATCTTCTAGCCTGATATGAACAATGCCACTAAGATTAGGACCTAGATATATACATTGCCAAAGCCACATGACGAGAGAGGGAAAAGATGAGCATCTATTAGCCAAGGTGAGCCAGTCAACAGAAAGCCCAGGATGTTCCTCGATGCCACAGATAACTCTAACCAGGCCTGCAATTTCTTGAGTTTATACTATATGCCTGGTTGCAGTCACACTGTGCTAAGGATTTTGCAAGTATCATCTCATTTAATGATCCAGACACACTATAGGGAAGAAAGCAGTTATTACTCACACTTTGCACAGAAGTGTCTTCATAGAACTTCTAACCCCCCAAATTGTAAATTTGTATTGTTATTTGGCTGCCAAGTCTGTGGCACAGTGTCATGAGACACTCCTAGCGATGACACATTTTCATTCTTAGGGCTTTTATAAATGACTTTCTTTTTATGCTTCGTTTCTATGATTGTATGACTTGGGGCTTTGTCCTGAAGCTAAAACCTCTGATTACTTTTGAACTGCTCTTCTTGTCTTGGCTCATTATTACTCACACTTTGGACTACTGTGTCATAGAATCACAGATTGTGTGGCTTCCAAACAGCAGACAGTTATTCCTCACAGCTCTGGAGTCTGGACAAATCCTAGTGTGCCACAGAATAAAATGTCACCCAAGGGTCTGCTTTCTGGTTATCAGTGTATTGTCTTATGGCATTAGAGGCCAAGGTGCCACGTGGTCCTTTTGGTCAAGGTGTCAGCCTCACATGTGGACAGGGCTCTTTTGCATGAGTTTTTGTCCCTCACAGTCTTGACATCCAAAGTCCATGTTGAAAGTTAGGTTTCAATTGATGTGGGATGCTCATTCAGCCTTTAGCAGTTCATGCTAATGAATAGATATAAGAAGGTAAACTAGCAAGCCCAGGGTTTCCTTATTATTACAGATAACTGTAGCCAGACCTGCAATTTCTTGAATCTTTATTATGTGCCAGGTCACATTGTGCTGAGGATTTTGCAAGTATCATTTCATTTAATGATGCAGGCGCACTACAAGGAGAAGAGCTGTCATCATGCACGCTTTGCGCATGAGAAAACTTAGCCACAGCAAAGCCATGCTGACCAACTGGCAGACATTCTAATGGCCGAGAAAATTCGGCCCAGATGCATGTTCTTGGTGAGGTTCTTATAAAGCTTTCATTTTTGAAATACTTGCTCTTGCGTTTAACAGTTCTTTCGAGGAAGCAGTTATTGAACTGAAAATTTGAGGCAACCCATCATTGGTACAGTCCCGATTGCTAAATTAATTGCTAATCTATTTTCTTTAGCATTTGGCACCGTCACTTGGAACGTAAATTGGACAGATTTTCATAATGTTGCTTTTGATTGACAGTGCTGGCTTAATGGTGCGGGGAAGTGGAAGGAATTAGGAAGCGCCCACTTATCTTTCATCGACTTCAACAGATTCCCATCAGGAGTGGATAGAGTCCTCACACCCCAAGGACATAGGAAGCACACAAATATGTTGCGACCAGGGAGAATCTGTTTGGCTTCTTTTCAGTCAGCTTCATGGCCCTATAACCACAGAAGCAATTCAACTGGTCTGTTCTCACAGTTTCTAGTCATCCAGCTCTATTCTTCATTGCCTTTTGTCTTGATGTCTTTTCAATTTCACAGTCCCTTACATATATTCTATTTCCAGTAAGGCTTCATTTTTTTAAGTTTTAAAAATGTGTCTGTGGCTCCCCTGGCAATGGGCAAAGAGACACCTTGTTTGTGATGTTCTTATATCAATCAGGGGCAGAGGAGGCACCAGTCCTTTGTTCATCCTAGCTTGATGCCTGGCTTGGTGGTCACAACTGTCTTATGCTTAGGACTCATAAAAATCAAATCAAATCAAATCCAGACAGCACAGCACAGGAGGAGAAAGACAGACAGAGACCTGCAGACTGCTGTGCAGCCCACAGACACGCTCCAGTGCGCAGCACAGGCACGCCACAGATACCCACTTGCTACCTACCATAGCATGCAGTGCAGATGAAGGATGTCACCTAGGAGCCCTCCAGCGGTGTGTCCGGCCTGCAGTGGGAGCCACCACAGTGTGTGAGTATGAGGTGATCAGATGGGAGAGAAAGAGAAGAGGAGCAACTTGAGCTTTATGAAGAGAGATGGAACTGGAGACTCGAGGGTGGAGAGGAGAAGCCTTCTGTGAGTGGCCAGCCCTGCCACCTGGGGCCCTGGTGAGGTCCCAGCCTGAGACGTCACTGAGGGCCATGAGCTCTGGAGAGTTAGCCCTGCCCCTCATCAGCTGCAGCCCTTGGGAGAGCAGGCCCTGTACCTTTCCTGGGCAGCACAGTAGGACTGGCTCTGGTGGAGGGAGTATAGGCGAGCCAGCTCTAAGGACAACTCATCTGCCCTGAGGTGGTGTGGGTATGGGGGTGATGCCCTGTCACCCCTCACCACTGTGACAGTGGGGAGATCCGGCCCCGGGGTCATGAGAACAGGAGAGCTGGCTCTGCCCCTCCCCAGCTGCAGCACTCAGGAAAGAGGGCCCTGCACCTTCCTTGGGCAGCATGGTAAAGCTGGTTCTTATGAAGGGGTACAGGTGAGCTGGCCCCATGGATGAAAGCATGGGAGAGCTGGGCCTGTCACTGGTCTGTTGTCAGATGGTGTGGGTGTCACGGTGATGCCTCCCCTCCCCCTTGCAACCTGTGATAGCCAGGACAGCTGGCCCTGGGGTCATGAGAGTGGAAGAGCTGGCCCTGCCCCCTCACTGGCTATAGCACTCCAGAGTGTGGGCCCTGTGCCTCTCCTGGGCAACACAATGGAGCTGGCCCGGATGGTGAAGGCATGGGTGAGTCAGCCCTGAGAGTATGAGAGTGGGAGAGCTAGCGTATTCCCTTGCAGGCTGTAGCACTTGGGAGAGTGGCCTTGGCATCTTGACTGGGCAGCACAGTGGAGCTGTTCTGGAGGTGTGGGTACAGTTGAGTAGGCCCGAGGACATGAGAACAGGAGAGCTGACCCTGCCTCCTGCTGATTACAGCATAGCCAGAGCAGTGCTGGATAACTTGCCTTGGTGGTGTGGATAATGGAGTGCTGGAGCATGGATCAACTCAACTACCATCCAGGCCCAGATTCAGGGCTCTGAATTGACCCACTCCAAAATGTAGATCATCTGCAAGTAACTGGGACATGTGAAGGGGCCAGTTATGCTGTTTGAAAACGGCAGGATCTTCATGACACAGGCAACAACAGGATAACTGGGAAGAGTCCCGATGGGAATCCAACATTGATGGTGTCACAGAGTCTGGAGGTCTTAAACCAGAACAATGGCTCATTGCAAAGAACATTTGCAAATGAAGTGTGGACAGAGGAATATATTGTGGGAAACACTGTAACATACTACAGCTTCCACGATGAGATGTTGTCCATGTTTTGTTTATGTTGTTGTTGTTTGCTTGCTTATTTGCATGTGTGTTTTATTTTGGGGGGCTTGCAAAGAGTGAAGGGTGGATATGAGGGGACAGGGAGATGAGCAGGACTGGGGTGCATGATGTGAAACTCACAAAGAATCAATAAAAAGTTCTTTTTAAGATGTGTATGTGTGTGTGTGTGTGTGTGTGTGTGTGTGTGAGAGAGAGAGAGAGAGGAGAGAGAGAGAGAGAGAGAGAGAGAGAGCATGCCTGTAGGTGTATACAAAGTGAGACGGGTTAACCCCCTGTAGTTGGAGTTATGGGATGCTGTAAGATACTCTACCTTCCCTGTGGTTGCTTGGAATCCATCGCAAGCCAACAAATCATCTCTGGACTCACAAAACAATGAATTGTCACTGTTAGTGTGGCAGATGTTTGGTGGCTTCCTTTCATTTCCAACCTCGTCTGATTGGTTTAGGCAACCCCCATAATTGTCTTTACACATTCCCTTTGTTCTTGAGCATCCTGATTATTCTTTTGCTTTGCTCTCAACATGCTTCATAGAACTTTTGTGATACCATCTTGCATATCCACTGGTTGATTCATTCTTTTGACAGATATTTAGTGAGTATCTATGCCCCCAAAATCAGGCCAAGTGGTAGACGAGACTGATAACAGTTTCCACTGGTAGACTGTTTGCAATTTGGTGATCAGAGCATAGATCCACCCAGGGCCACAAGAGGCAGGCAGGCAAGGGTGGTTGCTCCCTCAGACTTATCCATCTCAGCGAGGGCCTTGGTGACACTCATCTACAAATCATCTCTGCTCTGCATGATTGCCTGTTCTTTTGAACAATCAGTCCATCCTACTCAGGTCCTTATCTTGTCTCGGCGCACATGCCTCTGATAAAGAGACTATTAGCACTAACTGTGTTATCAGCATCTAGTTACTGTAGTCAAACATGTAAGATGGCCAACTTAAGAAGAAGATGCTTTCTTAGTTCTCAGGTTTAGAGGTCCCTGGTTGCTTTTTGGCTTGTAGTGATGCAGGATATCGTGGTGGGAGCTTGTGGTGGAACTGAGGTCTCTGCCTACTTGATGGCACTCTACCTTGGCCCTCAAGGATTCGACGAGACCCTAGTGAAGGGGGCAAAAGAATGAAGGGACATGAGACAAAAGAACTATAGCAAGTCTGGGGTTCTGATCAAGTTCTGAAACTTCAATTTTGGGGGCAGGTTATAAAGACACAGCAAAAGGTGAAGTTTAGGCGAGGATCATTGCTTAGGGCTATCCCAATATTGAATCATCATTGTCTAAGACCATCTCACTGTCATATCCTCATTGCCCAAGACCATCCCTCTGTCATAAACCGGCTCCCAGAAAATGC
This sequence comes from Mastomys natalensis, assembly GCA_021653895.1. Taxonomy (NCBI): domain Eukaryota; kingdom Metazoa; phylum Chordata; class Mammalia; order Rodentia; family Muridae; genus Mastomys; species Mastomys natalensis. The sequence continues at coordinate 244,507 of JAJTUV010001350.1, forward strand.
CAGACGTTCTTTAAGTTCCTGAGACCTGAGACCCTCAAACGTCCTTTCTTAACCTTATACTGACTAGTCTTTCCAGAGCAGCAAGTAATTTCCTGGGTTTGGCTCCAGCAGCAGTCAAGAAGTGGAGAGAGGGGTTGAGAGAGATGAAGTGTGGATGGGCTGGGGTCCCAAACATTTTCTTCAGGGAGTATCCTCGTGACCTAGTTTCTCCCACACACCTCTCACAGATCCCCCTCCCCCATAGGAGTCAAATAGGATGGCAACCAAGCTTCAGCACTTACCAAACATAGAGCCCATCAGTTCTCGTGATATGTCTGGCCTCTATATGTCACTACTTGATTAAGATTATTTAATTAATCATGTTTAATTAGTGAGGACTCATCATTTTTTCTGATATATGTGTTTGTGAGTATATACTTCTCTTCAGCCATTTCCTTTATTTTCTTCCTGATAGCATCAAAATATCCTTAATTTCCCACCACCTCTCCATGAAAAATGATGTCCCTCCTTTACGTACCACATACCTCGCTGGCATGCCGCTTAGTCCTCACACCAATCCTGCAAAGCAGCTATTACCACAGCATTTAACAAAACTGAAAGTACGGAAGGAGGGATCCTTCCAAGCTCCTGTGGCTTTTTAAACGGTAGAACTGGAGTTCAAATTGGGCTGTATTTTACTCTAGGCCCGGATTTGTAATGTCTTCTTTCTAACAGAGCCCGTTGTGAGTCCGTTCTAGCTGCTCACTGAGCTCGTTCATTCCTTTCATAGGTTCATTCCTGTAAAACATGCCTCCCTCCCCTCAGTCCCACCTTTACAAATCCCTCCCCCACTGCCCCTTCCCTTCTCCTTAAGGAAGGGGAGGCCCCTAGGTACAACCCCATCTTGGGTCATCTTAGTCCCAGCAGGACTAGGCATGCCCTTTCCCATTGAGGCCCAATAGTGCAATCCGGGTAGGGGAAGGGAATCCAACGGCAGAAACAGAGACTGAGACGGCCCCTGCTCCACTTGTTGGGGGACCCCGAAGATTGCTCCACTATTCTTATGTCACCACCAGCCTTGAAATTCTGAAGCCCAGTGGACACTTTAGATTTGGATGTGAGTTTGGCGCAGCAAGTGAAGTTGCAGTTTACGTGGGATTCCTGCCTTCTTTGCTTTGCATATTATTTTAATCTGTTTTCTTCTTATCTTACAAATATACTCTATTAATCTGGGTTCTCTAGAGAAACAGAACTAGCAAGTGTGTATAACTTTCAGAGAGGATTTATTAGACTGACTTATGCTCTCCGAGGTTGGATAATTCTACAATGGCTGACTGCAGGCTGTGCTCAGTTGTCAGTTTGCAGTCTAGGAAGCCAGAAATTTCAGAATGGAGGAGGGCACGGGGAGGGGGAGGGAGAAAGAGGGAGGGGGAACGAGAGGGAAAGAGGGGGAGGAGGAGAGGGACAGGGAAGGGACAGGGACAGGATAGGGATCAGCCTTAGGCCAGCCAAGGCAAATAGCTGAAAAATCCCCGGATGGGGTTAGGGAGAGAGGTGGTGGCAGTGTTGTTGCAAGTTTGCATTCAGAAGAATGACCTGGAGTCTGGGCTTTGCAGGTGACTGGGAGAGATAAAATGGCCATACTCAACACGGATCCAGTGCTCAAAGGAGAGACTGTTTCTAAGGCACTCAGCCTATCAGGTGATGCCACTCATTTTCAGGGCAGGTCTTCATCACTGACTTTGAAGGTCCTATACGCCTCCTTGGAAACATCCTGACACACACCTAGGAGGATGCTCTGCTGATCTCTAAGCATGTACTGATCTAGTCAAGTTCCGCCAAAATGAATTCTCATACATGACTCCTCAGTCCCATGTCTCTTGTGCCTGTGATGATTGTTTTCTTTACATCTTGAATAGATTTGAATCATCTAGATTAGACCACTGGTGTGTGTGTGTGTGTGTGTGTGTGTGTGTGGTGTGTGTGTATGTGTGCAAGGACTAGATTTTTATCACCTAGATTAGATCACTGGTGTGTGTGTGTGTGAGTGTGTGTGTGTATATGCACACAGTCGGTGTGTGCAAAGGTGCTTACAGACAGAGATAGGAAGACTTATTCTGATGTGGGCAGCACCATCCCATGGGCTGGTGTTTAGATTAAATAAAAAGTGGAAAAAGGATGGGCTAGCTGAGCACCAGCATTCCTCTCTGCTTCTAACTATGGATGCCCTGTGACCAGCTACCCACGCTCCCACCACAGTGTTTTTTCTGGGCATGATAGACAGTACCCTCAAATGGTAAGCTGAAATAAACACTTCCTTCCTAAGTTATTTTCTCTGAGCTGCTGGTCACGGCAATGAGAGAAGTAATTAATACAGTTGGTGCCTTCCCTACTGTAGCTAACGAGCAAGGATACATGAAAAATGTCCTTCAGACATCCACGTTGACCTCAGCAACTGCTATTTGGGCACAGCAATGGGACAGAAACTGTCTTGCATGGGCTGAGGAATGGGAAGCCAGTGGGAAGAGGAAACAGCCAAGCTAAATCACTGTCGGAAGCCATGAAGAGGCACTACAGAGCACACTCCTCAGCCAAGAGGGGCTCTTCCTCATGAGGGACAGGTGCATTTGCTGAGGGGAGAGTTCCCTTCTGTGAGGCAAGGGAACTGTAGGAGACTGTGTGGGTTGGGTACACTGCTGCGCCCACCTCTGGAGATGCAGTCTGCCTCAAGGCAGGTAAGATCTGAGCACACTGACCATAGGTAGTTAGTGTACGAGAGAAAAGAGAACTCCCACTAGTGAGGACTACAGGAGAGGTATCCTCAGGGAGGGGTGGCTTTCAATTAACAGAAAGAAAAGGGGAGGACCCAACTGCAAGGAGAGGATGAAGTTGTAGGGAAAATACAACAATGGGGTTTGGACTTGGAGTTCAAGAGAAGGTGTGTAGATGGTCCATTTGGGGACAAGAAAAAATAGGGTGTCATGACAATGAGCAGATTAAAGGGGTGGAAGGCTGACCCTGTGGTAGCTGCCTGCTTAAGACATGAGTGGTCATCCCAACAGTCTCTGGGTAGAAGGTAGGACTTGCATGCAAACAGTGAGCTGAGCTTGAAATTGGGAATAGTTTCAACTTAGAGCCAAAAGCTTCAGGGTTCAGAGCTTGGAAGTACAGGAATTGAAAGTCTCAGGTCTGAAGCATCAGCATCAGCATCAGATATCGCAGTCCCTGAGGAGTGATGCCTGTCTTGATGGATGGGAGAGCTTGAAGCCCGGGTTACACATCACTTACACTGGTGCCTGACACCAAGCACAGTGTTAACTCTGCAGAGTAACTTAAAGAATTAAAGACAGACCATAGATTCAAGCTCCAGGAGGCTGAAGCAGGGATCCATACCAGGAAGTGAACAGGGAAGGTTTTCTCTTAGGTTGTATGAGAATAGTTCAAAATGTTAACAAAAGCTGACAGTGTCCCAGGAAGTTGGATCAACAGAAACACTCAAGTCAGATATTCCAGGCCGACTTACATGAACTTGAGATAAATTAGTAGGAATTTACTCTCTCCTAGGCTGCTTAACACATATGGCTTCCAGAAAAAAAAAAAAAACAAAAACAAAACCAAACAGCTCTCCCAGACCTTTAGGATGAATGCTACCCTGCAGGATTCACAATACTCTTGATTAGCAGCTGCTACCAATTAGATATCTGTGAAAAAGATAACTGTGTAAGAACCCCTCTCAACACATGCCTAACAATCAAAGGCTATAGGAATACAGAGACATGGTTTAAAAACATGTTCATGAGCGTTTGAGGAGGAAAACCAGACTGCGTTGGTGTCTATTGTCTCTCCCATCCCAGTGCCCATGGTGCAAATGAGTGTTTCACTGACACATACAGCTAGCTCTTCACACATCTGTCAAAAGGGACTCGCGGTGCAATATTATTTTCCCAATAATTCGTGCATGGCCTATGCAACATAAAATATGCTGAATCTGAGAATATACAGGGTGCCAAACGCTGCATTCACAAGATCACAGGCTTCCATGGGCCACCACAGACAGTAATAAATGTGTCTAAATGAGAGAGTGACTTCACATTTCTGAACAGGATATACTTTTACAAAAGACACACAATAGCTCCCTCCATTATATTTAAAATATAAGTTGATTGGTAAAATTTTTAACAAATACAGCCATGTAATTTCTCACGCTTGCATATTGCAGTGACAGCTGTGTTATTTCATCAAAATGCCCATATTACTTCAATAGAATAGATTCAGTTCTATTTTTTATGTCTTTTTTAGGATGTCCTTTTGCTTCCTCTAAAAATCTTTCAGCTTTGATATCAATGACGGTTAGCATTACCCAAGTGACATGACAGCGGGGAAGCTCCAGCTGGAGGATGTGACGTAGCCTAGCAGCTAAACTCCCAGTCTGGGAACCATGACAACAAGACCTGCTCACACCACAGCTAATAACGTCTCAGGTTTTTTGGCAGCACACTCTTTCTCTGAAATCACCTTTTTGTTGGGGAGGGAGAAGGGATAATAATTTTTTGCCAGTTGCTCTCTTTCTAAAGGTGACAAGCATTGCATTCACAAGATTACAGGATCCATGGGCCACCACAGACAGTAATAAATGTGTTTGTTTCAGGCTTCAAAGGCAGTAATACGGGACCTGGATGACATGTGTAAGTGTCTCATGGTGTCTGGGAGGTTTTTTGTTTGTTTGTTTTGTTTTGCTTTGGTTTTTTTAAACAAAGAAGATAGTCTTTTAGGTCACTGAATAAAAGAAGGAATGGCTATAACATCCCAGAAAAACAATGTCACTACAATAATATTGAAAGTTATGCGAGGCAGCATAACCCCATTTACATTTCAACATGAGATTGAACAGTGTCCTTCTTAGGCAAGGTTAATGTCATGTGACCTTTTGGACTGAAACAGTAGGGGGCATGCTTTCTGATGCTGCCTCAGTATCCTCCAGGGTTTCAGCTCCCTGGTCACTGTTGCAAATCTACCTTTAAACTCTGGCTGCATCTGATTAACTCCCGTCACAGTGTGCCCTTGTGTGGAGATGAATTGCCCTCTGTGAGATGGAAAACCAGCAACTTAACCACAGTTCCTCTCAGTGCTCCTCTTAACGAGGCTCAGGAGCCAAGAACTCACATTTTTACCTCTAATTTACATCTCAGCAAACCTCAGAAAAGTCAGGAATCAAAATATAGCAGATAAAACCCATCAAGCAGCATTTAATCAACATGATTTTAACAAGGGGCTTTTTGTTTTTTTCTACATCAATGTTTAAGACTTTCTGAACTTTTCTAGGGGAATAGTTGACCACTTCACCATGGCTTGCAGGGAGGCTCAGTGATAGGCCCACATGTCTTACCTGTTTCTGCTCTTTTTTTCTTTTTGGTTTTTCGAGACAGGGTTTCTCTGTGTAGCCCTGGCTGTCCTGGAACTCACTCTATAGACCAGGCTGGCCTTGAACTCATTTTTTTTTAAAGATTTATTTACTTATTTTATGCATTTTATGAGTACTCTGTAGCTGTCTTCAGGCACACCAGAAGTGGGCATTGGATCCCATTACAGATGGTTGTGAGTTACCATGTGGTTGCTGGGAATTGAACTCAGGACTTCTGGAAGAGTAGTCAGTGCTCTTAACAGCTGAGCCATCTCTCCAACCCCCCCTGCTTCTGCTCTTTACCATCAGAATCCAGGCAGTCGCTGGTGCCCAAGGTTATCAGGGGCTAAGGCGGTGGTTCTCAACCTTTCTAATGCTGAGACCCTTTAATACACTTCCTCGGTTTTGTTGCTACTTCATAACTATATTTCGATACTGTTTTGAATCATAATGTAAATATCTGTATGCAGGATACCTGATATGCGACCCTTGTGAAACGGTCATTTGACCCTCCCCCCCACCCCCCCACAGTGGGTCACTACCCACAGGTTGAGAACTGCTGGTCTAAGGGACCAGGCAGCACCTTCCTCTTCTGAGTGAATGCTCATTCATTCTCAAAGAACAACCACTCAATTCTTTGCCTAAAACTCTAATGACACAGTTCAACCACTGCAGAGGGCTCTTTCTCATTGGCTTTTCTGCATGCATTGGCCAGGGGTCTGAGGCTCATGGGCTATCCAGCTGCTCCAGCTGCTCTAGTTGATCCAGCTGCTCATTTCCTCAGTGTCGATTGACTGTCTTTCACATCTTGTCTGTCTACTCTGTTGATTGTCTTTACAGTCCTCTGTTCAGTCCTGGCTTGGGTGGGTTTTCTCTGCTGTGAGACTTGGTACACAGAGAAGTCTCAGAGGCTGAGGTAGTGGAAAGCCCAGGCTACCAAGGGAAAATCCTGATACACATATGAAGGCTGTGTCTTTTCTAGCTCATGTTGTGTATCTAATGCTTACTAACAGGCTAATTCTCTACTCTTTTACTTTATCTCTGGCTTGCCTAGAGCAGGCAATCGTGTGTATTAAAACATTTCATTTCCATTATTTTACTGCATTCATTCTATATTTGTTCCTAGTGTCCTCACCTCTCCTTGCTAGGCCTATCATCATGTGTCCACTGGTGCCCGTGACTGCCTTAAGTAGGCTTTTTCTCAAAAATATATTTGAGGAACTGAGACATAGAGCAGTTGATAGTGTGCTCGCTCATCACACACACAGCCTTGGGTTTGATCCCCAATATCACATAAGCTGGGTGTGGTCACACAGGCCTTAAATTGGATGTGGTCATACAGCTGATCACCTCAGCTTCTGGGAGGTAAAGGAAGGAGGATCACAAGTTCAAGGTCATGTTCAGCTAGTTGGAGGCCAGCCTGGGCTACATGAGGCCTTTTTTCACCCATATAGGCATGAAGATAGATAGCTAGCAGCTAGATAGATAGATAGATAGATAGATAGATAGATGATAGATAGATAGAGATAGATAGATAGATTTGATTATAAAAGCCCATGGTTTTAAATTCATAAGTGGTTCAATTTTGTTTATACAAAGTATCCCCCAGCTCCCAAAGGAGCATTTGTAGAAAAACAGGGAGGTCACATCCAAGTTGTTTTTTTGTGAGCCACCATGTGGTTGCTGGGAATTGAACTCAGGACCTCTGGAAAGAGCAGTCAGTGCTCTAAACCACTGAGCCATCTCTCCAGTCCCACGTTGTTTCCTTGAATTTGTGTTTCAATGTCAATGAAAAATATCTTTGAAAAGCAATGTACTTATGTTCCAAATTGTTTGAATCTCTCTGTCGTAAGATCTCACTGTTAGTCTTTCTGAGCTTGCTGAAGCCAGGTTGTAAACCATTGAATGTCCTGAGCTAGGGAAAACTAGTGGGACTGATCTGTAATAACGTGCTCAGTCCACACAAATGTCAAAGTGGTGACAGCCCACTGAGGCAGGTATGAGTTCAGTAGCTTCGACAGGGAACGTTCTAGGGAGACGTTAGTCACTTGCCTGCCACACTGCAGGCAGAGCATGCCTAACTACATTGCAACACGAGCACGCAGACCATGACCTTTGTGCTTTGTAATCTTTCTCTTTTTCTGAGTGGAGTTGTAATGTCTGTAGAACATGTAACACACTAAGTACCAATTTGAACTTTTCTGTTTTATTCACGATTGATACAGCTTTCGGTTTATAGAAATTTTATAGACAAAGAAGAGTTTAGTATAGTTTTCTGTTTTACTCCTAAATTCTCTTATTTTCCAAAAGTATCTCCTGTGTGTCATTCCTGGTTGCCTCTTGTGGGAAAATGATATCTTCCTACTGCCCTGATTTGCAGGTTTGGCTATGCCCTTTGTTTCACAAAATAAAGCTTGAGTGGCCATAATGGATGTCACTGTCAAGTTGACAGTGTCAAAGCCACAGTGCTGCCTGCCCTCTGTCATTTTCTTTCTGGAACAAGCCTTATAACATCCAGAAGATGACTCCTTCAGCCTGCATCTCAGAGGGACACTTAAAACAGAATCAGTGAACCAAGGGCTTCAGCCAACCATGAAGGGCACCGAGTGTGTGTGGGAAATGCACACGTGTGTGTAGAAATGTTAAATATGTGCATGCGTGTGTATGCGTGTGTGTTGTGTGTGTGTGTGTGTGTGTGTAAATGTGCACGTAGCTGTATGCATTTGTATCTTGTGTTTAACTGGGGAGTGGGGGTGTCAAAGGTAATTGTTTTCCTTAGAAGGAGGTTTATAAATGACTTAAGATACTCTGGTGACATTCTTCTGCTTGTAACTCATTTTGAGACCTGCTTGCCTGGCTCTTGTGTTATCTCCTCCCCCCCGGCTCCCGCCCCAGTCCTCTGTCATCGTCCATGTTCTTAATTGCATCCTGTTCGTTTAAGCATCTTAAACTGTACTTATCTTTATCTTGGGGGTGGGAATGGCTTGGGAAAGTGACAGTCAGTCCTCAATGTCATGATGATAATTAGGATGGGGGTGGAGGGAGAGAACGCCTGCCCAGATCCTGGAGGAAGGCAGAGCTTCTTTCACCTGCCATGGATACCCTTTGTGCGAGTTGCCAACAAGTGGAAACCGCAGTGTTTTGAGTGTCCCCACACTCTCTCACCCCGGCCTTGCACAGAGTTGCCAGCAAGTAATGAAGTCCCTGGACAACTGCATTGCCTTCTGAACAGCGAGGCACTTGGCTGTATTCAATTTCACAATCCTTTTAGAAAATGTCTCTGGGTGAACTGTGCCTTTGAATTCCCACAAAGTGCATAACCGAGAGGTTATGCGTTATCACATCTGAAGCCAGCTATTCCGGTTCTAAATCACTCCTTTCTTGGGTAGCCCAGGGACTGTGGTTAGACAAATTAATCCTGGGAGAAGTTAAGCAATTGTAATGTTAGAGAAGAGATTCTAATGCCCTCAAGGCCCTGGCAACCACACACATCAAAAACTCGCATTTAATTTATATCAAGCATGGAATTAATAAGAGTCCATGGTAATAAAGTGTCAGGGCAAGAAATGGAAAATAGATATTATAAAATATTTATGTAAAAACTAATCTCCTTCATAATTCCTTTTTTTTTTCTCCTCAGGACCTAGTAATAAAATTATTGAAACCACTGTAAGAAGATTACTATATTTTATGAGATATGTGGAAAGACCCTGGCACAGTGCACGTATCAAAAGCCTAACATGCCAAAATAAATGATCTCAGAGAAAGAAAGAAATGTGCTGCTGGATACTTCTCAATTTCTAATGACAAATTTTACATTTACTCAGTAAGCTATTCTTCCCAGAACGTGCCTAAAATGTTATAATGAATGCAGCTGGCAGAAAAATTGAAATGTAATTGACTGACATCTTTTAATCATATCCTTGGGCTAGAGATGGCAAAGGGAAGCCAGAAAGGAGACCCCAGAATATCTTTCTCTATCATTCATGTTAAATGCTATTTGTATTGTTTTAGCTTCTGAACAAACCCAGCAGCAGTTTTTAGGAAAGAAGAAAGCCCCTTTTCCTCCTTGAAAGGATGAGTTATGAAGATAACACTGAATGTTCAATGGTAGCTTTCCTTTTCTGCTGGCTTGTCATTTACATTTTTTTTTTTTTAAATAAAGCTTTCTTGGGAGAATAAAATTGTGTGTAAGGGAAAGAACACAGTTGGGGAAAGGATGGTAAGTCCCATTTAATGCCTGGGTTGGAGAGGCACAGTTTGTGTATGTGGGATTGACAGACTTCCATGTCTTCTGAGACATGGTCTGGGACCTTAAAGCTATTAGCACTATTCAGCATTCCTGAGCTGGTGACATTCCCAAATGCCCAGTATATGTATATGGAAAAATATCCCTGCTTGGTTTGCATAATTTTCCTATTGGTGGGTTTTTTTGTGATAGCAATATAGAAAAATACTTGCTGTGGTTATAAAGCTATTATCTTTTGTGGTCTCAGTTTTTGTCAGCTGTCTTTTTCTCAGGAAATTGCACTTCATCCTTCATTGTCATTTGTCTGTGCCTCACACTCACACAGAAAGAAGATGCTGTGATCCTTTGATAGTTGAAGTGCTCTGTTGCACGTTGAGAAAGACAGATCCAAGTGTAGAAGAGTCTACTTCAGGAGGGCAAGGAAGTTAAAGATCTCTCCAGACAGGAACCAGTAGCTTTCCTATAAGACAATGAACAAATTGCCATAGGCTAGGACCAGCTCTCTTTGTGCTATACATATAATAAATACAACCTTGTCTTTATACATGAACAGCAGTGTATATTGTGGTTCAGATTTTATATTTTGAAAGAGTGGAAGTGCTTGTTACTCTCTGAGCTACTCTCATTACAGAGTTCTGTTTGTGGTTTAACTCCATCTACCGTATGACATGTCCTAGGAAAACTGCTACCTTGTGAATGCCCAAGTCCATGTCTGAACATGTAATACAGTCATGCATGATGAGTGTCCCAGGAAAATGACACATCTCCGAACCTGTGGCCTCTTGAGGCTGTTTGCAGGAAAGTTGCGTAATTGTCATTTTTACACACTGACTTGGTGGGCTACTGCTCCCAGACAATATTTACTCAAACATTAAGTGGTGATGTGAAGACACAGTAGATATGATTGACATCTATAATCCATTGATTTTGAGTATGGATTACCTCCAGTCATATGTGTGGAGCCCCATACAATCAGCTGGAGGCCATAAGTATAAAAGCTAAAATTTCCCCCAAAAAACCGTTCTTCTGTTTCAAGACTATGACTCAACTCCTGCGTAAGTTTCCAGGTTACCTTAATGTGTTGGATTTGCCACTCCCTCCCCGCCATCATGTGGGCCAATTCCTTTTTTGTTTGTTTGTTCCTAAATTTTATTTTTGAATTAATACAAAACATTGCAGACCAATGTGTCTTAATCCTTGTCCTCTTCCTCCTCTTCATCCTGGTTAATTTGGAAGTAACGCAGCTGGTAACTCTCTTTGCTGTTGGCGACAACACACAGCCAGTCTCGGAGGTTGTTCTTCAAATATTTTTTTGTGAGATATTTCAAGTACTTTTTGGAGAACGGCACCTCGGAAGTGACAGTGATCTTGCTCTTGCCCACTCGATGGTCATAACCCCTCCACAAGATTGCCAGCTTTCCCGTTCACCTTGATTCTCTCCTGAAGGTAAATGCTCAAAAATGGCAGCGTCTGTCTTCTACAGGGTGAGCGCAGTCGAGGATAAACTTTAAAACCTGCTTCTTTTCCTTTTTTTGCCCGTCTTCGCTACAAGCTTTTTCACATTTGCCATGGTGGCAGAGGAGGCAGAAAGGCAGGCCAGTTCCTTAAAAGAAGCTTTTGTATATACTCAGTTATGCCTCGCGTAATGATGTTTTTGTTAACAGATTTATGAATAAATGTTCATAACATTTGTTAACACATTTATGAAGATTATCTCTTAAATGATAACAGAGCTTGAAAATTCCTATTACATCCTGGTGTCCTAGAACAATGACTTGATCACATGATTTCTGTGATGTCTGATGACCTCCTGTGCTGCAGTTCAGCACACTGAGCAATGCACAGTACTTGGTAATGAATGACTACCATCTTGCTTTATGTAGCGTTCTGTATTGGCCTTATGAGTTTAGATGAGCTCTTATTTAAAAAGTTTATTATCAAATGAAACATCATTAGTGCCCCAGTGGTCTCACACATCTTCCATTAGTGTGCACTGATGCTTATGTGATGAGAAAATCATTCTCAGGGCAGGAGAGATGGCTCCAAAACATGAGGACCTGCGTTCACCCATTTAAGAGTTTGGATGTGGTCATATGAGTTGGTAATGTGCTGAGTGGGGCACAGATAAGAGGATCACCTGGGCTTGCTAACTGTCAGCTCAGTTCTAGGTTCAGTTAAGAGACCCTGTCTCGAGGGAATAAGGTGGAAATTAACAGAGCAGGTCACATGACAGATCCCTTAGGCCTCTGAGCACACTCATGTGCACATACCATACTCATGCACACATATCACACACAAATCATTCTGAAAACATATTCTTGTCATTAAGTGACACATGATATTATATATATCTACACATGTATGCATATACAGGTACAGGTAAAAGTATACAGTTATGTACACACACACACACACACAACTGCACATGTTCAGCCATCCCATCTTGCTTTAAGTCACCTCTGCATTCACCTTGCTCTTCCCATGATAGGCAGGAAACATCTGTTGAAAAATGGGGGCAGTGTGTACTCCAGTACAAACCTTACTACCAGTTTGGAGGTGTCTGTCTTCAGTGTTCTCATCACGGTCAATGTATGCTTGAGTCAATAACTGTTCACTGTGAAGAAGTGCCTTTGAGCATTAAGTGCTTTCAAATCTGAACACCAGTGTCTGCCTTAAAATGCCACTTAGCTATCTAATAGCTCTTGTTCATTCAATTTCTACACGGCTACGTGTCTGGAGAAACCAGCCTACACTTGCTGCTACTTACTTCGATGTGGCCGCAGCCCTCACCACAGTACAGAAACTGCTTTCTTTAGACTCAACAGTGCCTTTCTTGTGACTGTATCTGATATGTATTGACTTCATTTTATTTACTGCCTTAGCTTGATGAATCCACTCGTGGCTCATACTCTTTCCCTAACAAGGTTCCCTCTGTCTTCCACAGACACGTCTCTCTTGGTTTGCATCTTGTGTCACCCTGTAGTATTGCAGACTCCTGCAGCTAAAGTGGTCTATTTTGTATTAAACAGTATCTCCCCAAAGACAGATCGACATTCTGGTCCTGCAACCTGTGAATGTGACCTTCCTTGGTAATTGGGTCTTAGCAGATGTTATCCAGTTAAAACAAGGACATTAGGTTGGGTGCTAATCAGTATGACTGATGGCCTCAGAAGAAAAGGAAGACAGGAGACAAGAGGGCTGTGGGACAACAGAGGCAGAAGGTGAGCGATGAAGCCTTAAGCTAAGGAGTGCTGAGGATTGCAGACAAGTGACAGAAGCTAGGAAACGAGGGATTGAGGGATCGTCTCCATCAGATTTCAGAGCGAGTTTGGTCCTGGCAGCCTCGTGATTTAAAACATGTCAGTTCCAAGATGATGACATACAACCCTTGTGCTGGTTTATTCCTCTTGTACTTTGTCACAGCAGCTTAAGGAATTAAGATGGGGGTGGTACAAGGTGGGGATGGGTGTGGTGTGGGCTGGAGAGGGTCTGGAGCGATAGCTCAGTGGTTAAAAGCACTCTTTGATCTTGTAGAATCTTTGGTACCCAGCCCACACATCAGATGCTCATAACTGTGTAACTCCAGTTCCAGGGGATCTGATGACCTCTTCTGGTCTCTGTTGACCCCAGCATACACATGGTATACACTCACACAGACAAACACATATATATGTAAAAATCAAAGACATGATAATAATGTCAAGATCCCACAGTGTGTTCTGAAAGCCAAAATACTTCTTGCTCCTTCTCCACGAGAGGCACAGATTCCTCATCTCATGGGTTAAATGTAATTTCATTCAGACTCATGCCCCTGAGATTTCTTTTAGTAAAATAGAGAAGGTGAGGATAGCCAGGGCTATACAGAGGAACCCTGTCCCTGCTCCAAAACAAAACAAAAACAAAAGCAAAGAAACAAAACGAAATAAGAGAAGACATAGGTGCTGTGTGATGACTCCCACAGGAGCTTCAGTTCAAGATTACGGTGACTCACAGGAAAGCTTATACTGTACAGAATTCTGTCCCTGGTGATGGAGCTGCCCTTGCCTATGTCTAGACTGCTCTGTCCATGCATCTGCATGGCGTGGGATACATCCAGATGCTGCCCGTGGTGATGATTCCTGGGAATTTGGCAATAACAAAAGGTCAGTGTGTTCTCAAGAAAGCTTCTTATGGAACATTCTAGCATGGGGGATTTTTAGTCTGGTGACTCTGCAGTGGGGTTTCAATAATGAATTCAGTAAGAAGCATGTCCCGGGCAACTCTGTCCCCGGTGGAATTGTCTGATGAAGTGGGCTCTGCTAACCACTCTGGAGGCTTCATATGCTTTGATTACTGCTCACGAGGTTTGTGTTTCTTCAAGGAGCTTAATGAGGTTTTTCTAGGGGCAAAACCCATAAATTTCCATGTTTTAGTAGCTTGGTTGGTAGAAGCATAAATTGTACATCTCTCTCACAGCCCATAAAAGAGGACTCCTCATTCGCTTCTTTTGTGAGGTAGTAAGACAAATGTCATCTGGTCCATCACATCTGAAGAAATGTAGAGAAGAACATGATTAACATAAACATTAATTATATTTTAAAGGTACATACTAAGTTTAAATAAAAATATCAGGTTTGCAAGATATGTAATGCTTCCTGTGCAGTAGCAGGAGCCAATGTCAACTGGGTATTTCTTATGGCCTTAAAATATCTGCTATTGTTTACTTTTATATCGGCATAATTATAGAGCAAAACAGATCATTTCTAGTAAATTCTAACTCATTTAAGTGATCTTCTTCTGTCCACCAATCTTCTTTGATTGATTTATTTATTTCCAATTCTTTTGTTTAAAAGTACTTCTATAGTTTAAATGATTCTAACCAAATTCATGGTTGATAGCCAAGTGTTTTTAATAACTTTCCCCCACAGTCTAATGGCAAATGCATCACCGTGCACTCGACTGCCTGTCAGCTCACTAATAGTGGCATCCGTTTCTCTGAGGAGCCTGGGAATATATACATATATATAAAATGCAATCAGAGGCATTCTAAATGAAATGGCAAATTTAGCTGATGGAATGTGTGGAATACTAATGAGCCTTCTGCCGGGCCTGCTGTGCGCTTGTGCCTGACAGGCTGAGAGTAATGACCTTGTTCCAGACTTAAGCAGAGAGTCACTGCAGCTGGCCACAGATAGATGCCTCTGATTACGCGCCAGCCACCTCACCTCTCCTGGGACCTCAGTAGGAACTCGTGAAACACATGAAACCCATGAAAACTGCTACTTCAATTCAGGGCACGAATTTGCTAACTTCTGGGGTGGGGCACAGACAAGGGGAAACCTGGAGCTAAATCTTTTGAAGTCCACAACTAGCTTCAAAATGCCTTGTTCTAGTAATTGATAAACAAACAAAGCAACAACAAAACAAAAACTAGAAATTCATGTAGCCCAGGCTGGCACAGAACTTCTTATGTAGCAAAGGATTGGCCCCAGGGCTTTATGCAGGTTACACCAGCACTCAGACAGCCAGGCTCCTTCTCCGACCCCTTAAGCAACATGTTCTTGTAGTTAGTCTTAAAATTCAGCAGTACATCCACCTCGCTGCTTTCCCTTGCTGCTTACAATCTTTGAAAATGAGAACCTTTTAAGTACAACCTGCAAACAGTTTAAGGGACTGGTCCAGGAGTGATGTTTCCCTAACGCTGTTGCCAGGGGCTCAGTGCACTCAGCGGAGACACAAACACTTCCTAGGACTGATGGTGAGAGGACTTGGCCTGTTGTCAGAGAACAGAGGTAAAGTGGTTATCAGCAGTGGACCCACTGTGTGGTGGGGAACAAAAGCTGCAGCGCCAGGCTTGGATTCACAAATGGGACACCATGTCTCTAGGACCTGAGTTTTTTGTTTTGTTTTGAGACAGGGTCTTACTATATAGCCCTGGCTGTCCTGGAACTCACTCTGTAGACCAAGGCTGGCCTCAAACTCACAGATATGCACCTGCCTCTGCTTTCCAAGTGCTGGGATTAGAGGTATGCACCACTACTTCTGGCTCAGGACCTGTATCTGAAGTGCTACACTTTGTTGGCTTTCTCGCCTTACAAGTGACTTGTACTATTAGAATCATGTTAGTATGTTCTCTTGGAGAGCTAACCCGGGAAAAATGTGCAAGGAAACATCTACTGGTTTCAACGTGACAGATCCACAGTCTCATGGCTGATGTAGCCATGAACAAAGGACCAAAGTTGAGCAGGGGTTGCTTTAGAAGACTACACGCTCACTATCGTTGCTTGGATACTGTCCTGTGATGGGTTGGTCAAAGTGCAAGAGAATGGAAAAGACCTGCTTAACACTGAAACAAGAGGGAATCACTGATGAGCAAACAAATCATGTTATTTAAAACCTGTGTAGCCAATAGCCAAATGGTCCCCAGGGATCTCCGCCACTTAATATTTATGGCTTTGTGTTTCCTTCCACTGTGTACTGGGATTGGTGCAGGAACACAACAGAATATGGCAGATACAAAGCCTGTCTTGAGTTCTCTCCCGTATTGTACTGGGATGGGCCAATAGCCAAGCATTTATGTTTTCCAGAGTAGGTTACAAAAGACGACATTGCTTCCCTTTGGCTTGCTCTTGCAGCCTTCCTCTTTTGACGCACTTGCTCTGTGGAGCACTTTAGGTTAGCACATTGTGCCCATCTCTCTGGAGAGGACAATGGCATGAGGTATTGAAACCTGTGGCCAATAGCCAGCAAGGAGTTGAAGCCCCCTTGTTACAGCCACAGCCGGGCTCAGGCTTTCGGATGCTGATTGCTATAGCCTCTACTGACAGAGCAGCTGCAATGGCAGGAGCTATCCTAAGCCAGAATCACACAGTTGAACCACGCTCAAACTCTTGACCCTTAGAATCTGCAGAATAACGAGTGTTTACTGCCGTAGATAGCTGTGCTTGGGGCAGGAAGTGCATCGTACACAGTACATGACTAACACAAGAACTGTGAGCACAGTCTGAAGATGCTGAACTCCTGACACCAAGCTCTTTCCATAACACTGAGAAAAGTAAGTCACTTTCTCTAGCAGTGAACTGTGGGAGAGATGAAAGAGAAATCTGTTGGGAAAGGACAGGGGAATGTAACTGAGGTTTTGACAATGTTCCCAGCTCCTAGATGCAGCAATGACAAATCCAAAGGCAGTCTCTCCGAACAAGTGGTTATTTTGCATGGGAATTGTGTTAATTAATTTGTATTTGTGGATGGCTTAGGAAAACAAGATGATAGCTGGCAATTTTGAAGTCCCATGTTTTCACAAGTTCAAGATCACAATCTGGAGTAGTTTGAGTTTAGTTCTAGGACACCATTGAAGGATATCAACTCTGTGAGAAGCATAATGCATATTTGAGTATATGTATGCATAAATATATATGTGTGTGTCTATGCATACATTAAAAACTCATACACATGTAAACATGTATGTCCACACATACTCTATTAAAACACCGATTTCATTTTCTAGTGTTAATTTTGATATTATATATTGCATACAATTAAAATCATGAAGCATATAAAAATCTAGAGAATATGGCACATAGCTAAAAGAAAATCCTTCAGTGGAAAGGAGTTCATGTATGGGTTCAATCCAGATGCTGGGACACACAGAAGAGTCCTTTAAAATAACGATGACAAATGTAAGAGCCTGTTAAGAGAAAATTTGTGTACCAACAAGCAGGTGAGGAGTTTCAGAAAATGATAGCAAACACATTGACAGAGAAACACACACCCACACACGTGCAAAGAGAGGGGGTGCTAAATAAAATAGTATAAATTTGAAAAGCAATAATGTAGAATACTGTAGAATCCCCTCAGGAAATCTTTATAAGCATGTGAAAATCTGGTTGTATTTATGTGGAAATGTAAAGACAGATTTTCTTTGAGAAGGAATTAGTTGAAAACTTATGCTATTTGATTTCAAATTAATAGAAAACTAAGCAATCAAGATGTTATGTTGGCACAATGGCATGAACTAGATCAATGAAACAAAATGAAGCTTATAGAGAGATATCTACTTTTGTTTGTTTGTTTGTGTGTTTTTCGAGATAGGGTTTCTCTGTATAGCCTTGGTTGTCCTGGAACTCACTCTGTAGACCAGGCTGGCCTCGAACTCAGAAATCTGCCTGTCTCTGCCTCCCAAGTGCTGGGATTAAAGGCGTGTGCCACCACCACCCGGCTACTACTTTCTAACAGCTAATTTTTGATAAAAGTATCAAGTTAATTCATTGAGGAAGTGGACAGTCCTTTTCTCCTGTTTTGTTTGAGCTTTTATTGTTTGATAATCTTATACATTCATATAATATATTTTAATTAAACTTACACATCTCTCAATCTCCAATTCCTGCCCTACTTCCCTATCACTTTCCCTTCCAATTTTATGTTCTTTTTTAAACCCTTGAGTTCACATAATACTCCCTGTGTGTGCATGAGTGGAGAACAGTCTGCTGGAGCATAGGTAGCTCTCAGGGGCCACAGACCAGATAAACAGATGCTCCCTCCTCTGGCAGCCCTAAATTGCCAATGGCTCTCAGCTAGGGTGTGGCTTCATGAGCTTTTGGCTGGCAGGTCTTATGCACATATTCATAGCTGCTGTAAGTTCTGTATGCAAAGATGCTGTCATGTCTACCAAATACTTTTGCTGCAGATGTCGTCCACCTCTGGCTATTACAGTTTTTCTGTCCCCTTTTCTGTGGTGATCCTTGAACCTTGAGAGTAGAGAGTAAAATACAAATGTCCTATCATCAGTCTCTTATCCTTTGCTTATCCCTGACTTACCTTACCCTTGACTAGTTGTGGTTCTCTATGTTAATCACTGTATACTGTAAAAAGAAAATTATCTATTAAGGTTTGAGAGATGTACAAATATATGGGTATAAAGATAATAACTGAAGGGTCAGTTTATTACTGTGTTCATTTAGCAGAATAATAGTATTAGATTCTCCTCTAGGGGTAAGACCCAACCAACCATGGGGTTTTGGCCAAGCTAATGGAACCAGACAAGAGTTCTGTCTTGTGGGATAGGCTTAAATAGAACCAGGAAGTGATTGGTTACTTGTTTAACAGTGTGCCACTATTATGTCAGTAGGCACATTGTCTCCCCCAGTAGAATACCTTTTTGATAAACAGTGCTGGAATTATTGGATATCCAAATTAAAAAACAAAAAAACTCTCAAATTCTCTATCACATTAGCAATGATAAATGTAGAGAATCATAGATCAAAATATAAAATCTAAAATTATAGAACTTCTAGGTGAGCCATAAAAAATTAGGATTAATCTCATCAAAAATTTTAAATTCTACATCTCAAAGGGGACCATTATTAAAAGAATAGATAATCCAGAACTAAATATTAAGAAATATCTTTAATAAGTATACTGGATGAAAAATTTCTATACAGTATGTTAAAACTCCTACAGATGAATAATAAAGGGGTAAATTTTTACCCAGTAGGACCAATAAAAAAGACTTAAACAGACATTTAACAAAAGAAGATATGTGTTAGAAAACTAACATTAGAAAGTGACGTATTATCACTGTTAGCATGTATAAGAGTATGCAGATTAAAATCACTACTTACATAATAGCATTTCAACTCATTTTAATGACTAAAATAAAACTGATTAAAATACCAAGTATCCCAGGACATAAAGAAACAGAAACCCTCATATCTCATTTGTGATATACTGTAACCACTTTGGAAAGATATTTGAAAGTTTCTTACAAGGTTAAACTTATAACTTTATGACACAACTGTTTTATTCCTTGGCTTTTACTCAAGAGAAATGACATACAGCTGTAAAAGGATTGTGCAAAGATATTTATATAGATTTAATCAAAGTACTTTCCACCTGGATGTATTCCCTTAAAACACATAATGTATCCACAAATTGTGACATGCACAAACCAATGGATTCCGTGGAAAACTATACAAAGGAATCAGCTATTTCTACATATAATGGTGTTTATGAGTTTCCTAAGAAACAGTTATATAATCTGTACTCAGTATACTGAGAGGTGTTAAACTGGTGGCTTCCTGAAACAAGGAAGCAAGGGAGCAAGAGGGAATCTTCTGGGGTTACAGAGATGATCTGTACCACAGCTGTTGTGGTAATCAAACAGCTATACACATTTCTGAAAACACATCAAGCTAGAGAGTTTGTTACATTAAACTTTAAGTCAACACAGTTGGTTCAAATGGCTAATTACATTTTTACATTAAACATTTTTGTTACCATTTTCCTTTGCAACAAAATCTTCAGATTTACCGGTCATGTTTTTGCTAGTTTTGCGGGGAGATATTTTTAACTCTCTATTAAAAAGACAGCAAGTTGTGAGATGCAAACTTTGTGGTTGATTTTTTTCAGTGGTAATTCTGGGGTTTGAAGTTTTTTTTTTTCTTGTTTCTGGTAGACTTTGTTTTTTAATTCACCAGAGCCAATTTTGACCAGATCAGTAAAATCATTATTGCTTAACTGGAAGACTGCACAGTAGTTCGTAGTTGAAATGAGATAAAATTATGATTATTTTCTTTATCCTCTCAAATAATATATCTTCTTTTCTTTCTATCCCGAAAATTTATTATTTTCTGACATGTCTGTTAAGCCAGAAAATATGTGAAGTTTTGTTTTGCCCTTGACTGTTATATCAGCTTTCATAATATTCTCCTGAGCTTCCAAGGATGACAGAAGGAATGCTGACCCTCCTTTTCAGAGGGATGTGCAAAATGACTAATTATTGTTGGCAATGTACCCTGGAATAATATTTTCTTTCTATGAGTTTGAAAGAATATCAATTAACAATGCTCTGGTTTTGCAGCGTTGCTAGAACACACCTCCAGAAATGAACCACGAAAGCCCAGGGCTGTATGCTCCCACTGCTGGCCCGCCCCGCACAACCAGACCAACTATGTGGTGAACCATCTGGCTTAGAGTGACAGTGGCTCTCCTGCTGTGTCTTCTCCTAGATCAAGCCATCCATGAGAAAGGCCAGATTGAAAGTCTCCACAGGTGCTTGATTTCTCCACCTTCACTGTGGATAGATTTCACAGCCAGAGAGTGTGGCTTTTGAAGAGATGAAGAATTGTTTTCTTAGTAGATTGAGCTGGTCTTTGGTTGCTGATAGTGATTAGCTGTTGGGTTGGTCTCTTCCCCAAGGCAACTTGGGAGTTTTCCTACCACCTGCTATGATGTGTGTAGTGATCCTTGAAGAAGAATAAGATGCACTATGCTAAGTATCTCTCCTAGCTAAAATTGCAGCTATTAGGGTTATTCTTTAGAGCTAAATTAACATTTCAGATATATGTAAATCCATAAAGTAAATATGTGAGAAACCAAAGCACACATAATTTTGAAAGTTTAATTGTAAAATGAATGGATGCTTATTACAAGAAATTTGGAAAATAAAAATGATACAAAAACTGACATTCTTAAGCAAGCAAGATCACACAGTATTTTTCTTTCTGGGTGTGGATATTTCACTTAATGCAACTTCCTCTGGACTTGTTCATGTTGTGGGAAAAGGTAGGGTCTTCTTGTTGTTGTTCTTTTAAAGACAGTATAAGATGCCACTGTGTAAATGTACCACATTTTCCGTATCCATTTCTCTGTCAATGTTTTAATATCTTGACTGTTATAAACAATACTGCTATTCACTTCAGGATGGCAAGAGAGATGTTGTTGGGATCTATGGTCACACACTTTTTGTTTCTTTACAATCCCCCATATTGTCTACTATTATGGCTACACAAACCTACTAGCAATGGGCAAAAGTCCCCCTCTCTCCAGTTTCTCACCAATATATGTTTTCCTTTAATCTTATGGTAATAGTAATCCCAACAGCTGTGGGGTGGTATTCCGTAGTGGAATTAACTTGCATTTCTTTAATGATTAATGATAAATATTTTTCATGTATCTTTGGGAATTTTCATATCATCTTTGATGAATATCTATTCAAACCATCTTCCCATTTTAATAATAGAATCTTTGTTTTTCATTATTAGGTTGAATGGAGTTTTTAAAAAAAAAATCAATTTTACACATTAGGCTCTTCTTTCCCCAAACCACAGGCTCCTGTTTTATCTTGCTGATTGTCTTCTCCCTGTGAAGAACTTCTAGATCAACATTCAGTTTATTTTGGCTGTTGTTTTTGATATTCAAAACTCATGGGAAGTCCAAGAGACTTTCTTCACATCCTGTTCTGGGGTTTTTACAGTATCTGCCATAGATTTAGGGTCTTTCCTTCGTATGACCTGCATTGGGTTGCTTTGTATGTATGTCATTCAATAAGATTCAGTTTTCATCCTTTTGCACCATTAATTGAAGTGATTGTATTTCCTTGTTGTTTCTTCTTGGTGTCTGTGTCAAAAATTAATAGACTGAGCATGTCTGGATTCACTTGCGAGCTCTCCATTGGCCTCATGGATCTGTGTGTCTATATCTATACCAGTCCATGATAGATACTTTAGTAACTGCAGCTTCATAATATAGTTTCAATTCAAAGAATGTTATACCTCCAATTTTGTTTTTCTTTCTTAGAACTATTTTCTATTTAGGGCCTTTATGGCTCTAGTTGTGTTTTAGAATCTTTTCCCTGTTTATATCAAGAAAGCGATTGTTACTTTGGCAGAGATTTCGCTGAATCTGCATGTGTCCTTGGTCAGCATGGAGATGTTAACAATGCTATCATTCTGCTCCATAGCACAGAATACCATTTACTTGTGTCATCAATGTTTTATAGACATTAGTATAACGGATCTTCAACTTCCTCAGGTAAATACTTCCTTAGATAATTTGTTCCTAAATATTTCATTTCTGTATCATTATGAATGCTATTCTTCTTAATTCTAGTTTTAGTTAGGTTATTATTTTAGTACAAATGCTGTTGATTTTTGGGGCTACTTAAGGCCTGATGGTAGACTTGTTTATCTGGTATATGACTTTCTTTCTGAGGTAGATATTTAATGTTGGAAGCTCTCTTCTTCCTCCACTTTTACAGCAACCCACTTGTTTTGGTAAGCTGTGTTTATATATTCATCTGTTTCAAGTACTTTTATATTCATTATTTGAATTCTTCTTTGACATGTTGGTTGTTCAGAAGTATGCAGTTTTATTTTCATAAGCCAATTATATAAAATTTTGTATTTCTAGACCCATATCCTTGTAGTCTGAAATAATATTAGATATTTTCCAATCTCCTTAAATCTGATAAGATTTGACCTAACATATAGTCTACCCTAGAGAAAAATCCCACGAACATTGGGCAGGAGTACATATTCAGCTGTTGATGGAAACTTGCATTCACCCATCAGCCCTCTGGTTAACAATGCTATTCAGGCCCAGCATTTCCTTCTTAGCGTTCCGTGTGGTTATATAGCCATTGTTAGAGGTTCCCCACAGCCATTGGCCTTGTGTCTACTTATCCTTCTTTGTGCTTGTTACTTTGCTTATGCCTTCAGGTGCTTCAGTGTTATGTGACCATGCCTAGCCAATTGTTCCATCTCTTGATATCCTTATTCAGTCTCCTTTTCAGCAAACCCCACCACTGCACACTCATGAGCACGCGCGTGTGTCTGTGTGTGTGTGTGTGTGTGTGTGTGTGTTGTCTGCTCTTAAACTTTAAATGATCTCTTATTGTTATTTTTGGATTGCAGTTTTACACCTTTTAGGCCATTTCAGTCTTTTGATGAGAAAGTTTAATCCAAGGTTATTTTAATAGGTAAATCTTACATGCCAATTTCTTGTTTGCTTTCTGGTGGTTTTATAGCCCCTTTGTTCCTTTCCTCCCCTTTGTTTGTGATGTGATCGCTCTACAGTGCTAAACTATGAATCTCCCTCTCTATAGCTTGCACTCCTGTTTATTTTGTGTTATGGTTACTGTGAGACTTATGAAAGCCATCCCTACACCTACAATCTACTCTTTTAACTGAATAACATCTATTGTGTACAGGTTTATGCCCCCATTATATTTTTGATATTGCAATTTAAATATTTTATATTTTGTATTATATACTTCTTAACAACTTACTATAGATTTAGCTTTCATCATCTTTACTTTTAGTCTTCATAGTAGAGATTTATACAGACAACGGTGTATAAGAACCCATCTTCAACTAGACATAGATCCAATAAAAGTAGCAAAGGCCACAGGAATCTGCTGAGGTGATGGGGTCCTCTGAGGTCTTCTTGATTATCTTTTTCCTTCTTGGTTCAGACCTGATTCTGAGTAGAACAACGGGGTAGGGAGTTGGGGCACATTGTGTGAAGGTGTGTCTTGCTATATCCCATTGTTAATTCTGTTCTCGAAGACAGCTAAATGCTGGAAGGATCTTGGTATCGTTATTTCTGTGGCCCATCACTGCTCTCAAATTTTGTAAATATTCATCCTTCCTCACTAGTCTAGAGGTAATTTAGAATTGTATCTCATTGACTGTAATAAAGAGCTTATGTCCAATAGTTAGGCAGAAAGCAGAGGACGGAACTTCTGGAGAGAGAGGGAGAATGAAAAGGAGAGGGAGAGGGAGGGTGAGAGAGGGAGAGATATATGGTAAGAGAAGAAATGAGATGCGAGAGATTTTGCCAGCAGACACAGAGGTGAATGGATGGACCAGAGTGGAGCAGAGTTAGCCACATGGTGGCTAGTAGTGCCAGGATTAATTGGGATAAATGTAGGGTAGCTGAGAGACAGCCCTAGCTAAAGGCCTAAGCTTTAAAATATTAAAAAGCTTCTATTTTGTTATTTATACTGTTGGCAGATCTAGAAAGTCCCACTACAGTAGTGGAGGTATTATGCTTCCTGGTCTTCCATAGGAAACCATTTGGGGATTCTGTGCTCTAAAATCACTTCTGCCCCTGCCTGTTCCTTTATTTAGATTGCTCAAAATCCAGTTCTTGAGTTATATTGAGAGGATGGTCTCTGTGGGGGTGCTTCTAGGACAGTGGCTCTCAACCTTCCCAGTGCTGTGACCCTTTAATAAAGTTCTTCATGTTGTGGTGGCCCCCAACCATAAAATTATTTCTGTTGCTACTTCACAAATGCAATTTTGCTACTGTTGTGAATTACAACATAGATATCTGATATGCAGAATACCTGATATGTGACCCCTGTGCAAGGATTGTTCCATACCAAAGGGATCATAGCTCACAGGTTGAGAATGACTGATTGGGTTACAGGGTCTGGAAACAGCAATTTGGACTTTGGAGGAACACAGGCTAACACAGTGTATGTAAGTGGTACTCCATGGATCTGTGTACTCTGTCAGGGGAAATTGGTCGCTCATCTTAATGCTTTGATACAGTCTTGTCTTGAACACTCTTGGGACTCTTCCAATATCAGCAATTGTGCTCACAGAAACATACATTTTTGGATTTAGTGCACCCTTGTTGGGGCAACCTCATGCTGGGAAGAGGGATAGTCCCCTGTGAATTTTGTATGAGGACTTCCACAGAAGCAATTGTCTCTTTCATTATTATTTTTTTTTTCTCATAGCTGGTGAAAGGAGTTTTATGTTGGAGATGAGCATGCAGCAGAATTGCTCTTGAAAATATGTTAAGCCACGGACAAATCACTGTGTTAGCGATGTCGGAACACTCCGTGTGGTAAGCCAACTCTTTGTAACAGCTAGTTTATCATTTCAGTGCATGGGGAGGACCTGTGTTTGTGCCAGATAAATGGAGAGCAGCATGTTAAAGACTGTATGAGGCAGGGTATAATAAAAAGATTACTTGTGCTCCTAGCAATGCGCCAAAAGCAGCAAGGAAACACAGATCATTTTTTTGCAAGTGCATTCAGAATCCTTTAAACTCATTGCTTGTTGTTCATAGTCTCTCATAGAGAATCTGCTTTCGCACCTTGTAAAATACCATAGATCAGCCTGAGGTTGGTGCAAGGTAGAGATTTACTACTAGTGTTTTAAATAGCTTTGGTCACCTAATCATTTTATTTCATGAAGTAGCATTCTGAGTTTATTAAGGGATAGCTGACATGTGATTCTAATAAGCTGAGAAAGATTAGTTTAAATTCAAGTTTCATAATATTTAAAGTGTGCTTTCCAAATTGTTTTGTAATATGCTCAATGTTGTTCCTTTTTAAATATGCTCCTGAAGTTCACTGTTTCCAATTAATTATCCAATTAATTAATTTCCAATTATTTATTCACTCTCTCCAGAAAGATTTCTAGAAACCATTAAATTGCAGACGACTGATGAAATCCTGTTGAAGTCCCAGTGTGACCAGTTTCGGGTTTCCCTCTCCCCAACCCGTGTGTACTCTCTCTGAATGTGACAGAAGATGCTTGTATGACAAGAAGTTTCATCCCACATGAGACAGACTTTCAGAGAACATTAGAAGTTGTGAATGTAAGACTAAAGTTATATGAGGATTATCACATTTAATCCTGTTCTGTAGCTGTTTTCTCTAAATGGAAACATTTCCTCCTGAAAGGAGGAGGAGAGCTCATAAGATTCAGGCAATAAGTGTAACAAACAAGGCCCAGGAAGTAAATTAAACTTACAAGGCTTAGGAAGCTCCCAGAAGTCACAAGATTCACAAGGCTGCTCCCTAAGGCTATGTGAGCAGTAGCAATCATACAGAGAGGGGACTCTCACTGTCTAAGCTGCCTATAAATTGTGCAGGAAGCTCTTAGGGGCTCAGCTTTAATGAGTGCTCACCTTTGCTGGGGTTAGTGTCTTAGTGATGCAGCTATCTTTGAGTTACCTGTGGTCTTGTAAGTAGCCTTTGACCCACATTCCTGTTGCAAACTCATTGGATTCATTCACTTTATAGAATACTTAATTTTTGGATGTATCATCCATGCTGTATCAAGGTGAATGGGTATTTGTTAATGTCTCCTCACAATGCTCCTACAAGGTTGGCATTAAATATTGATATAGACAGGAGCTTTGGAAGTCATGAAAAGGTCCTTGCCTGCTGCCAGCAGGAAAAGTGCTCTTAGCAGACTAAAGTTCACCATACGCTACTAGCTGGCCCTCCTAAGCCTGGCTTCAGATCAGTGCTCCCTTGGGATGAGCTGGATTGGAAATGTATTATTTATTACATTACCTAATTACATATTAGATGTTGCCTACATTACATATTCGGTATATTGCTTGTGTTACCCAGGCAAACAGGAATTACAAACCACAGGGTGGTCCTTAGGAGAAAGGCCAAGAGTTTCCTCAGGACTAAGTCAATATTCTACTCTGCAAAGAAGATTCTGGACATAGGACGTCATGATGAGTAAATGGGGCAGATCAACAGAATTCCAAGGCACAAGTTCAAATAGGATTCTGTGTACCCAGGCTCTGGATTCAGAAAGCACCTGGCACTAGCATGTCACTGGCTGTTGACTTGAAATAATTGGTTTAACTTTGGAAGGCTATCAAGGACATAAAGTGACTCTGGCATTTCTTGCTCTGCATTCATTGTCCAAAGTGTCCTTTTTTTTTTTTTTTTTTTTTTTTTTTTATGTAGCTTCTCACATGGAGTGATGTAATGAGAAAAATCTCTTGATGTGTGTAACTGCAGCATCAGCCTTTTGGCAGTGTTTAACAAGCCCTTGATCTCTGTTCCCTAAGACACATTTTTGCCCCTTGTTGAGGTCAGTTCATAGTTTTCTCTGTCTGCGGAGGCTGAGGCCAAAGGCAGAATCTTCCAGACAGGTTAAAAAGCGAGCTGACATTTTAGCTTGCTTTCATCAGGACACACCTTGCTGTGTTTCCTGGCCTCTGCTTGTCTGTCAATCACAGCTTGCTGGATACCACATTATCCTTTCCTTGAGTCAAAAATCTGTCTCATGCCAGTGGACTAAATTTCCATTATTCCAAAACTGAGATTACTTTTTTCACCTAGGAAAAAAACAGGTGAGATTTAAAAAAACAAATAAACAAACAAACAAGCAAACACACCTCAAGTTCAATGTATATACTTGCTTTCCTGTTTCTTGTTTTTTTTGTGTGCTTTTTTTTCCCTTTTTGGTAATTTTAGAGTTAAAGCAGACGTGTCAGGAAATGCAGATTTTAGAGGCAAGTCGCTGGCATCCTATTCTGGTGTTAGCGGCTCCTCACCCTGTACATAGGCCACCATTCTGTCATCCTGTACCTTTGTTTCCCAGTCCGAAAAGTACGAACTTCTTTGTTTTCTGAAGGATGGCAGAGAGGTAATGTGACAAGATGTGTGAATGAGCCCCGAGCTCTTAGCCAAAAGCAGTCTGCACTCTGTCTCCCATTCTCTGTGTCACATAGCAATACTATAGAGCAGAAGCGGCTCCACAGGAACAGACTACAGCCATTCAGTCTGTCTCTTGTTCTCCCTCATAGACGCCTAGTGTATTAGTGTCTTCCCCTGACTGGGTAGATGGGGTGGAAACACTCTTACACTGGTTGGTATGGAAACTAATCCCAGAGCATGCTGGGAACATGCAGGCAGTCCTCAGACCCAGCCGTGTGGCAGGTGAGGTGTAGAAATACTCCTTCCACACTCACAAGGATGTTGGACTAAGAAATGCACGATTTGGCTAAAAGAAATACAAACACGTGACTATTCCCTCTCTACAGAAACAGCACCCAGTTTGGTAAGAATGTCTTTCAGTGACCATGTCTTGATTCATCACGATCTGCCTCAGGAAATTGTCCAGATGAAGAATAACAGACCTGGGATTGCATGTGTCTGCGGTGATGCTTTTAGAGGTGCCTTCTTATCCCATATCGTCACTCGTTCTCTGAAAACAAAGATGGATCCCAGGAAGCCACGCGTGAACTATGACTACCCTAGCTGGTTCAGAGCGACAGCCAGACTCATGCCGCCACCACACCCCCTCCTGAGGGGACCCAGCATTACAAACAGTGGGCTTTTATTGAGTCTGAATGACTTGCTTACATTCCAATCTCAGGAGACAGGCCAAAGACCAGTCCAGTGGGTCTCTTTTTAGTTGTGTATTTACAAGCTTATCTCACCCAACTAAGTTGTAAACTTGTTGGTAGCAAGAATTTTGCCATTTTTTTTCCCTTCAAATTCTGATTTCATCTGAGCCCCTCAGTTTGCTATTTTGACAAGGTGAACAAGAGCAGTGAGTGTTAGGAACCATCTGAGATTTACTCACTTTTAGGAAGATTTGTGGCTTACACCATTAAAGGTTCAAAACATGTGAAGAAATGGGATTTAAGCAAGGGTGGTATTTAGTAATTATATTATCAGGATCCTGGCACAAAACGGTTTGGTGTGGTTTGGGGGATGACTTGAGAGTTTAATAAAGGGACTATTAACTAAGAACGTGGTGTAGGGAACCGACAAGGGCTAGTGTAAGGCCCTGCAGCTTGCTAGGTTCGTTTCCTAGACGGGAAGTACATGCAGTGGCTCTGAGATCTCCAGGACAGTGCAGGAAATGGACAGCTCAGGAGAAGGAAGCAGCCCAGGAGCCCTGTGATGCTAAGATCGCCCAATGTGAGTGTGAGTAAGGCCCCACAAGTAGTCCCCCCCCTCAGATATACCTTGGGTAAATTTATGAACAAATGAATGAATCAACCAAGCCTGAAGCTGTGGCCTTGGACTATCTCAAGAACAGCATCTCTGGTTATTTCTACAGAGCATGTGGGTCTCTCTTGTCAAGGGCACAAAGGTAAAGTTCACCACATAGAACATGGCAACGGGCTGCATGTAGAAAAGAGTATGGAACTTTAGATCAGTCCTTCTATGGATAAAGAGTTGTCCTTCTTTATTTCTTTCTCTTATCTTCTGACATTACTTTTGGATATATAGAATATTACTGACTTGGATATATAGGACTTCTGACATTACTCCATGAATATATAGGCTACAGAATATACAGCTACCTTGAATCAGGTGTTGGATATAATGGTGGGTGTGGTTGTTTGAATGTGCTTGGCCCAGGGAGTGGCACTATTTGGAGGTGTGTGACCTTGTTGGAGTAGGTGTGGTTTTATTGGAGGAAGTGTGCTACTGTGGGTGTGGGCTTTAAGACCCTCCTCCTAACTACATGGGTGCCAGTCTTCTCCTAGTTGCCTTCAGATGAAGATGTAGAATTCTCAGCTTCTCCTGAACCATGCCTGCCTGGATGCTGTCATGCTCCCACCTTGATGATAATGGACTGAATCTCTGAACCTGTAAGGCAACCCCAATTAAATGTCATTTCTAACAGTTACCTTGGTTGTGGTATCTGCTCATAGCAATGGAAACCCTAACTAAGACAGTGGGCTTTTCCACCTATACCCCAGTTCCCCAATAACAACCCGGAAGCTTATTTATTTCTGAATGAATGTCTAGGCCATAAGCTTGGGCTTGTTCCCTCCTACCTTGTAACTTATATAACCCATTTAAACCAGTCTATGTCTACGGCATGGCTGGTTACCTCTCCTCATTTCCATACGTCTGATTTCCCCAGAATTTGGGGCAAATCTTCCCAGCACCGACTCTATTCCAGAGTTCTTCTCTCTCTGCTGGAACTCCCACCTTCTACTTCTGCCTTTTGCTAATAGACCATCAGCTTTTTATTGGCAGGTGACGCTTCCACACAGTGCACAAGAGATCCCCACAGTTGGAAGCCCCGTGCTGAGAGTGGTGGCTCTCAGGAAGACAGAAGCCAAAGGACTATGCAGACTTTTCCACGAGAAAGAAATTTCCGTACTGTCTAAGCCATTTTTGCATTGAGATTTCTAATCAAGCCCTATCTTAATCAATAAACCAAACTAATCATTTTTACTGACTGAATCAAAGTCAAAAGTCATTTTTAAAAAAGCCCAGCAAATCATGTTTTCCTTTCCTTAGTATTATTGTTGTAGTTTTTATTTGTAACTTTTCAAACCTGCTTTCAAAGAGTTATGCTTAAGGGTCTAGCATGACAAGCAAGGATCTGCACCTTGGACAACAGATCCATAACCTAATTGGATTTCAGAATTCCATTTCAGTGTGACAGCTGACATTAAGTTGACAGTGGCTGTAGCTCAGCACCACAGAGATCCCAGCTGAGGTAAGTCACTGCTGCTGTGGTATTTTATTTTGCACTAAGTGAGGTAGACTAGAGTATTTGCTGCCAGGGTGGGGCCACTCACTGTTTTCCTCAGTGACATCACCACTTCCTTAAGCTGCTGTACACATTTCTCTTCCCAGAGCCTCTAAGTCAGCTCCTGATGTAGGTATCAACTGCATTGCATCTTAATGTCTTTCCTTTCAATCTTACTTTAATTTTTCTTGTCTTGGTTCATGTCGTAGTAGTCAGGATGTCAGAAAAAAAAAGGAACTGCCATCCACTTTTTCTGGAGAGTTCTGCTTAGTCTGTGAATTGGGATTTTTGTATTAGGGAAGATGATGAGATTTTTTTTTTTTTTTGATTAGATAGATTTTTTTTTTCTGGGAGATCTCCACCAGGAATCAGCAGCCTGTGGATATATTCTGCACCTATTAAAAGATGGAGTTGTAAAACTGATGTGTATGTAATCTCTTTTCAGGTTTCCATGACAACAGCAGCAGCAATTCTGTGCGAAGGTTTTTTTTTTTTTTTCACTCTTCCTTCAAGATTTTCAAGCTATAATTAAAAGAAAAAAATCCTCCCTTTAAAAATACTAGAATGCATTTAGGTGCCTTTTGGTGAGTCGGTTACTAATAAGCTATGTGACAAGTCAGTTGTCCTCTGTAAGCCTCAATTTCCTCCTCTACAAAATCTAAACAAAAAATCATCTATACGAAGGCCGGGGGAAGTGTCTACAAACCGTCCACACATAGAGACTTATACACTAACCACTCTGAGTATGTATTCCTCAGCTGTAAGCCCTTGCTGTGAACGTAGTAGGTGTCGTCTGTTGTTAAGAGAAGGGTTTATAGGCACGACTCCTATTAACCTTCATATTAGCAATGTTTGTTTTCTTTCCTCTATTCTCCTACTTGGTGTTTAGCTATGTATTTACATTTAAAGTCTGTCTTTTAGGGGCTGGTAAGATGGCCCAAAGGGTAATTGATACTTGGTGACCTGAGTCCTATCTCTGGGACCTTGTCTTTGTTGGGGGTTTTATTGCTGTGATACAGCACAATGGTCAAAAGCAACTTGTGTGCTGAGGATGGCAGGTGAGCCCATTGCCCTCCCAACTTTTGTGTGGGTTCTGGAGGTCAGAATTCTGGTCTCCACCTTTGTCCAGCAAGTGCTTCACCCATCGAGCTGTCTCCCTAACCTTAAGATAGTTTTCAAGCTTATTCCTTAGTAGCTCCATCATTTTTATCATTTATGCAGCCAGTTTCATTGACTGGATTTTCTTTAAATTAGATAGCGTCTTTCCAACTTGTTGGCATGGTTGGTAATTTTAGACTAGGTGGTATAGACCATGAGTTTCAGAAGTCTGGCTGCCAGGGTTTCTTTTGTTTTTGTTTTTTTAACTTTTCTTTAAGTAGTATTGGATGTTTTTTTCTGGTATGTACTAATATTACTTGAACTAACTAGGATGCTGTCTTAGCTTCATGTTTGTTGCTATAACAAATACCCTGACAAAAAGCAATCATTCCTGGTTACAGTCTGTTATTGCAGGGAAGTCAAAGTGGGAACTTAAAGCATCACATCCACAAGGAAAAGCAAAGAAAGAACAAAAAGGATCCTTGCTTATGTCCTCTCAGATAGCTTCTTCCTCTTTTATGCTCTTTAGGACCCCTGCCTAGGGAATGGTGTCACCTACAGTGGGCCTGGTCTTCCTACATCAATTGGAAATCAAGATCCCCACCCTCCCACAGTCGTGACCACAGGCCAACCTCATGTAGATAATTTGTTACTAAGATTCTCTTCCCAGGTGATACTAGGTTGTCAAGTTGACAGCTGAATGTAAACAATGACTAGTGGGGCATACATGCGTTGTTGAAGCATACTTTAAAAAGTTTTACTGGGTTCACAGCATCTTACAGTGATCTTTCATCTTACAGTACTGCTACTGCTCCCTTACTGAAGCTTCTGAAATTTCTTTTGTATGTCCATAATCCAGAAGGCCTTTCTCCTCTGGGAAGTGAACCATTAACCATTTCCTGCCCGATGTGAGAGGTCTAAAATTGCTTTTGTATACATCTATATGATGATTCCTTCTCTAACTTCATGTAAATTCCTCTCATTGAAAAAACCTATCCTTACATCCATCATATATGTCAAGTGGGTCCTTCTGCCACTTTCTCAAATTGTGCTTCTCTATGAGGTCACTGTTAAGTATCCTACTATGTTCTTGCCTCTCCCAACTTGAAAGATTCCTGGGCTCCATGTGGGCACTCATGTGGGTACTAAATACCGGAAGCTATGATTATTCAGTTCATGCTATCCTGTCCATGTCTCCAGGATCTCAATTCTGCATCGATTGTGTCCCAATTTCTGAAAATTATAATTTCACACAACTTGCTCAGTTCTCTAGTAGCTCTTGGCAGGATGGGTAAATATGGTCCCATTATTTCTTCATGGACAGAAAGTAGTAGTTGTTGTTCATTGTTTTTGTTATGCCTGAGCCACTCTGTTGGGTATGGGATAGACTTTCTTTCTTTTTTTTCTTTTTTTCTTTTTTCTGAGACAAGGTTTCTCTGTGTAGCCCTGGCTGTCCTTGAACTCACTCTGTAGACCAGGCTGGCCTCGAACTCAGAAATCCGCCTGCCTCTGCCTCCCAAGTGCTGGGATTAAAGGCATGCGCCACCACTGCCTGGCAGGGATAGACTTTCATCACAGCTTAAACTTGTATTTCCCTGGTGCTTGGTGGTGGTGCCTGGTGCCTGGTGGCGGTGTGTTCTTCTACGGGTATTTTTCAGTTTTACATCTTCTTGGCTGAAGGGTAACTTCACATCTTCCCCTCACTTTCAGCATTCTCGAATTGTAAGATTTCTTTCTTTTACCAGATGGCCTTTTTCAGACACATATTTTTCAAGTGTTTTCCTTGCGGCTTTTGGTGTGTCTTTTTCACTTCCTTAGTTTTTTTTTTTTTTTTCAAATAGAAAAAAAATTATTTGGTAAGGTTTTAATATATCAATTTCTTCCTTTCCTGGTTCATGTTTTTATGTTCTGTGTAAGAATTCTTGGATAAGTCTTGGTAAAAATCCTTTTCTCTGTGGTTTCCTCTAGATATTTTACAAATTAGCCCTCAGGTTTACATGTATGGTCCATTTCAAATTAATTAATGCACATTATATGATCAAGCATCAAAATTCATTTTCCCATGAGGACAACAATTGTGCCAGTGTATTATCATAATTCTATTGAGTTGCTCTGACAGCTTATCGAGTCACCCCATCCCCCTTTTGCTTTCTCATGGTGGTTTACATAACTCCCCATCCCAATCTTCTCTCTATCCATCTGCCTGTCTCTCTCCAGTCACCACTTTTCCATTTGTATTATTATGTTTTTTGCACCACAGTGACAAAATACCTAACATAAAGAATTAAAGACAAAGGATTTAGCTTAGCCATGGTTTCAGAGGAGTCAAGCCTTAAGACTCTGGTCCTTGGTTCTAGGCCTATTTTGAGGCAGACCATGGTAGCAGGTACATGTGGCAGAGGTCACTGCTGGTAGATAAGAAGCAGAGACAAACAGGAAGCTTCAAATTATGCTTCCAGTGACCTATGACTCCAATCACCCTCCACCTTTTCCCCCTTTCTTTTATTGAAAATAGATTTTTTCATATACTATATTCTGATTATGGTTTCTTCTCCCTCAACTTCTCTGAGATCCATCACACCCTCCACATCTAAACACACACCTTTCTGTCTCTCCTTAGAGCAAGCATCTAAAGAATAATAATGAAATAAGACAAAACAAACACACAAAGAAATGGAAGAAAAAGAGCCAAAGAAAGAAAGAAACACAGATAGACTCAGAGACATAACACACACAGAAATCCCACAACACGTTTCGGAAGCCCTAATTTGTATGCAAAGGACCTGTAAAGTTAAAAAAGTTTCCTTGACCAAACAATATGAGACAAAGGATTTCCAAAGATGCTATTGAGTTTGTTTTGTGTTGGCCATCTACTGCTGGGCGTGGTGCCTGGCCGTAAGGTGGTTTGTATCCCCAGCGAGACTCTGTTGGGGAAAACTAAGTTTTCATTTGGGGTGTTTATCAATCGAAGACTGTGGGTTAGGGATGGAGACCTGTGTCCACTTCTTTCAGTGCTGGGGCCCCATCTGGCTCAGACCTGTGCAGGCTTTGCCACTGTCTCTGTCTTCTTGGTGTCTTCCATCTGCTCTGGCTCCTCCAGTCCTTCAACCCCCTCTTCCACAGGATCCCCTGAGCCATGAAGACAGGAATGTGATGGAGAGATCCCATTTAGAACTGAGTGTTCCCAGGCCTCTCACTATTTGCACATTGTCTGGCTGTGGGTCTCTATATTTGTTCTCAAGAACTGCAGGAGGAAGCCCCTCTGCTGAGGGCTGAGCAAGGCACAGGTATAGGAGGATGTTGCCAGGAGTCATTTTGTTTCAATGTTTCTTTAGAAGAGCAGTAATATTTGTTTTTCTCCTAGTTCCTTGGCCTACCCGGTCTCGGGCTCTTGACCACCTGAGTTGGTGACGGGTTACATCTCATGGAGTGGTCTTAAGTCCAGCCAGATGTTGGTTGCTTATTCCCAGGTGCATTGTGCCACTATTGCACTAGGGCATCTTGCAGGCAGACTATAATTATGATTCAACTGTTTGTAGTTGTAAACTTTCCTTCTTAAAGTTTCTCTCAAAATAGCACTACCACCTGAGTGAGGACCAAGCATTCGACACACAAGTCTAATTCAAACCATAATACTTTTTAACTTACCTGATGGTCAAGAAAATGTTTGTCTCTATAAAATTCTAGCTTTTGGAGACTGAACACCTACATTTAATGTCAAGTATTTCAATAATCAGTGGGGGGTGGTTATAATATGTGATTAGGAGTTTTATTATGTGTTTATTTCAAAAGTCTAGAGAATTTTCCTATAGTGTTATCTTAGGTCCCGTCAAATATTTAGTTTCCACAATAAGATTCATCAAACAGCTTCTAAAACTAAAATGACAGACTAGATTTAAAAGGCAAACAGATGTAATCCAGGACTACATGATGAAATTCAAAATTAGGCCAATTGAATTTACAGATATGAGGCAAACTGCCCAAGAGTTCACAAGAAGCCTGCATTGTTTAAGACTTAGCATTTAAAAAGGTAGTCCTTCCCAAACTATGAAAAGTCACTGTAAAAGGGCACTTGACAACTTGAGTAGATATTATTAGGAAATAGTTACAATTTATTTACATTTAGTATTCCCTAGAGTTTTATTGCCTGGAAGACAGAAAGCATCTGGGGTTTGTTTCTGTCGGAAGAAAGATTTCTGATTTTACTTGGCTTTATTCTTTCACAATCTATTGTCCATTCATAAGTTTTCTGCTTATAAGACAATCAGCTGAGAATGTTGTCTGTAGTCCTTTACGTGAAGAGGGATTTCTAGTGCGGGGAAAAAAAAATTATTCCTATTATTTTGCTGGAGTCTCATAACATTCATATGAAGTGAATATTTAAGAGTGACTAAGTCTGCCAGGCACTAATACTACAATGTTGAAATGTACATTTAACAATACTGGTTAAACAGAGTTTCCAGCTTGCCTGGTCTTCCCCTGGACATCTTTCTGAGTCAACTAATCTAATGTACTTAACATTTCTGCTATGATTTCTAAGGCTCCCCAGGGACTCAGCCTGGAAGACATCCTCTATTCATTTCTCTCTCTGCCCCATGAACATTAAGCCTGCCAGGGCACTCTGTAGCTCATCTCTCTCAAATTTACCTCGAGTAGAGTCTGCTCCCACAGACGCCACTGCCCACCCCAGAACACCTCTCTTGCTTGTGTGGATTACTGTTCCGCTCTCCTCAGTTCATGCTGCTTTTACTAAACCTTTCTTCACTTTGCTGTCTACACAGCACCCACAAGTGGCCTCATTAATAGGAAGTCCCTCTTGTACCCCAGAACATCCAAACTCACCATATTCCCCACAGTAACGTCAGATGTCTTGCTGAGAGTATTGTGCTCTCCGCTCCCAATCTCCTGATTGTATTCTCACATTGCTCTGGTCATTCCATCCTGGGGACAATTGAATTAAACCCGCAACCCTTAACAGTCTCATTTTCTGAAACAGCCAGCGTTAGGTATCAGGCAGGTCATATTCCTTCGATTGTCCTTGGTTTTTATTAATATATTATCTATCCAGTGGAGCCTAGCCCTCTGCTAATCCATTGTATCTCCTACTGTCTCTCTCCTTCTGTGAAACACCAACAGACACTGGACACACAGGATGTGAATGTGTGCTTCTGAATAAGGAAATAGAAGGTTCTCACTACTGTAATCCCTATATGATAACTGAAGGGCACACACAGGACACACTAGGCTGGAGAAGGAATTGGAAATCAACCATTTGTCAGAGTTGAGCTGTGGTTGGAGAGAGAAACTTCAAAGAGAATGCCAGGACCTGAATCATAGGAAGAAGACAGCTTTCAGGAGCATAATAACTATTCTGACTTTACCAATCAGGAAAGTGATGTTAGGAAAGGTCCCATGTCTCTTCATAGCTGCTGAACAGAACTAAAATTCCAGCCCCAAGCTCTTGACCATTTCTTCTTCCCATTGAACTTCAAAGTCTTTTCCAACTAAATGACTAACACACAAAACTTGTGAAAACACAGACCAACCAATCCCGCCCATCGGCGGGTGGGGCTGCTGGCCACACCGAGACAGTTGGAAAATAGATTCCATTTTGTCTGACTTGATTTATCTTCAACCTTTGCATTTAAGATGAGAGAGCAAAGAGCTCAGCTCGAGGAAGAAAGAAAAGAAAGTCCCAGCTGTTCCCGTTCAGACACAGCCGCTTCTTAAATGCTATTGCTCTTAATTCCACCAAGTAGTCCCGCAGGAGTGACCTCGCTTGCTTACACAGTGCTGTGCTTGTCTCAGCGCTCCTGGAATGCTGCTTCGGGGGTTTTCTTTGAACTGGTCAAAGTCAAGTCCTGCTGGTTACTTTCATGGGCTCAGTGTTCTCGGGGGGCACAGAGAACATTGCAAGGCTGTATCCTCCTTGGGGTTCCTTCCTGCTTCTGGCAGGGCAGTGTAAGGTAATCCTGCATTAGCCATGGAGACCCCCTTTTACCTTGCAAATAGCCCATGAGCCTTGGGAGAGCATGATTGATAACATCCTTGGAAAAAAGGAAAAGGAAGGGTCTGGCGAGATGGCCCCTTTCGGCAGTGGCTTGAGGCCTGTTTTGGAGTGTACACAACAGCACAAAACTTTGGACAGCAGAAATACAAGTTCAAACTTTGGTAATCTTACTGCTTATTAATCTACTATCTAATGCATCATAATTTCTTTTTTTAGTATATATATGTGCATGTATGTATGTATATTACAACTCATTTCTAAGCTGATTATCAATAAATGTAATGTGGAAAGAATCAGAAACACAGTATTCCTAGTGTGAGGAATTATGTTTAGAATGGACAAAGGCAAAGGGATATCACACTCTTTTGTTGCTGAAGTACAAGAAATTGAGTGTTGTTTGATACTATATTGTACTAGGGACACTGAGGGGCGGGAGGAGGAGGGAATTAGTTCCCCTGCTCTGGAGGCTGAGCTGGTTGTGAGCTTTGAGATTATGGAAGTTGACAATAAGCCTGACACCCACAGGGCCCCAGAGATCTGTCATATAAGTCACAAGTGTGAAAGGCAGATGTCCAACAATAGAAGAAGGGCTCTTGGGGTGAGAGGAAAACAGCCTTTGTTGTTTTTGCAAAGCTAGGACCAAATATTTGCCTTAAATAACTTAAAAGAGGAATGATTTATTTTGGCTCCTGGTTTCAGATCATCCAGTCCATGTTTTTGGCCCCATACAATTAAACAGGACATCATGAATGAGAGCATGTGGGTCAGGACCTTCTTTACCTCACGATGAAGAAGAGACAGAAGGACCTCTAAGGGTTTTCCCTCAGTGAGCCTCTATGTCCTTCCAGGTCCCATCTTCTAAAGATTCTACTGTCTTCTAAAATACTGCCTCTGCCTGGGGACAAAATACTCACTACATGACCCTGTGGGGACATCTCACAGTGAATCATAAAAGCTGTATTAAGACTAGCTTATTGTGCCATTAAAGAAAGGGAGATCAATAACACCTCTTCCTGTGAGAGATAGAATCAGAGCAACAGGATTGATTCACTAGAACAACAGAGATTATCCCAAGACACAAAAGAAAGCAGGGAGTACTGGTTACTTACTCCCTCACATCCAAAGTAGAAAAGAAATGCAAGATGGGCAGCTGAAGCCACAAAACTCAGAATGTGGAAGTAAGTGTGTGTGTGTGTGTGTGTGTGTGTGTGTGTGTGTGTGTGTGTGCTTACAAGGGGAAGTTTCACTCCACCATCTAGAGCAAGCACATCAACTCAGATTGGCTTTGCGGATGGGGGTGGGGATACAGACGTGCAGGTGGGTCTTTGGCATGCTGTAAATAATGGCTCGATGTATACTTGATGGAAATAATTTACTGAGAGCGCATGATTGCTACATGCAATTAGGAGTTGGAATAAGATATGATTGCTGTTTTCATGTTTGCATATGTAGGATTATATTATAATTAAATAGGCTAGTAACAAGAGGTGTGTGTAAATTATATTTCTGGCTTGAGTGAAAGATTGAAACCAGCAGAGATAGGGGGAAATGGGGAAGGGCTGTCTGGGGTCATTTGTTCCAGGAAATCTTGGCACCATGTTAGGAAGTTGAAACTGCTGGGGACTTGGCTGTTTCTGTAAGAAAATCATCAGAATTTGGCTTTGGATTCCCAGAAAACTAAGTGTTTACAACCTAGAATCACAAGCTTCAATAGTTAATCTGAGAGAATTCTTTGAAGAGAATTATCTTGTCAATGACTGGCTCTGCCTTGCTCAGAGCCCAGGGAGAACTCTGTCCTGTTGGCATGAAGTTAAGATGAAGGAAACTGTTCACCCACACCCCTGGCACCAACCTCCCCCTTTCTGGCTGTATTTCTTTTGCCTAAAGGCAAGGACTAATTGGCTGATGGCTCTTCATTATATGTTAACTATTGATTATTAACCTAAGTAACTTGGGCCTCAGAGAGTGAATGAGAATCCAGTGTCTACAGTCTGTAGTTTTTATGTCTAATATTTGGTATATCATGTTATTGTTAAACTAGAGAAGAGACCAGAATAAAAGAATGAAACTTGAATAGGCTTATAGAATGTGAGGTACCTATTGAACATCCAAATTACAGTGTCCAGGGCATGGTCACATTTATTTAGACTATTTAGAATATGGTCACATATTTAGAACTCCCTGAGCATGACTGAACTGGGAAGAAAGTTTTACAGGTTATTGATATGCACAGTGATCAATCCAAATAATACAAGTGTAAGAAATAGCTCTGGATGGATGGTCACTGTTAAGAATCCAGCCAGCAGTAAACCACTAGAGAACACAAATTTTAAGGATGACTGAAGATGGAAGAATCTGAAAAAGAGAAGGTAGTGTGGACTGAAGGTTAGCATGACATCAGCAGTCATGCTGAAGCTGAACTCTATTGTGTACAGTCTCTGAGAGGTAATTGAGTCGTGAGGGCGGAGCTCTGTTGACTGGAATTTGTGCCCTTATAAGAAAGGCAGATGAGCTATTTATAGCTCATTATCTGTCCTTCGTGTGAGAACAAAATGAGGAGTTGGCAGTCTGTATTCTGTAAGAAGGCTCTGATGAGACCACGGTGGCACCTTTAACTCCTGACCTCTAAGAAGTGCAAACAAGGAATCCTTATTCTTTGTAAAATGTCCCATGTAAGGTACTGTCTTCTACTAGGACTAAGTCAGAATAAACAAGAAATACAGTAGGAATTAGTATCAGGGTCAACTGAGAGACATTTTAAGAAGTAGGGAGAAAGCAACACTGTGGATGCTGTAGAGATGCTCAATACAAGAAGAGAAAAGAGAAACCTTATGCCTTGACATGCATCTGGACAGATGTGAAAAATGAAGAGACAGATGGGCCTACTGAGTGGAGCCAGCCTGGACAGAGACAGTTCCCATCTTCTAGTCTCCTGGTCAAAGTACATTTGGAATACAGGAATAGATCTGACTCAAAGTCAGCAGATAGGATATGACTCTAAAATAATGTATGACCAACCTACGGGAGACTTACACATTTACTTGAATATATCCCACCCTTAGGAGTCCACTCCAGTCGCAAGGATGGAGTTTGTTGCAGAGTTACATGTATTATTCTGTGTGCCTTTGGTCTCTTCATCTCGTTCAGGAATTTCCCTCACCCTTTCCTATAGTAGTTTTCTACTGCTACAGGGAAAAAAAACAAAAAATCAAACTTAACAACCTAAAAACAACACCTGATACTAGTTCAGAATTTTTCAGGACAGAAGTCCTCATGGGCTTGACTAGTTATTCTGCTAAGGCAAAAGGCAACATGTGAACTGGGCTGAACTCACACCTCTTGCCTGTGGGGGAGAAATCTGCTTCCAAGCTCATTGGGATTGCTGGCAGAGCCTGCTCACAGTTGGCTATAAACCGAGGGGGATTCTCCCATTCTAGAGGCCGTTCCCATTCCTCCTCCGTCTACATACCAGTAGGGAAGAGCCAAGTTCTTTTTATGCCCGGAATCTGTTTGACTTCCTCTCTGTCACCAGCCAGAGAAAATGATCTTCTCTCAAACAGGATTGTGTAATTGGACTGGACCACCCAGCAAGCTCTATTTTAAAGTCAGATTGTTAGTGATCTTGGTTATATCTGCAAAACCCTATTTGCCATGAACTAGAGGATGGGTCTATATGTCTCCAGGCCCAAATTCATATATCAAAAGTCGAACTGTCAGCATGATGTTGTTGGGAGATAGATCCTTAGAGAGGTGACTAGGGCATGGGGAGAGAAACCTCACAAGTGTTGTCAGTGCTCTGATAACCTGTGGAAGCTTCTGCCATGTACAGAGCCAGTGAGAACAAGCTCAGACAAACCAGGAAGGAGATTTTCTACAGTCCCTGAAATCTGCCAGCAACTTGACCTTGGGTGTCCAGATTTCAGAACTGTAAGAACAAATACGCATTTTTGATAAAGTACTTGGTCTATGCTATTTTGTTGAAGCAGTCCCTGAGGTCTATAAACCATGTGGTATGGCATCTCTACAGGAGTGACAAGAGCGGTGACCAGCATATCCACAGGGAGAGCTCTGCACAAAGATGACAGTTTTTGGGGGTGCCTCTCAGAATCATGCAACCAATTTCTCATAACCTCGCTCTTTTAAAGGCTATTAAGAGAATCAATCTTTTTCAACACATCTCTGTTCTTTTGAAAACATCCAAAAGTCATTTAGTGAATAAAGCAGGGATGATTACTTTTTCATTAAAAAAAAAAAAAAGAATTTAAACAGAAAAAGATGTGAGTGCCTTTCTTGCATGATCCATACATGAGATCTGAAGCTAATCTCAACATGCATGGTGCCTTCTTATTTCACCTCTGCTCTTGCTCCTGCTACGGAGAATGTTTTCATGGGGGGCATTGCAATAAAAGCACAAGCATGAGAAGCCTCAAATTCCCTTCCTTGGTTTTAGATAGATTGGTCTCCAGGGTCCAACATTTATTCATTTTCAGTGGAATTTGTGTCTTAATTTTCCTTTCCCTCCCACCTGCAAGAGCCACAGGGCCAGAGGTGAAATTCTTGTCTAGTCCAGTCGTTCTAAAGAGCACAAAGTCTCCTGGGCAACCATGTAGAAAGACAGTGAGAAGCAACTTCTGCATCTGTGGGGTTTGGACAGGCCTGGCCTGGCCTGCAGGTGGGTGGTCTGATGACCTGTAGACAGTTTAACTCCTCCATGCTTTGGGCCCTGGGATATGCCTAATATTTTAAAAGCTACTGAGTTCTGGATAGTTTTTTGGAGGCAAAACCTCAGAGGCAAAATAATCTCATTTAAAAAGTGTAGCAGGGGGCCAAAGTCTGTTTCTCTCAGACTTCCTTCATTTGACACTTTTGGGGGTGGGAAGATAAGCATCCAAATAACAAAGGCTCACTGAGAAGCCATTGTCCTTAAGATGTTCTACTACTTCTGGCTTCCCAGCTTTGTAACATTCAGTGGTAAGAGGGGGAATGGAAACTAGGAGGAGGAAGGGAGACACTAACCAAGCCTACAGGGCAGAGACAGAGGCCAAACAGGGAAGGCAGCAAAGCTGGACCTAAGCCTTGCTATATGCAGAAATGCCAAATTCTGAGAAATAAATAAATAAATAAATAAATAAATAAATAAATAAATAGGAAGTAGAAAGGCATATTTGTCCAAGATGAAAAGCATCACAAAGAATGAGGTGACTTGTGGCAGAGATTACATTTGCAAGGTCAGGGCTTCTACGGTGAAAAGAAGAAAGAAGATGAAGCCCTGTGCAAAAGATTAGCTTGGTGTGATAATCAGAATGAGGTAGGCTGCATAGACA
Source organism: Mastomys natalensis (assembly GCA_021653895.1). Taxonomy (NCBI): domain Eukaryota; kingdom Metazoa; phylum Chordata; class Mammalia; order Rodentia; family Muridae; genus Mastomys; species Mastomys natalensis. The sequence continues at coordinate 287,600 of JAJTUV010001350.1, forward strand.
TGGGGATGACAGAGACAAATCTCATGGTGGCCAGAGGCTGAGGCAATCACGTAGCTGTGTTTGCTATGTGACCGATCAAACAATAAAGACACAGGACCACCCAAACCAGCTGAGTCCAACGTGGCCAACCAACTGCCCTTGGCTCCACTATAATGACACATCTATAATCATTAGCATTGCAAATCATCAGCTCTAATCATTCATCCAATGGAAGCACAACTCATCCAGAAAACCCCATGTAAAGACACAAAAGGGAAACAGCTTTAACAGGATAATCCAGACACATCTTCCTTGTAAATTGTTTGTGTCTGACCATGATCCCTTCTTAACTATCATGTATCTTACATAAACCTCATTTTCTATGTAATTTTTATTAGTGTGCTGTCCCTGAGATATATTGCCTAAACCTTCTTTGAAACAAATCAATTCATTTAAGTACTTAGTGAAATTAACTAAACTTAAATTCATCTGTTTTCTGTATTTCCCCTTTGCTTCTTATTTTCTGGCCCAGGATAAAACATTTCAAATAAGTGTGTGAAGCCCCAAATTCTCACCTTTTGTTTGACAGACCAGTATCCAGGATCCAACTTAAGACCCAGTACCCTCGGTGGGTAGAGGATTTGGTCTTATATTTAAAACATCGGAGTTAAAACTTAGTGTCTCATATATTCAAAACTTATTCTCAGAATTTGGGATTGGAAATTGTTGATTCTTATCAATAATAAGTAAGGGAAAAATAAACTAGAAACAGTGTAATGATCAATAGTGTGGGCCTCTATTCCACTGTTAAATCATGGTCCTGAGCTTGGGCAACCTACTCGGCCAGTCTATAGTAAGTCATTATCTATAAAGAGGGAGCATATTGATGAATGCTAAAGAACAATGCTGTTAAAAGTATTTTTCAAACAATGAAGATCTCAAGCACAAACACATTGTTTTAAAGCACAAAGTATTATTCTAAAACTTTATGGCTTACCAGAATAAGGAAGAGAGAGAGAAAGAGAGAGAGAGAAAGAGAGAGAGAGAAAGAGAGAGAGAGAGAGAAGGGGGGGGGGAAGGAGGAGAGGGAGAGGAAGAGGGAGAAGGAAAGAGACAGAGACAGAGAGACAGAGACAGGAAAAGACAGACAAAGAGACAAGAGAGAAAGAGACAGATCAATTTCGAGCATGAGGAGAGGGAGCGGTGGAATCCAAGACAAAACAAAAAAGAGAATCCCACATGTAACTTCCAGTAAAAACAGGACCATTAGACTCTTGGAAGAATCATCTTCTCGAACTCCATTAACCTCAACCCTGAACTAGAGCGTTTGCCTCAAGGGTATAGAAAGAATTTTATTGTTCACCCAAACATTCCACATCCCGTATTTCCCTTCTGCAAACCACCCACTACTCCCTTACCACAGTACTGGGGGTCGTGTCTGTTTGTATCGGCTCACTGAGTCCCTTAGTAACCAGGAAGCCTTAGCCTTCACCTGTTGCTGGACTTTGTGGTTTGCAGTGGCTTGGAATACTGACACTTTAGCTTTTGGAAGGAGTTAAGTTAGAACTTAGAATTTATCCCCAAATGACTCTGTCATTTATTGACTTATTGACTTGATAGAGAACCCTAAGAGATAAGAAATGAATGCCACTACTCACTTTTCTCTCTTAAACACAGGTCATTGTCTTAATTTCAGATGCTGGAAGGAATTATACAACATTTTACATGTTTTCCTAAGTTTGACATATATATACAGTATTACAAGGAATGTTGGGCAAACAGAATATGTTGGGAGTAGCATTTTTGTTTATATAGAGAATTCCTGGATATCCTAGAACAAAGATCTACAAGCTATGACCCATTGATCAAAATGGCCTCTTGCTTTTCATAGAAAACCTGTTACTTGTTCATTTACATATGATCTGTGGTTACTTTTGTTCTATACAGTTGAGCTGAGCATCTATAACAAAGACTTTGGCTCACAAAGCTTAAAATATTGGCTCTGGTCCCTTATAGAGTTTGCTGTCCTTCTGTGTGTTTAAAGTGGGACAAAGTATTCTCAAAGCCCCTTTGCCTGGCGTGCTTTGCCTATCTTGGGTGGGGACAGCAGCTATGTCACATTTTCCTGGACAGTCCTATCAAATATCATTTCCACTTTGCCCTCTTATGTAACCATGTGGAAATTTATGTTAATTTGATAATGTGTTTTGTCTTTTGGTCTAAAGGATACAGCCCCATTGAGTGAGCAAGGCAAAGTTCCTGAGGAGAACCGAAAGCCACAAGCAAGCGACAGTGGCCACTATGTGCAATCAATGTGATAATTGTCAGTTCTAAGCATTTCTAGATATTTCAATATGTGTGTATCCAATGAGGCTCTTCATGTTACAACAGAAAAGATTTTTATTTTTTAAGCCACAATCCCCTCACACATTTTTTTTTAAACCTAAGGAAATTTTAAATAATGATCAGTTCCCAGGCTTGTCTGTGCCTAAGACTGTAAACCTATGTTTCTAAGAAGTGTCTTTCAGGAAAACAAGGTTCCTACTGTCTAGAGGGACTATCTTGTGCAAGGTAACCCAACAGTAATACACAGCATGATTATGAGATTTGCGGTGACAAGTAACACCTGCAGCACTAAACAATTTCCTGAGAAGAGACCAGAGTCACAGCAAAAAGACACTCCTGAGGCAGTGATGTAGTCTTTACCGCCTTTGCGATGGTTCTCAACCTGTGGGCCGTGACCCTGATGGGAAACAGGGTTCACAGTGTCGAATATCCCACATATCAGATATTTACACTATGATTCATAACAGTAGCAAAGTTACAGTTATGAAGTAACAACAAATAATTTTATGGCTGGGGGTCACCACAACATGAGAAACTGTATTAAAGGGTCGCAGCATTATGAAGGATGAGAACCACAGGGCTATTTCATTGCTTCCAATAATAAAAGCAATACAAGATTAAAATATGGCCTTCGAAAGAGCACAGACCTCAAACCATGGCCATGCCAAAATAGCCTGAATGTTTGAAGATGATGTATTGCCTGGAAATTACCCTTTCGGTGCATAGCCAAGCCCACAATTATTTGAGCTTCCCCAAACTCACAAACAAATTAATTTTCTTATATAAATACCCCACCTACTTCACAGAATTCCCATTACAGCCATCAGGAGGGGAAACTGGAGCTGCTTCAGGGGCTTCCAGCCTTTGGACTTACAAAAGTAGATCATTCCCCAACTTGGGAAAACACAAGGAGAGCTTGGCTAAGGGACTCAGCCTGGGTGTGTGGTTTTTAAAGGACATCCATTATCTCTACCCCGAAAAAATGTGTAATGTGCACCCAGACTTGGGAGAGCAGTACAGCCCAGTTCCAAAGCAAGGATGTGGGAATTTGTATCTTATGAGTGGAGTAGAACTCAAACCTAAGCACCTCATGTGTCTACAGTGCAAAAGCAAGCAGCTAGGTAAAGAGGAAAAACAGGACCACATGGGGACCAAAACCTAAAGCCTAGGTTATGAGGTGCAAGTGGAGTTTTGAGGAATGTGTTTGAGGCCAAATGGGTTAGGAAGCTACTGGTGCGCATATTAAAGTCATCCGCAGTCACAGTTGGGTCTAGGGCATAGCTATGAGTACTGTGTCAGTCACAAACCTGTCAAGAACCAGAAACTACAGACATTTTCATAATAATAATAGCAGCAAGCCCTTAATACTAGGATTTATTAGATAGTAAGGAACCAAAAGACAAGCCAGATCGTATGTTGTCACAAAGGCAGAAGTTGATGAAAACAGCTCCTGCCTCCAGATCTGGAGGGATAAAAAAGGAGTACGTGAAAGAAGGTTCAGCATGGACTGAAGAGATCAGACTAGGCACAGGACTGTCCCAGCTCAGGTGACATAGGAAGTATTGAAGCCTCCATGCCTTAAACAGAGATTTTCTCCAGGCTACGATTCATTTCCTTGCTTTTTATTTTTAGCTTCCAGAAACCATCTGCCTTCCTTGGCTGCTTGCCCCTTCCTCACACAGCCCCTGCTCTGTCTTTGTCGTTTCTATCTCATGCTGGCTCCTGGACCCATGCTCACTTAGAAAGACACCTGTGATTACGCTGGTGCATCCAAACACTCCACACCAGTGCCTGAGCCTTAATCCCACCTGCAAAAGACTTTTCGAGAAAAGTAACAATTCACAAATGCTGGGGTTGGTAATATGGTCATCTACAGAATGATATTTTCCTACCTAGCACTCCATTAATATCAAAACAATCTACCTAGCCATGAAGGCTCTTATTCAGAAGCTAGGTCCTCAACAAGTAGGGGGTGGGCCTGTAAGAATTTAAGCGGTTTGTCTCTACACTTTCAGATGGAAGAATAAACTGGGACTAGTTAACTAGATAGCATTGTGTTGCTGCAAAAACAGTAGCATTTCCATGTGTCACTTCCTCATCCAGGGTGGTTGTTAGACAGCTCTGAATCAGCCCGTGGTTCATCAATTATCCCCTCGCAACAGCAGCCAGAGTCGGGACAGGTCGGTTTGGCTCTACTGCTCCTCATTCATCAGTGTGAGACATTATTCTTCACAAAGTCTTTAACGCGTCCTCTGAAGTGTCCCAAGAGACCCACTCTATCTATTCTTCACCAGTGCCCCTGGGCCTCTGGGTCATTACATCACTCCACTCTGTGGGCCCTCAGAGTTTGTCTGCTTTGTGAATATTCATTGCAATTTAATTTCCATTAAATCCTCCTCCTGGTACTAATGGGACACTCAGGGGAGTCTTACTAGACTAGTCAATATGTAAGAGAACACCTGTCTTATTCAGAGTCTCACATTGCAGTGTCTGGAGAAGTCATTTGGTCCTCCCAGAGGACTTTGTCCTACCTTTTAAAATTCATTCTTTCTTTTAAAGACCACCTAAAGTCTCTCTCTGGGAAGTATTTATCTCAAATCTTCACTCTCTTGACATGGCACTTGGAAGTGTCCAGAAACAGTGCTTCTCAATCGCAGTCAAGTGTTGTGGGGCCAAAGGGCAGTGACCCGGGGAGTGTGCAGACATCAAGGCCAGGACAGGAAGTCCAAAGGACACTCATTCATCAAGGAGCTTGGGCAGACCTAAAATGGTAAAGAGCCCTGCCAAAAATTTGAGGTTTAAAGATCTGGGTAACTGGAAGTGAGGAAAACAAAACAAAGTAAAAATGAACAAAACCAACAACAACAGAGGGATAGGACAATAGTGCCCCTAGCATCCTGTTATACACAGGACTCAATGTCTGTAAAGTGGCTCAGAGGTGTACCCTCAACACTCACTGCAGTAGAAAAAGCAACCAACGAGGACTAGGGGAAGGTTTGGGTGACTGAATCTCTGTGCCATTAATGTGGCCTCAACAGGAGAGTAAAAGGTGGGTCAGGGAGCCTAATCCAAGCCCTGACCTACGTTCAGTCCTCAGACCCATCTGAAGGTGGAAGCAGAGAGCTGACTACGCAAAGTTGCATGTGCAACCAACTCCTCATCTCACACACACAAATGATAATGATAAGAACAATAACAAGCATCTTTAAAAGATTTTTAAAAGGTGTAAAGGAGATTTGTGTGCATCTGCCAAGGTGTACTAGTGAACAAAACTCAGTCAGCCCATCAGACCCCAAGAAGGCACATAATGGACACTCTCAGGTAAGTGGATATTTTTTCCCCAGAAGGATGCACAAGAAAATACGAACAGAGCATTGGGCAGGGAGAGGGAGTGACATGTGAGGAACTTTTAAAGAGAATTCTTTTCTCATGTCATTCAGTTCTGTGTGGCCTGACTTTCCTGCTCATGTATTCACATGCCTTCTGTTGTTTTCAACACAAGCTGTGGCAATCTAGGTATTAGTTTGCGGGTCTTTTATTCTTCCTCCTTTGTTCTTCTTTGCAACTTTGAACCCAATAAACACTTTATTTTCTTTTATTTGTGGGTATACATGTGTGTGGGGTGCATGTATGATAGATATATGCAGGCGCACATGCACATTAGTTCACCGATAGTGAGTATGTCTGCATGTGCATGTAGAGGTCAGAGGTCAGTCTCTGGTATTGCTCCTCAGGAGCTGTGCACCTTATTTCTTGAGACAGTGTCTTTAAGTGTAACCTGGAGTTCACTGATGAGACTAGTTATAGAAACGGAGCATCTGTTCTCTAAGAAATGGACAGTTGAAGCTATTCAAAAGACAGAAGAAGCTTCTAGAACACCCATAGATATTATATGACTCAATTGTAAAGACTTGATAGATGTCTAGAGTTCAGATATTTGTTTTCCAGTATTAGAGCAAGCAATTAATGATGCCCTGTTTTCCATAATAGATGGGGGAGGAAGTCAATGAATGGTCTGAAGGTTGATTAGAATTGTGGTAAGTGCTCCTTTCTTCCTCCAGAGACAGCGTAGTGCAGTGGCAAGCTTTGGGGCTAGAGGGAAGATGAACCTAGACCTGTGCATTTGAGATGCGTGACTCTGTACAAATAGCCCAACCCCAGAGCTTTGGAATGGGAGAAATGGGCAAAAAGAGCAAGTTCACAGGGCGGCTGTGAAGACTCTGTAAGACAGCAGAGCCTGGAGCTGGCAAGTCTCGGGATGTGGTACTTACACAACCGCAGACAATTGTTTCCTGTCTCTGGCCACAGGGGCTGTGCAGCATCTTATCTCCACTGGACTTGCCCAGAACGGCTCAACCCCTCTACTGCGTGTGAAACAAATGTGCACTTAGCCAGGATCGTTCCCACCATGGTCTGAGGCTCTAATGGGCCAGGACAGCTCAGTACTGCCAAACAGCTGGGAAGTGTCCTGGGTTGCACACAAATGGGCCCCAGGGAGAACTGTTGTGGTGATAAAGAGGTTGCTATTTTGCTTTCTTTACAACAATCCAGGCCCACTCCTAGTGCAGATACTTCCCAGCTGTGTTGACCAAACTACCCTCAGTCTCCACCCTGAGACAGACAATACAAATACTTTGTTTTGTGGGGTATCCTGGCTCTTTAAAGGGGAAATAAAGGACTGGAGAGATGGCTCAGCCATTAAAGGCTAGGCTCACAACAACAAAAAATATATAAAAAAGGAAAGAAAAAAAAAAGCAAAGAGAAGGGAGAAAGAGAAAGGTGTTTTAACTTTTTTTTTCATTTCCCCAAAAAGACAAGAGAATCAATCCCCATTTATTGATACCTTCATTGCATCTTCCTGTCCTTCAAAGTCCTGGCAAGGATGTGCTGAATGTGTGTACCTTCTGTCAGTCCTGGATCAGAAAAATACTTTGTGGGAGTTCCAGAGGGGGGAGGGGTGGTGGAAATATAAATATGTTGTCATGAGAATTGTGAGTGTGCAGTGGGTCTTGCCAGGTGTCATTCCTTGTCTGTTGGCTCTGTAGAGACTGGTGCTCTCATGGGTCGGTGGGCTTGAGCCAGCAGACAGGGATGAAGTGGCATTTTCTTTCACACTCAGTTCTTCAGAGCCAAATCTTCCCTAATATCAGGCATGTCGGAGAGCTCATGCTCTGTGTATCCTTCTTTAGCGTTGATGAGTATGAGAATGGTTAAGAAGGTGCAACCTTGGTGTGATTCCTAGACTCCCACATCAGCTGGCTTTTACCTTTGAGGAGTGTGACATGCCAGCAGAGGTCGTGAAGGCTGGGGTAGGGGAAAGTTTGGGAAAACCAAGCACATGGGGTAGTGTCCAGTTTCTGGTAGCTTCTTCAGCATTGGCTGCATCTTTCCTATGCTCAGCACTATGAGTCTCTGCTGCTGGGCCAGAGTGGGGCCACCGTTAGGTAGCCCCACTCTGAGCTCTGGAACACGTGGTTGCCTCTCTCCTCTCTCCCTGCTGTTAATTCACAGGCTACAGAGCTATCCTCTATTTGGCATCCAGTACTCCATCACCTGTGTAACTAATTTCCTGCATTGATTTCCCTCCCTTAAAAAAATAGACTGGGTTCTTTGTTGGGCCCTGCCTGTTACAAGTAGACAGATGGGAGGAAAATCAAGCACATTTAAATACTTCTCAAACAATAAATGCAGTGAACATTTGCTTCAAGATTACCTTGGAAACAAATCAACCCTCTTAATGTGAACATTTGGAGGCCGTGTATAATTAGACCTTTGCTGGTTGAACAGTTTACAATAGTTAAAGATTTTTGAAAGTCAAGAAAAATCTCCTATGTGGGTGATGTGGAGGAGGAGGAGGAAGAAGAGAGGAAGAAGAGTACCCAGCATCCCCTTTCTCTGTTTGGCAAAACTCTTGGAGCCGTCCAGCCTGAGCTCCCCCCTGCCCACCTCGGTAGAGAACAAGGCAGCTCGTGGGCAGCTGTGGCAAAGAGTGCCGGGAGCTCTTAGGTTCTTTTGTTCCTGTGTCTCAAGGCCCAGGGAGCAAAGCAGATGCATTTGTGTCAGGGAAACTATATGCTATGGTTACTGGCTCTCTATTTCATGGCTCTGCCAGTCTTAGTCTACTGGACTCTGAGGTTTTGGTAAAAATGCAAAAGAATACTTTCTATTATTATCCACTGTTCTTTTTTTCCAGAGGAAAATGTTTAATATAGTTTCTGTATCTGTGATACAAAGAGCGTGGTAAAGATTCACATACTCACATGGACCATGCTGCTCTGAAAAGCTTGCTTTAAAAACTAGAATTTCAAAGCAGCTTCCTCGAGGACATCCAACATGCCCGGGACTCGGGCGGCTGGGGCCCTGAAGCTCATTCGTAGTGTTGACTTTGCTTGCCCTCAGCCACAAGGCAGGAATTCACAGCGACTAAGCTTCACACGATACTTCCCAGTAAAATCAGAAGTATCAGGCCAGTTCTAAAACAAGGCGTCCATTTATCACGGAAACGTGTGAGACAGGGTGAGGTTCAACCGCCAAGGAAGCTGTCCAGATTTGTGTGAGAGAACCAGCCCATTGGAATTTTTCTGGGCACACTTACGTATCCCCAAATCTTCTAAATGAATAGAATTGACCTACAGCTTGTGTGATTTACCCACACGTTAACAGAGTGAATATATCTCTCATTCTGACCAAAAAGTAAAAGGTAAAAAGAGTCACGTGCTAGTACAGTGGGCAGAGAGGCCAGCCTACGTGAAGCAAGCCTTCCGTAGTTGTTCTGTTTCAGAACTCCTCAGCTCTCAGGATCCGGGGCGGGAGGGTTTGTTGAGACATTATGCCTCAGCTTCCTCCATTTTCTGTTTTAAGCAGAATGACATAGTCTGCATCCTCATCTCTCAGGGGAGGTGCCTACCTCTTGGCAGCAGCCTTACCTCATTAAGGTGATTCTGTCAGGAGAAGTAGGGGTAGGGAAAGAGTGCACTCTTTTTAAGTGGCCTGTTTATTTCTATTATCTTGTCTCTTTTAAATTAACGTGGGGGAAATGGAAATTTTCTGAGATGAACAGTAGTAGCTTATCTGATGGAAAAAAATCAAGGCCACCAGACAGGAAGTAACTCGCTCAAGGTCCGATGGATAGTTACTTATGCAGCTGGCCTTTGAAGCTTTGTAATAAATAAATGTGACATCATAACTGCTTCCTATGATCTTTATTAATATTGTTGTCTGCATATTAACCTTGTGACTCTGGGGTTCTGTCGCAGTGACTGTTTCCCTAATGACTCTACTCTTCTTTGGACATAGAGAGCAGACAGAAGCAGCTCAGAAAGCCAATGTGGAAGCATGGCTGCCAGGTGAAGTTGAAGCCATAGGTCCTCTTCTGTATTCTCTTCCTTGTTTTTTCTAAATTGAATAATACAAGTAATTATAACACTCTCCTAAGTTGCCATCTAAATAAAGCACTCCCTTCAAATTCCCAGAACACACACACACACCACATTCACGAGCACTCAGTATTTGATAGGATAATTGGAAACAGAGATCCTTACTGCTCAGATCAGACCCTGAATTCTCACTGCCACTATTAGCTGTTTCTTTAATGGCACAATTAAAGCAGTAGACACTAAGGACAGGATGGACTGTGACTCAGGATGTGTAGGCCAAATAAACCCTTCTGTCCCCAAGCTGCCTTTGTCATGGTGTTTCATGATGATGGCTAGTGTACCAAGGCATGTCTTCTAAGTGGACTGGGGAGTGGGGCAGCCATCGGAGAAGAGATGGAGACTGGAATTCCTTTGCAAGGAATGAGGCTGCAGAGATCAGGTACTGTGCCGGAGCTTTCAGTTATCTCAAGCCACCAGCATGGAATTATACACACCAGCTTGTGAGTACAGAGTTTGGGCCACCTGCTAACTTCTGGTTCAGGGCTGACAGTATCTGCAGTGATCTTCAGGTGACAGAGTATTCTCTCAGCCATCAGGTGTATGGCTAGCAACCGCTCCACCACCCTCTTCTCAAGAAGGGCTTCTTGACACCTGGATTTCTCAGTGTGTCTGTATCCATCTCTTCCCTTCCCCATAACTCCCCACTGTGACGATCTTTCCATGAGAGTGTGGGCGGGTTGTTCCACACTCTCCGGCTTGTGAGTGTTCACTTTATCAAATCCCCCAGAGTAACTCTTTCATTAAACAATAGGTCCTTTCCCAAGAGGGCACCCAGTCATAGCCTTTGAGGACAGAGAAGCAAGCCTTTCAAGTGTCATCTGGTCACACAAAAGAAGTTACTGCTTCACCAAATCCTTAAGCTGGAGTTGGTGCTTCCAAGAACTCTGGGCTTGTCTTATGGATAGAAATTCCAGTTTCTTCACAGGGCTTGCTGGCTGACCTTTTAGCTGGCAGGGTCATAGTTTGCTTCCACCGATTTTAAGTGTATCTAAATATCTTGTTTAGTTTGATGTTACAATGATTTGTTTTCTACGTTTTTGGCAGTAGTAGGCAGTAAGTCCATAAGAGAAGGGTACTCACTAAGAAGATTCTCTCAATCTCCAGAGCTAGGTCTCTTAGCTTTGAAAGGACCATGTTTTTATGAGGAATTCTATTTACAGAGTCAATTATATTTTAAAAAATTGTAAACTAGGCAAAGGTATGCTCAAGGATATTCTCAATTGCCACTTTTAGTGATAAGAAAAACAGAAAAGAAAAGAAATAACCAGAGTATTAACAAGATAATGTAACATTCTCTATCTGTATGTGAGCCAATAGAACAGTTCCCCTCAACCAGATGTGACACCCTTTATGACAAGACTTTGGAATACCTCCTTTATTATTGTAACATGATTTATAAATATTCAAATTAAAAAAGATTGATTCATAGATAATACAACACTCTCTTTTTGTATGTTTAATTAAAATAAATTCATAAGTTAATATCTACAATGGTTATTTTTTATATCAATGCGACTGAGCTAGAGAGTACAGAGACCTTTGGTCAATTCTGACTCTGGGTGTGTCCCAGGGGTGTTTCTGGGTAGGATCAACATTTGAACCAATAACCTGGGCCAACTCAAATTGCCCTCCCTGAAGTGTGTGGCATTCAGTGCAAGGGTTAAGAAGAGAAAATGTTGACTTTTTATGGGCCAAGAAGGAATTTCCTCTCAGGGAAGGACTCTTCCCACCTGACTTTCTATAAACTGGGACACAGTTATTTTTGTTTTATCATCTGCCTTCAGATCTGCTCTGAAGCTCTGGCTGTTCCTGGTGTTGGAGCTTGCCATCCTCTGGGCTGGGCCTACCGCCGGCTGGCACAGGACTGTAGGACTTCTTACTCTGGAATCTTGGGATCCATGATGGCATGACCCAAGTCCTATTTCTGCTAGTTTTATATCTCTGCAGAATCCAAAACTATACTTTTTAAAAGTTATATAAATGTATATGCATAATGAAATTAGAAAAAAAAAATGTCTAAGGCAATATCTACAAACACAGCCTGGTAAGCACAGTTGTATCATTATGAGCCCAAATGATAGAAAATGCAGGGCATGGGGAACAAGTAAAAGTGCTTGCTTTGCCAACATGAAGACCTCCATTTGATTCCCAAGACCCACTTTAAAAAGTGAGACATGGTGGCAGACACTTACGATTCCATCAAAGGACAGACAGGCTTCCTGACCAATCAACCTAGACTACCTGGGGAGTTCTAGGTTAGTGTGAGGTTCTAAAAAGTAAACAATACCTGAAGAACAACACTGGAGGTTGTACTTTGATCTCTAGAGGCGCATGCACGCTCACGCTCACACGCACACCACACGCACGCACATGCACCATTCATTTAAACACATACACATTCACAAAACGAAAATACAAAGTTGCCTTTTTTTAAAGTTTTAATTTTTTATTTATTTTATGTATATGAATGCTCTATCTGCATCTACACCTGCATGCCAGAAGAAGGCAATAGATCACATTCTAGATGATTGTGAGCTGCCATGTGGTTGTGAGCTGCCATGTGGACTCAGGTCCTCTGGAAGAGCAGCCAATGCTCTTTGCTGCTGAGTCATCTCTCCAGCCCAAAAATTGCCTTTCTTAACCTGAATGGCACTTCTCAACATTTCAAGAATTGCAGTCAAAACTATTTAAATTTACTTACTTATTTATAAGAAAATCAGGTTTTTGCTAAAAGTAATTATGAACCTGTTTTCCTACATAGACAAAAGTCACACATAAGTCTGGACTGATCTTCAGGGTATGAATGTTTCTCATTAAAAGTTGACAATATCTTCCAATCATTTAAAACCCAATTCATCTTTCTATGTTTTCATAGGAGGCAGTATAGCCTCCACTGCAAAGCACTGGTCCACACAGAAAGTTTACAAAATAATAATAATCAACTGTAGCACATATACATGCATTAGGTATATACATATATGTATAATTTTATACAAAGAACATTGTAACACACACACACACACACACACACACACACACACTATATATATAAAACAGTTAAACAAATGAGAAAACTCAAAACTATTATCTTTGACTAGGTCAGTTTCATAGGACTATCATAACATTTACCAGACATTCACTGACTTTAAACAGCAGGAATTTGTTCTTTTTTAGTTCTGGAGGCCAGAAGTGTAAACCAAAGTGCTGTCAGATTGGTTCTCTGGAGACTCACTGCTGTTCACACCTTGCTGCCAACTTCTTGCAGCTATGGACAGTCTTAGGCGTGCCCTGGATTACAGCTCTGCCCCCCATCCCCGTCTTCACACAACCTTCCCTCCATGTTTCGCCCATTCTTTTTCTCTAAGGATTCACACACAACTTTGCTTTAGAATACATCTTTAGCAAGGATGATTTGTTTCAGGATTCTGGTTTTTACTGTCTCTTCAAAGATCCTTTGGGCTAACTGAGTCACATTTTGAAGTTCTGGATGGCCATGGGTCTTGAGTAGTTACTGCCCAATGCAGTTCAGATACAGATAATGCAAATGACTATAGAAAGTCTCAAACGTTTGGGAAGAGCACAGAGTCAACCACTGTGTGGTTAGCGGTGGGGAAAGCTTTTGATTATGCAATGGGAAATTGAAAAAAGGTGCTTCCTAGTCTCTACACTTTTGATCATAGTTGTAAAAGCTTTCTAAAAATAAGTAACCTAGTAATACCGCTTATTTGTAAACAGCCTAATATTGATTTGGTAATTTCAATCATACAGAAAATCGTTCTACCTTTCCAAAAGCATGAGAGACATACCACAATGACAGTCTCCGCCCCCCCTCAGTTAATGCCTATTCTAAGATCTATACAGTTAGAAATCAGCTGGCATGCAGAGTTGTTACTTTTTACTTTTATAGTCTGTGTGCAGGAGTCGAGAGATCTCCAGCACACTGAAGAGAATACATTGTTCCAACCCTGGGCAAAGAGGACAAAATGCAGACTTTGTTGTCTGTTGTTGGAGACAGATTTCTCTGTGTAGTCCTGGCTGTCCGTAACCTTTCTCTGCTGACCATGCTGGCCTCAGACTCACAGAGATCCACCTGTTTCCGCCTCTCAAGTGCTGGGATTAAATTAGGCTTGCACTACCACCGTCACCACCACCACCGTCACCACCGTCACCACCGTCACCACCGTCACCACCATCACCACCACCACTCAGCTCAGAATGAAGACTTTTAAAGAGGCATCTGTAATAGAAACAAGGCTCGGCTGGCAATCATCTCAGGCCTCAATTGCTGAACTGAGAGTATTAGCAAATTACAGCTGAGAAATGTTCTTTTCAACAAGACTGGAATTGTTACTTGGAATCAGAAAGAGACAAATATGAAGGCTGAGACTTTATGTTTTGGAACCGTTCATCCTCAGCTCATTTCCTGTTTATCTTACTTTATGGTGCAGACTTCCACCTAGCAAAAGAAACTGCAAAAGAAGCAGCAAGGACAAGCTTCAGGCACAGGGTGAGGCTGAAAGGTGCAAGTAAACTCTAGGGAATATCTACTCTTGCTTCTCCGTGCTTTGGTTCATGAGCAAAGCTAGGAATTTTGAACAATATTCCAAATAGTCCTTTTTGAAATATTTAAGCCACAGAATCTGCAGTGCTTGTACATTTTAACAGCCAAAATAAGCCATATCCATGAGAACCTGAAAAGATCTCAGCTTTTATTTTGATGTTGTTTATTTGCTGAGACGTCAAATAGTGATCTATTTAATCAAAGGACATTTGCTTCAAATTGCTTCCATTTATTGTCTTGCCCATGAAAGATTGATTGTGCTTTGAACTGGGCTCTTGAGTTTTTTTTTTTTTAAACTTTGGGGCAGATAAAGAAAAAAATAAAAGAATCTACACATCAAAGAATCATGTTCCTTAGGACATTTCCTTTTTTAAAATGCTGGCTACATGCCTACCTCTGTTCACAAGTTGACATGTAGCTTTTTAATGTACATTTGCCATTATTAAACACCCTTTACTTTCAAGGATGAAAATACACAGAACTGGAAAGGCCGTGTAGAGAAGGCTAGCCCTCATGCCTACAGTTTTCTTGTTTCTGTGATGGAATTTTTAATAAATTTTATAGGTAAAAGTAAAATCTGAACTGTCCCAAAGCAACAATCAAGAAAGCAGCAGAAATCTGAACACATCTTGTGATACAAACAGTTTAATGAACTTATCTTTGGTTATTCAAAATTAGATGTCATAACTTCATTTTAGGAAGCATTTGAAGATGAAAAGTAGAAAAATATTACAGCTAAACATAGGGATCCAAAAGAAGGGTATGTCTTTCCTTCCTATGGACCAGAAGAAGGTGATTTTGAGAGTTGAGAATGATGTAAGAAGGGGATGAGCAGAGAAGTTCCTAAGCGTTAGGAGGTAAGGGGGTTTTCAGGTAACCTAGAAAGACTTGCCTGGTGGTCGAGAAGAGACCGTGGCCTTTACACATGATAATCTCTAATAACATCTGTCTCTTCTCCACTATCCTCAAGTCTGATAGTTACAGCAACACACTGACAGTACTTTGTGGAAGAGTGGAGGATTTTCTTCACATTCGAATGTTGTCCTAGTCCACTGGGGCTACTATAACAAAATACCATGAACTGGATTGCTCATAAAGAACAGAAATATGATATGCACATTTCCAAAAGCTGAGAAGTCAAAGATCCAGGCACTAGTTCCATTGGCCGTTTGGTGAAGGGTAGCTTCCTGGTTCACAGATAATGTGTTCTAGTTGTCTGCTTACGTGATATAAGGAATAAGGGTTCTTTCTGGGGCTGTTGACAGGATAAGCACAGATCCAATTAGTGGGGGCTCTGCTTTTGTGACCCAAAGAATCTACCTCCAAATGCCATTACATTTAGAAGTTGGGTTCAACATATAAATTTCCCAGGGACAGGTAGGTTCAGACCTTAGCACGTATAGACATTCAGGGGGGTACTCGGGTAGCCACTGGAGGCTTGATAAGATCATTAAAGATGATATAGAACATAAGTAGACAGGAATAGAAATTCAAATCAAAAGAAAATACTTGGAGGCAAAGCCTGAATCCTAGGGGTTGTCAGAAACACAGACACACGTGGTAGATTGAACCACAATGGCAGTGATGGAGCTACACTACGGCCACAGTTCATAGGTACTTTCTTGCTGCCTCTCCTCAGCCACAGTGGCATTTATACTCAGACCATGTTTTGCTGGCTGCTCTCAACCAATGACCAAGCACAGTGTGGGTATGAGAGCTTGGCATAGCGTGCCTGGTATCCCTAGTACTTTGTTTCATCTTTGCTGCCAAACATCCAGTCTGGCAGTTAAGTCTGGAGTTTCTCTATGCTTCCTCATGCTCCCTTACAATGTGTTCTTTCTTCAATAAATCTCTATGTGTCAACTGCCTAAACAGACAGAACTGGTTTGGAGGGTCGTGTGAGGAAGCAGTAAGACTGGGACTTATTGTCTAAGTGTGATATCCAGTTCCATCCATACTTCTGCAAGTATTTTATACATATGCTAATAACGCACAAGCCAGGAGGAAATTGTGGCACCTGTAACTATGTATCCATTTACTTACTGATCTATGTAACAACGTATCCATTTACTTACTGTTCCAAGGCAGATTCCATAACTTGGCTGTTGTGAGAAGTGCTGCAATAAACATGGACTTGCAAGTATCTCTGCTGTGTGCTTGGAGTACTCCTGGTGAGTAGCCAGTGCATTTGTTCTTAAGCAAGGCAGTTAGTGAAGAAAATAAGAATTTCTGCATTATCAGCTTGTTCTTTAAGAGTCTTCTGTACTATTGAGGTGGCTCAGGGGGTGAATTAGCTGGTAAAAGTGTTTGTTGGGAAAAGCCTGATGACGTGAGTTTGCTTCCCCAGAACCCATGGAAGGACAAGAAGGGAGAACTGATACCACAAAGTTGTCTTTTGACCTCCACGCGGTATGTGTGAGCCCATACAGAACACATCTCACACACATTCACAATAATAATAATAGTAATAATAATAATAAATTTAAAAAGGAGAAAGAGGTTATGGGGAAGGACAACATACTAAAACAGACTTTGTTCAACAGTGTCATCATGATATCTAATATCTTGTATGCTGAATTCTTAAAACTCCTTTTTAAAAGAATCATTGTAGTCTTTGAATTGACACTTTGAATTACACAGCAACCCAATTTTGTTAAGCAAACTTTCATTCTGTAACTACTAGTAAGTGCACAGGACTGTGGTCACGTTCCTTACACTCCTTATAAAACTGGGTTACCAGCCCCGCTTTTGTTTGCTGCTGTTGTTTGCCCTGAATGTACACGCAAGAGGAAGTAAAATATCACAGTGAGTCAGAAACATCTAAACATGCTTAAATCTTAAATGCGTTGAAGGCATGGACTTTAAAAGTCAAACTTCCCTTGCTCTATTTCTTGTAAAGTTTCTTTCACGTTCTCCTTAACCATCCCTGTCTTGTCTATGCAAGGGCAACATTCTTCTTTAAGGGCTGTACACAGTCAAGAGCTGTACACAGTCTTTTCTATTGTAGAAGAGTAAATCAAGTCCAATAAAGTCCTTTGCAATTTTTGGAGATCATTTTAGACATCGAAGCGAGGGATTTCTTCAGATTAGTGATGTCAATTTCTAGCTGTTTGGTGTCCTTGTTAATGGCCCATCAAAGGTTTGAGTAGTATAAGTCTGGAGGCCAACATCAGGATTAGAGCTTCTACCAGCAGACATCACGGGTGTTTCATTTTTACCTGGAAAGGAAAAAGAAGGGAATTCTCAGGGAGATTTCTCTTCCCTGGAGGTCAATTGTTATTCATCTTATTTATAGTTGGGCCTGGCTTTGTGGGGGTATCTATTTATTTGATTAATCTTTTTGGCAGCCATTTAGCTGTGCCTTCCGTGGTATCAAACAGGCATATCAGTCCTCAGCCCCATATGAGAACTGGGTCCGGGCCATTCCATATAAGGGTAAGAGGGACCTTCCACATAGCTATGGCACAGTCTTTAGTGGTCTCAGCAATGCCAGAGGCAGTCAGCAGCAGATTTGCCATGAGCTTTCAGTTTTAGAGAGTTCAAAGTAAACAAGGCATGATGGAGAGTGTTTCAGGAGACTCCTTCTGGGGGAAAACAGTTCTCCCTCTTTTATTTTTAAAAATACATTTTTCAGAGCTCTTGTAAGATCTGGGCAGAAGCGCCAGCAGCTGCTTCTTCCGCACTCAGAGAGTCATAAAGACAATATTTAAAGAAATATAAATCTACATTAATAATATCTTTTATCAAAGGACTGTTATAGAATAGCCAACAACTAATCAGCCTTTATAATATATTGGAGGTCAGGTCTCTATCCCCGCCTTCGCAAGAATAGAATTGCCAAGTCCCTTCTATACTTAGAGAAGGGAGGAGATGTCAGGGGCAGCCCTGCATATACACTAAAGGCCTAAAATCAGTCATAGGCCTAAAGTCAGCAATAGTCCTGACATACATACATGCTAACACAGAGTCTTGGGTCTCTGTGGAAAAACACTGAAAACAGAAGGCTATAAGCTACTGTAAACAGGCAGCTTCTGTGGAAATTTACCAGACCTAGTAGTCATAGGTCTTATAAATAGGCAGCCTCGGTGGACAGTACCAACTTAGATAAGGACAAGTGAATCATAGGCAGAGCCATAGTGACCTGTCCCCTGAACCTACACCCAGCTGATATCCTGTTCTGAAAGGTATCTGTACTCCCCTGAATACCTATGCCCCTGTGCCATTCCCTTCCCACATCCTGCCTTTTTGTGTTTATAACCTCTGTGTAAATAAGTAAATTACGATGTGATTTAAATAACTAAATAAATAAAATTAAAAAAAAGAGTTTCTTTCACTTAGAAAATAAGATACCTTTTTCAATATTTTTAAATAATATATATATGAGAAAGGGAAAAGGTGGTGGTGTAGTGGGGCGGGGATCTCACTTTGTAATTCTAGCTGTCCTGGAACTCAGTATGGAGACCAGGCTGGGCTGAAACTTGATGTGTAGACCATGCTGACTTACCGAGATCATCCACCTGCCTCTGTCATCCTGAGTGTTGGGATTAAAGAAATCACTCTCAGCTGTTGGAAGAAAAATTATGTTTGACGACTTTATAAAATTTTTCAACGTATTCAGATCCAATGTTTTACAAAAAAAAAAAAAAAAGACACAATGAAAGTTAATGTAGCAAAGATTTCCTAATTAATGTTAAGAAACATCTGATGGCTGTGAAATCACCTTCAGCTCTTGGAGAAATTTGAGATAGTTTCGGGCCCATGAAAGAGATTTCTAGATGATCTTTCAAGTTCAGGAAAAAGCCAATAACCTCCTCTATAGCAGGTTCCTCAAGGTCTACTGATTCACAATAGACAGCTGAGTTGATCCGTTGTTTTATTCTATGTGGTTCACTTAATTGAACTCACTAGAGCTTAGCATTCACCCTAAAAACTCAGCAATTAGTCCCAAGCAGTAGCGTAAACACAAACTATTTATGTCAGCATGAGAGTCAATAAAGACCACATTAAGAAACTAGGAGTTTCTAATTACAAAAGGGCCATATGTCTACACTCACACAAAGGCTATCTGAAGATCAGCTACAGCAATATCTGCAAACTCAGTGGCGCATGCATTGCAAGCCGCTTGCTCTTTTCCAGGGAGTTTCAATGCACCCAGACTGAGATAATGTTCCTTATCTCAGTGTCCCGCCCGACATCTCTATGTTAATAGATGTTACAGGGAGAAAAAAGAATGGCCTGGTCAAACACACTGGGATTCTTTCCAGCAACTCAATTTCATCTGCCTTCTTATTGCTTCTCGATTAGATTCATCAGATCCTTGAGTATACTTAAATGCACACAGGACTGTGTAAGAAAAGTACATAGTATCAGTTTTCCAAATTTACCTGACTGTAGAACACTGTTTTTTTGTTTGTTTGTTTGTTTGTTTTAAAAAAAACATCTATTAAGGTGGAGGGGAATTATTTCTTAAGATATAAGGTTGGAAAACATTTTTATAACATGACTTTCTAAGGGATCTGTCATTATTTATCATCTGGTTTTAAATCCTTTTTATGAGTTTAAAATTTTATTACCATCTTGTGTGCGTGTGTGTGCATGGTGAAGGTTAATGTGCATGCCAGGGTCCACATGTGGAAGTCAGAGGACTATCGGACTATCGGGGGTCAGTCACCTGCATAGTAAGTGACTTCACTCACAAAGCCATTTCATTGGCCCCTTTATTGTCTTGTTCTTTTGTAGAATCTTGAAATTAGTTTTGTACTTACAGAAAAGGTATAAATATTACACAAAGAACTTCTTGCCATTTACCTAGATTTCCCAGTTGTTAACATTTCAGCATATTAATTCCCCATGTCTATTATCATGTTTTATCTATCCATCTATCACCTGTCTGTCTGTCTGTCTATTCTATTCCCTATAAATCATTTAAATATACTATCTTTTTACTTCAGTGCTAAAACATTGCAGGAATTGACTAATCAATGCTTCATGAGTAACATTTTCCAGGATTTTATCTAAATGAAATTTGATAGCACAAGACTCTCTGGAACAACACGCCTGGGTAGATTCTAGGCATAAAGTGGCTGCTGGGGAGGGGGAGCCGATTTTCTTGAGTGGTGTAACTACTGGTAAGTCAAGCATGCTCCAGCAGATGATCCTGAATGCAGGATCACGAGTATGACTTTATAAAGGCGGAGGGGTATGAAGTCAGGTAGGAGACTATGGAAGAAGGATGGGGTGCACGGGCCACCAGAGGGAAATAAAGGAGACATGGGGGTGATGGTGATCCAAACACGTTACATGCAGCTGTGATGTTGCCAAGGAATAAATGAGATCCTTAAAACAAATGAAGTACACCCTTCCCAAATGAAGTACTTCATACTGTTTCTTGAGAATGCAAGATTGTCAAGAGTTCCAACCTAAGAATAAGAACAAACGCCTGGCTCTTTTCTCCTGGGCCATGTCGTCATGTCTCCATGTCTCCATGTCTCCATGTCTCCATGTCTCTGTCCCTCCGTCCCTCCATCTCTCTGTCTCTCCATCTTTCCAGCCCAGAACAATACTTAAAGTTCATGATGCACTTAAGACCACTAAAGTGTACACTTAAAATGTCCAAAAGAGTAAACTTATGTTTATTTTATTCTAATTTTAAGAAGAATGCTAAATGCTATTTTAAAAACCTATTTGTCCATAGGTGGTTTTTTGAGTCTATATGATTATGGTCATGTAATGTTTACATGAAACAAAACTATAAATGTAATAATGTATCTTCACACTTTATTCATTTCCATGGAAACGTTCTCAGTTCCAAAAGAGCGTTTGATGGGAGAGATCCCGGGGAGCTTTGTTTGGAAGTGTTAAGAGCCTGACTCCGTGAAGCTGCAGGCCACACTACTCTAGTGGCTGGGAAAGACAAAACAAAGACAGTATTTCCTGGAGATAAGAGGAGGTGAAGCAAGAGACAGCTGTCGTGGCGTCCCAGGAGGAGCTGCTAAACGCAGGAGTGTGAGCTGGCTTTGCTCAAAGATCTCTTCCAAATGCATTGACTTTCACCCCAATGACAACCAGTTCTGCCGTTTTCCGGACACCAACTGAGTGTCCTGGGAGTTAACTCGGTTGATAATTTCCAGCCATCCGTGTGTAACTCTGCATGGCTTGGTCCAACCAGTGCTCTCACTTTTAGACACCCCTCAGAGTACCAGCTTTCCACTTGTGGACCTGTTAATATTTAATAAACGGGGCCGACCATCTAAGCGGCGGCTCTGCTTAGCTCAGGCCACCATGCTCCTCCGTCTGAAGCAAAGCGCTCCACAGCTGGAAGCAGCCAGAGGCCACAGGCGCGCCATAGCTAGAAATGGCCAGCCAGAAACACCGACCCTGCCAGCCACAAGATGCAAGCATGGGAGATGGCTCAGCCAATCTCTTCCACGCTGTCTCACAAGGCTGGGCTGAGCCCAGACCATCCCACCATCCACGAGGTACCCGGTAAAAATGAGACTCTATTGTTTAAAGATTATATATTTATATATTTGATAATGCTCAAATAACAAGAAGCACACACAATTAGAGGTGTTACCCAATACCTAACCTAGATATTACACTACCTTAGACTGCTAGAGATATGCATAAATCCGCCACTGTTTTCCCCTCTCTCAGGTTCTCTCTCCTCCTAGCTCCTCCTCCTCCTTCTCCTCTTCCTCTCCTCACTCTGCCTACCCAATCAATGGGCTTTATACAAATGTAGTGGGATGGTATGGTGCTACATGGACCAGACTTCCGGGATCTGGGGCTTCCCATGGTCCCTTCTGCTCCATGAACTACTGCTGGAATGGTTCACGAACCTCAGAGAGGGACTCTCTGGATAGAGAAGCACAGGGCCAAATACACAGGGCTGGGAGGAGGGGGAGAAGTAGGGAGGAGCACCGAGTTTCTATGTTCTCTCCATGGGAGCCACGATCCAGCACACTGGTGAGTTCACATTCTGTGAATTGTGCCCAGGGAGCTCTTATGGAGGTACACAATCTCTTACACCCTTAGCTGTGGGTGATTGACCCGTTTCTAGCCTCTTTCCTTCTGTGGGATTTGGGCAGTAGGGCCAAAGTTTAAGATTCTGATCATGATTTGATGTTTCTGGTACCAGCTCCATGCTGAGGCTATTGGACCTCAGTGCTAGCCTCTTCATAATACATAAGGCACTCCGGAGATTTCAAGGGTCTTAGGACAGAGGCCGAGTGTTTCTTTTGATCACACCATAATAAGGAATAGGCCACTGTTTTGTATCTGCTTTGAGAGAAGAAACTGTTCTGCCTTTGCTCTTTGTGTCTGTCTTGCTTTCTGCTATACCTGATTTCTGTGGATGGATCTAATGCCCACACTTTGCTCATATTAAAATAGGAAATTTAATCTCATATTGAAGAACAGCGTGGGAAGCAAGGCCCAGATCTTGCGTTAGGTTTGTATGAAATCCTATCATTTCCTTTGTCCTCGGAGGACCTCTCTTTCAGGTTTTGATATTGATGGGGCAAAGGTCTCCAGCTGTGATCTTCCTGCTATGATCCATCCTCCTCCTCTTCTCTTAACTCAGCTCCAGCCTTGAGCCTCCATAGGCCTAAAGTTAGACTTCAGATAGGCGGACATAGAACAGTAGCATTTGTTCAAAACTACTCACCTGCTCTGCAACTTTCACTCTAAGTGTTCAAACTGTGTTCTTCAGGATCACAATGGTCCCCTTGGACAAATTTCTTTAGCCCTCAAGGAATAGGAAGGTAGCCCTCAATGTTCTTCCTGCCCGGGTCCAATTTTATGTGTGCAATGCCTCACAGTTTGACCATGGAGGTTGTGGGTAACGCTTTCCTACATTTGCTAATCAAGTTGTATGTATACTGTTTTCACTTTTTTTTTTTTTTTTTTTTTGGTTTTTCGAGACAGGGTTTCTCTGTATAGCCCTGGCTGTCCTGGAACTCACTCTGTAGACCAGGTTGGCCTCGAACTCAGAAATCTGCCTGCCTCTGCCTCCCGAGTGCTGGGATTAAAGGTGTGCACCACAACTGCCCGGCTTGTTTTCACTTTCAAACAATAGTTCCATAGCGAAAGTTCAAGATGAGAAAAAGATGAGAGGAAAGCAACAGCACTACGAGGTGTTGTGTGAACGGTAATACCATTCACTGAGGTCGACTGATACCCATACTGAGGAGCGAGAGAAAATGGCAGCCGTGCACAGGGGACTGTAACACAGCCATTAGAAGCAATGCATTTATTTGGTGCACACAGAATGAGATCAGGGCTCAAAAGTATAATGTTCTTCAAATAAGAAACAAAATGGTATTCGCACCACAATGTCACACAAAGTGTCATGCACACAGTGTTTATAAGCACGGTGTGTTTTTTAAACACACGTGCCAAGCAATGCTGTGGTAGGTAACTACGACATAGGAGTGGAAGTGGAACTCAGGAGCCAAACAGAAAAAAAAAATCGAGCCTTACCTAGTTGCACAGTGATGGTACACCTCAAACAGATGGGGTCAGTGTGTCCCTTCGCCTGATGGCTTTTGTTCACAGGGACGTGCTCTATGATTATGGAATCTTAGTCCCCGAGTTAATTCTAACCATTGAAAATTCACAAGTTGCTCTTTCAACACTGATGTAGGTCACGTGAGAATCATCCCAACTCGTCTTGTCTCTAAGGAGACGTCCACCAAACACTTCAGTCTCACTCTTCCCGATGCTTGTTTTCCTGATTCCACTGAATCTTGGCAGAGGAAAGAGGGGTTATAACAATCTTACAAAACCTTGAAAATGCCTCTAATTGCTGTGAATCTGGGCGGTTACTGGTTGCTTAATGACCATTTAAGCTCTTTTTGGATAGCAGACAGCTATTCTGGGCTATAAAGGTAGATTCAGTCCAGTGTTACTTTCAGCTGCGGAAGGCAGCAGAGACTCCTCGGGCTGTTTCAGCTGCGTCTGTGATTGCAATCACAGAGATTCCAGAGAGATCCTGCGAACAGAAGGTTTTCCCATCTCAGTTTTTCACAGTAGAACATTATTTTGTCATTTTGTATATACTCTAGAGTACCAAGAAATGATGGGATGTAACCATAATTACAAAAGCATTTCTGAACGTTCCTTGATGGTCAGAAGTTTAAAAAAAAAAAAAAATAAGAGGAGAAAGAAAAGGCTTTTTATTCTCAGGGTCATTAAAATACACATCCAGGGTGCTCCCAGCTCCAAATGGATCGGCTTCCCCCTGCTCAACTTGTGTCTCTTCCTATACACTCACTCATGTTGCAGAGATGCTAATGACCCTCGGGTATATGCTGTACCGTAGGATGGGAAGTGGTTGGTTCGCTGGTGCAAAGAACTGGGGTGAAACTGGAAGGCGGATGGACTGCAGACTTGGAATATGTTTTCCAGATGTTCATTCTGGCTTTCTGTTCCTTTCTTCAGGACTTTTATTTATGCACATGTAACACCACGAGGAAGCAGAGAATATAAATAGCAACTATATTTTGGCCTGTTCGATTTTGGCTCTGTATCTTCAACTGTGTTGATGGCTGCTGGAAACATTCTCTTCCATTTAGGTGGTCTGATTTAAATGCAGAGTATTATGTGCAGGACGGCCAGCAGGAGTACCTCAACGGAGAGCCTCCACATCGCATCCTGCGTCTTCAATTGCTCCAAGAAACTCTAGCCTGGGACACTCAGCTTCTGCAGGCTGCGTGAGGACAGATCTTTGCGGGAGGAGCTGCTGAGGCCTGCCGTGTGTGGCCTTCATTGGATGACCACCTCTCAGGAGCTGATTCATTTGTATTGAAACTAGAACCTAGTCCTTCTAGAAATTGAATTTGCAAGACATGAGTCAACTGGCTATTAAAAGTATTCCTCCATACAGGACAGCTCCTCCAGCCCCAGAAGATAGGTTGGATCCTGGTTTTGAATGAGCTCAAACCGGGTTAGACCAGAAAGCCTCAGGCTTTGCACCTGTCCCCACACTACTGGTACAGACCACTGGTCTCAGGCATTGGACCAATGTTTACAAATATAGATGAAAATCTTGCCAGGTTCCTGGCTGGTCTGTGTAGCTAGCTCCGTTCTCTGGAATGCTTCCTGAAAAATCCATATTCTAGAAAACATGAGTTTACTTGGTCCAGTGGACCTAAAGTCCGAACTGATGCAGTCGACCTAGGCTACAGACTGAGACACCAGGTCCACTTCTAGAGAGCTAGGGCCCAGACCAGCATCTGCAGACTCAAACCAAAGGTCCACTTCATGCCAGGCTAGCTCTAATAGCACCAGACTTCAGGCCCATCCTAGTAGATACAAACATCAAACCTTCTCCAAATAACTGCCTAGTTCCTGAAAATTCAGGCTTAATATCCATGCCCATGTAGATTAGTCTCCACAAATTCAAGCTCAGACCCAAATCTCTATAAAATTAGGTGAAAAACAACTGCAAAAATCTTAATTCAATAGTAGAAAGGAAGAAGTTAAATTGTCCCTGTTTGCAAATGATATAATATTATAGAGAAAAAAACATAAAGAGCGATCACATACTTAGTACAATTAATACATTCAGGAAAGTTGTCAATGTCAAATTAACATAAAATAGGCAGCATTTCTACTTACTAATAAGGAATTATTGAAGAAAATTGTGTAAACAACCTCTTTCATAATATCAAAGGCAACAGAAGTAATAAAAGAAATTACTTGGGAATAGATCTATCCGTTCAGGTAAAGATCTGGACATTGAGAACTATAACTCATCAGTGAAAGAAATGGGAGAGGAGACACACTTACTGGAATGAGAGCCCGTGTTCATGTATTGGAAGAAGTAAAATTGTTAAAATACCCACACTGCCTGAAGCAATCTGTATATGCTATGCAATTCTCCCCAAAACTTTGGTGACATTTGTCTCAGAAACAGGACAAAAATAATTAAATTTATACAACAACACAAAAGATTCCTTGTAGCCAAAGCAGCCTCAGCAGCCGGTAGCAAAGGCAGAGGCGTTCTCCACCTGATTTCAACACAGCATGAGCTGGCATGACAGCACACATGGAGACAAATGGGACAGAAAGAAATCCACATTTGTGGACGCACCATGGAGAAAGAACAATCTCTTTTAAAATGGTATTTAAAAAAAAATAGACACTCCCATGAAGAAGATCTATATATCATATAAAAAAAAAATCAGCTCAAAATCAAGTAAAGGCTTAAAGTTAAGACCCAAAAACGGTGAAGGTTTTAGAAGAAAATATGAAGGTAACAAACTCTGTGACATTGACCTGAGCTATTATCAAAAGCCCAAGAGCTGGGGGAATGGCTCAGTACAGAAAGTACGAATGGCACAAGCTTGAAGACCTGAGTTTGGACCTTTACAACATAAAGCTGGCCATGGTAGTACACACCTATAATTCCAGCAAGATGAGAGGCAGAGACAGGACAGTCTCTATAAGACCAAGAGTCAGCTACCCTGGTGTGTGTAGTAATAAACAACAACAACAAAACACCTGTATCAAACAAGGTTAAACACCAAGGTTGTCCTCTGACCCCCACATGTACACCATGTGCCCCCCTGACACATGCATCATACATACATACATACTCCTCACATGCATACACATACATACAGCCTAACAAGACAGGCAACAAAGGCAAAAAATACACAAGTGGAGTTACATCAAAATAAAAAGCCTTTATGTGGCCAAGGAAACAAGCAACAGAGTAAACGTAACCCATGGAATGAGAGAAAAGATTTGCTACTCAAAATCTGAAAAGGGGTTAATATTAAAAAAGATATCAGTACCATACCCAGCTCTAATGGTGAGAAAATAACCTGGAGTTTTAAAGAGAAAAAGATCAGAATAGATTTCTTTTTTCAAAAAGAACACATACAGAATCAGCAGATACATGAACAGTTAACTAAGCATCACAAATCAGTGAAAAATGCAAATGAAAAGCCCAGAGTGTCTCGATGAAAAGATGAAGAAATTGGAGCAATCTGGATGACTTCAAACGTCAAGGCCAGCATAGCTACACAGCAATGACCTGTCTCAAAAAGAGGGAGGGTAGCAGGAGCGTCTATAGCTCTGTGCTACAAACTCATCTAACCTGTACAGAGCTGGGGGCTGGCAGAAGGGAGTGGAGAGCACACAAGAACAAGTTGAAATTCACAGTTGAACACTAGCCTAGGAGTTCTGTTTTGGGGGCATTCTTTCATTGAAAATTCCTTTTCTCTACATGGCTTTCCCTGCTTTTTATCTCATCGTGGCCACAGCAGGACTTTCACTGGCAGATCTGGACAGCATCAGCTAAAACCATGTTGACACCTAGGTTCCACTATTAGCAACTAATCATGAAGCACAAAATAAATGAGAGATGCCAGAGATAGGGGCAGTTGCAGAGCCCTGTGGAAATGGAGGCAGATTCTATCCATCACGGAAGGCCCATTGCAGAGAGATAAAACCCAACATCAAAATTGCTTGGGTGATAATCTTCTGCCCTTTCTCTCCCAGACAGCAAATAACCTACACTCCTCAAATCCCTAAATATTTTTTGTGCTCACATTTTCCAAATACTTAAGGCTTCTGTCTTTCCTAGATAGTGGGAGGCAGCTCAGCCCATCATCTTATCTTTCTTTAATAATGAAACCCAGATTGCCACAATCAGCTGAAGCCAGGATGCAGAGGCTGCCATTGGAGATGGCTTCTAGTGGGGGCAGTGCAGTGCTCACAGTTGAGGTTTCAAAGTCACAGCTAATGTGCATTAACTCTTCATATCCGAGGTAACTATAAATGTGCAGGAAAGTACACAGGCTGAAAAGTCCTAAAACAATAAAGATACAGAATAGTTAGTTAAATGATATTATTTCTCTCTAAGGTAAAGGAAAACTCAGGAAAAAAAAAATTGACCAGTGTTCCCTCTAGAGTCAGTATGCTTTCCCAAGCCAGGCTGCCATTACTGGATTTGATTTTAAGCCTTACATTTCACTGGCAATACTGGGGAAATTGAGGAATTACACAAGTTCGGTACTGGGACTGGAGAGGTGACTCACTTGGTTCAGAACTTGCTGAACACACAACCAGAGCTGAGCTCTATCTCTAGAACACAGATTTTTAAAAAGTGAGGCAGGGTGGCAGCCACTTGTAACCCTAGTGCTGGAGAAACAGGCAAAGCCAGATCCTGTGGGTTCACTCCAGGCCAATGAGAGACTCTGTTTAACAAATAAAGTCAGGAGAAATAAATAAATCTAAGAATGTTTGGAAAAGCCAAAGGGTAACATACTACTTTAAAAGCTTTCTTACACACAAAAAAGAAATTTGTTGAGGTTTGGTCTTTTGCTAAGTATTGTAATGCTAAATGCTGGCCCCCAAGGCCGAGCTGCAACCAGGGATGAGAGATTCTGCACATAAACCCAAATGGTGTTATGTAACCTTGACCCCCAAGTTATCCCTGATTGTGGTATAATGATGCCTACAGCCTATAGCCAAGCAAAAGAGATAGGTGGAGTTTTTGGGTCCTGGGCTTGGGTTGGAGGGAGGAGACCATGAGGGAGGAGAGAAGATGGAGTGATGACAAGACAGTAGGAATCATGAAAACATGGCCATGAGGGCTGACCAATTGGAGTTAAGAGCTGACCAGATTGAATGTACAAAGTTATAACTCGTGATTATTGATGAGGAAGTAAATTCTAATAGCTTAGAGGGTAGATATCTGCCCAGCCCCGATGCTCTAAAAGCTTATTATAATTATGAAAAGTTGTGAGTCTTTTATCTGGATGATCAAAGGCGGGGTAGAAACCCATGAACCAAGAATAAATATTTACTACGACAGACACTAGTAAGGAACCACGGAGGGTGAAGGGGGGAAGGGGAAGAGGATGCACATGATGTAAAAGGGAATAGCGGAACAAGAAGAGTTAAATGGGGTAGGGTGGGAAGGTGGCATAAAGGAAGGATACTCAACACTAGGACTTTTGAAAAAGCCATATGGAAAAACCTATTGTTGTAGACTCTCCCCAAACTATATACACATATAAAAGGAGTTTAAACAGAGTTTAAACTATGAGAGTTGGGTCACTGTCCTTCACAGAAACTAGGTTACAAGATAAAAGGCCTAGTGTCTGGGATGGCATATCTCTCTTCAGTTGTTGGTCAGTAGAGTCCCATAGACTCCCCCTGTGATGGTTTGTAAATGTTTGGTCTAGGGATTGGCACTATTAGGAGGTGTGGCCTCGTTGGAGGAAGTGTGCCACTATGGGCATGGGCTTTAAGGCCTTCAACCTAGCTTCCTGGAAGCCAGTCTTCTCCTGTTTGCCTTTGGAACAAGATGTTGAACTTTCGGCTCCTCCTGCACCATGGCTGCCTGAGCACTGCTATGGTCCTGTCTTGTTGATAATGGGCTGAACCTCTGAACCTGTAAGCCAGCCCCAATTAAATGTTGTCCTTATAAGAGTTGCCTTGGTCATAGTGTCTCTTCACAGCAGGAAAACCCTAAGACATCCCCCAAACATTACAAGCTATTACTTTTGATTACTCTTCAGAACTTGATGATAAAATTCTGTTGCTGAAAACAGCACATTACTTGAGTTACAGGACACAGAGATATGAAGCTGGTACCAACTTGGAAGCTTGATTCCTACTGGATAGCTTTTATCATGTAGGAAGAGTCTATGTACACTCCAGGGGAGAAAAGTTGTCAATAGTCTTATCCAGCTATAAACCAATGAGTTATGTTAAGGGCTGGCTTGTCAAGATATAATCGCTGATATAACAGTGGCACAAATATTAGAGAAGCAACCAATTACTTTCTGATTTATTTGAAGTTTACTCTTCTGTTAGCTGGTGAAAAGCTTGTGGCTGGCTAGATCATAAGTCTTAGAGGAGAACCTAGTACTGCTAAATGAACATAGTAATAAATTATCCCCTAAGCTATCATCTTCATATCCATAGATCAATGCATCTCTTAACCTTCATCAGAGATGTTTCTTTTTGCAGTACGTGATAATTGACACAGAGACCCACAGTTGTTCAGCATTCACAGAATAAGACACTGTGGTGTGTTCAACTCCAAATGGGACATTTATAACACACTCTGTGCTGGCTACTTTTTATGTCAACTTGACCCAAGGTAGGGTTGTCTTAGAAGGAATCTTAATTGAGAAAATGCCTTCATAGGATTGGACTGTAGGCAAGTCTATAGGACATTTTTTGATGGATGATTGGTATGGGAGGGCTCAGACAACTGTGGGTAGTGCCACCAATGGACAGATGATCCTGGGGTGCATAAGAAAACAAATGACAACCAGCAGGGACAAGCTAGCAGTGTCAAGCCAGTAGGGGCAAGCCAGTAAGTAGCATTTCTCCATGGCTTTTGCTTCATTCAGTTTCTGCTTCCAGGTTGCTGCCTTGTTTGAGTTCTGCCCTGACATTCCTCAGTGATGAACTGTTGCCATGAAATATAAGCAAAGAATCCATTTCCTTCTCACACTGTATTTGGTTATGGTGTTTTATCACAGCAAAGATACCCTAATGAAGATACATACCCTTTCTTCAAGGTAAGATATGCCCATGGTGCAATAGTGGTGTTAATATCTTAGGGGCAACCAACAGCTGTCTGATTAGACAACAGACCCCTCAGTAACAAGAAACTCATGTCTGGTGCTGTAAATCTAGTCAATACCCCATGGTTAGAGATATCATAGACCTTAGAGGAGAATATGGTACTACAAGTCTGTTAAAATAATAAATATTTAAATAAATACAACTTTAAACCCTCATCAAAGAAGTTTCCTTTTTTAACAGACATATTCAGTTACAGAGAATGACAGCTAGTCAAAGAGAAGATAGTGGAATGGCCAGCCCCACCCCCCAAAGGATATTTATAACATAACTCTTACACCTAAGGTTCGGGGAACACCATGGAAGATAAAGTGGGAAGAGTCAGAAGATGTGAGGGACTACTGTGAAATAGTGTCTTTTGAACATGACAGAAGTCGAATTCTCAACAGTATGGTTGGCTGAACAAAACCTGCAAAAGACTCACTGGTTCATATGCTCACATAGAGAGAGGCCTTCACAAGCCCCACCCACTGATGAGAGTGTGAAGGACAAAACTAACTGGTCCTGTAAGGAGAGGAACAGAGTAGCCATCCTTAGGGGATGAATTACTTCCCGTAGGTTGTCCAAACTAATGTGAAGTTGCCCTAAACGATAAGCTAACAACTAGAAACAATCACTTAACTGTGACTCTTTTGTGTTGCGTGCAGCATTGCTCCATGCGCGGTGCGCATGTGCGTAGCATAACTCTAGAGAAGGACATAGCAGAATGACATGGAAGGAGTTGGAAGAGAGAGAGGGGTGAAAATTATGAAAATACAATTATGCTCATGCATGAACATCTCAAAAATGGTCCATGAAAAGCATATAAATAAAATGGGCTTTCTATTTAAACAGCAGCAGAGTGAAACGGTTCTGAGGAACAACATCCGAATCTGACGTCTGGCCTTTACATGCAGATGTATCCACATGGATACTCACCTGCACACATGCATCTTTACAAACATGCAAGCAAACTTTACTCTGAGTTCCCTCAGCAATACTCTAATGCAGTGCTTCTCAACCTTCCTAATGCTGTGACACTTTAATACAGTCCCTCATCTTGTGGTGACCCCCAGCCATAAATTATTTCATTGCTACTTCATAACTGTAATTTTTCTACTGTTATGAATCATAATGCAAATATCTGATATGCAAGATATCTGATATGTGACCCCTGTGAAAGGGTCATTTGGGGGTCAAATGACCCACAGGTTGGAAACCATTGCTCCAATGCATTTCACCAAATACAAAAATAGAATATATGAAAGTATTTGGGCTGGTAAGATGGATCAGTCATTAAGTGTGCTTGCCACTAAACCTGATGAGCTGGGGTCAGCCCTTGGGACCCACAGACTGAAAGGACAGAACCAACTCTCACAAATTGTCTTCTGACTCCCACCTGCACTCAGCAGCATGCACATATGTGCAAGCACTCCTGTGTGCACACTCCCGTGAGTAAATACACCAAAAATATTTTATCTCATTTCCAGCCATACTTTTAGGAGATCTCTAGTTTAAGTTGCTCTAAATGTTAAGTAAAGCGAGTAAATACAACAGAGTATGATTATATCATTTTTTTTCCTTTAAAAAGGTTGTATACATATATAGATGTAGAAAACTCCTGGAAGCCATTTACTAAAATGTTTAATAAAGCTTATCTCTGTATACTGTAATTTAGGTAATTCTATTTTTGACTGTATTGTTAACTTCTTTTCAACAAGTATATATGACTTACATAATAAGGAATTTTGCAAAAGACATTTTTTAAGGGTCAAGAAAAAGAAAATCTACAATTTAAGACTCAGTCTTGGAGTGGTACTAGGAAAATGACAAAATGCAAGGCCCTGTGTCCCTTCCTATAGGCAACAACAGTTTGGCAGTTGCCCAGAGAGGAAAGTCTTCTTAGTGAGCTTTAGGAACTAACAGACAGTGGCAAAACTCTAGGACAAACCAAAGCCCAGACAAACCACCCTGAAAATGCAGACCTGCTCCCTGAGGGCTGGCTCACCATGGTCCTAGCGATGGATCAAAGCAAGCCTGTTCCTCTGTGTCTAACTCTGCTTAGCCATTACTCTTCTACCAGCTCCACCTATCACTGGACACCGAAAGGATTCTGCCTCTTTTTCCTCCTTGTAACAGGTTTCAGTGACCTTAAACCAGACTTCATGTCCCAAGCCACCTGGCTTCAGTCTTTCTGTTGCCATCCAGGGCAGACCTACCTTCTTGGGAATTATAGGCTCATATAAGTCTGTCCATTTTCCAGATATAAGCCCATCAACTTAAACAACACCATAGACTCAACAGCCGACCTTAACCCTTCCCTACTATCAGCTTCAGTCCTACTTCATAATGGGCCTAGATGCATCTCTGACTGCCTAGAATTCTGTTTCCGTCCACATCTCATGTGGTGCAACCACAGATCAACAGCAAAGCTGTCCTTTAGGAGGATGGAGATAGCATCTTCACAGGCCAAGGGATGAAGGAGCTAGCATCTCTCCAGGCTAATGAAAGCAGAAGCACATAATCACCGCTCACAAGAAATGCCAAAGGGAGTTATCCAGCTGGCATGAAAAGATGACCAAATGATGGCACAAAACCAAACAGTTCACTGCTAAGAGTACAGAGAAAGTATATTTCATTACTATACTGGTAACACACAAATAACCTTTAACACAGTGTGAAAATTTGAAAAAACAGATTATTAAAAAATTATAACCGCACAAGTTAAGCGAAACCATACAGAAGAAAATAAACTCTGACATCAATTACGTAAGGTATGTCTGGTAGATGGAGTAAATGGTTGAGTAACTGAAGTTGTTATCAGCTTAAAACAGATGACTATAATAAAATATCTGATATGGAATTCATGATAACTGCAGAACAAAACATACAGTAGATATACTGAAGGAAACATTCAAGGATAACACCTCTCTCTCTCTCTCTCTCTCTCTCTCTCTCTTCTCTCTCTCTCTCATCAAACAACAGAAAAAGGTAGACCAGAAAGGAAAAAATAATTATAAAACACCTGGAAAATAATAAAAACACAAGAGCAGATCCTAACCAGCCAATTACCACTCTGTCAGTGGAATAATCCTACAATCAAATGATATACACTGGCTGCTGTATATTATTCTCCATACGAGACCTATGTTAGATTGAGGGCATAAACAAATAGAGAATAATATTCCATGTAAATTAAAACTCAGAGAGAGCAAAGCAGCTGTACACTCACTGAAGTAAACTTCAGTCAAAAACAATCACAAGAGACAGAGGAAAGTTATTATTCAATGCTTTAAAAGGCAAATCCAACAATCATTTATAGCAATCATAAATATATATGATCCCACAAGTCCCACTACTGTATAAATAGAGTTGATAGTTATGAAGGGGAAAAGTGGACAGCAGTGAAATATTGCAGAACTGCTCAGTGCCCACACTCTAGAGTAAACAGAACATTCAGACAGCAAATAAGAAAACAGAACAGACCCTTATAAACCAAGTGATCCCAAGGGACACAGACAAGGCTTTCATTCCAATGAGAAAATATTCATCTTTGCCCTGTGCACATGAGTCTTTCCCCAGGATAGATTATGTCCACAAGAAGCAATCTAAAGTTACACCCTAAAGACCTACAGAAAGAAGAATAATCTAATCCCCGGTAAGCAGAAGGAAGGAAATAATAAATGGTAGGACACAAAGGAATAGAAATGATTAGTAAAACTAAAAGATGTTGTTTTATAAAAGAAAGAGCAACCAATCCTTAGCCAGCTTAACTAGGAAAAGGGGAGAAAAGCTTCAAATAAACCAAACCAGAAACTCCAGAGGAGACTTTACAATGGATGCCTCAGATAAGGATACATAATTAATTATAGGATACCAAATTGGATAGTTCAAAAGAATTAATAAACCCATAGAAAATTAACAGTTTTCCAAAACAGAATCAAGAAGAAATAGAAACTTAGCAATAAAAACATGATAGTTAATGAGCAACTCAAATCTGCCCACAGGTGAATTATACCAAATATGCAAATACCCTATTTTTCCTTTTTAAAACACAGAAATAAATTCATAACGAAACCACAAAGACCCTGAATAGCAAACATGATCTTGAGGAAGAACAAGCTGGAGGCTTCTTGGTTTCAAAATATTACAGTCCTTTACTGATCAAAACAGCAAGGTAGCAGGGATAGGCAAAAACATGTCAATCAGCAGAAGGCTCAGAATTAAATCTATGTGCTTCTGCTGAACTGGTTTTCCAAAGGGTGCTAAGAATATAAAGTATGGAACACAGTTTCTCTGGTAAATGGTGCTGGCAAACTGGATACTTACTTGGATAAACTTGGGAGAATTAAGGTGAGCCTTGAAATACCATATATAAAAATCAACTCAGAATAACTTTACAACCTGACTTAATTGTAAAACCCAAAGCTATATAACAACTAGGAGATAGTTTCTGGGAAAAGTTCTTGACATTGGTCTTGGCAATGGCTTCTTGAAAAAGTAGATAAGAAGAACTACATCCAACTTACATTTCTATGTAGCAAATAGTAAATAGAGTGAATGAAAACCTGCTAACTAAGTAGAAAAGGCTATTTGTAAATCATATATCCAAAAGGAGCACATAAGGATACCAAAGAACAAAGTGACAGATAGCCTGACTTTAAGAAAGGATCTGAATAGACCTTTCTCTAAAGAAGACATGACCAATGGGGGTTCACCATCACTCACCACTGGGGAAGGGCAAACCCAAACCAGGGAGGGTGTTAACTCACACTTATTAGAATAGTCATAGTAAAAAAAAAAAAAAAAGCTAAATGGTAAGTATTGCAAGGGTGATGGGAAAGTAGGATTCTTATACCACTGCTAGGAATTGTTTCTATGTGAACTGTTTCTATGGCTGCAAAGGCTGAGCAATCTAACTCCCATATGGAATCTAAACAATCTAATCTTACAGAAGTGGAGAACAGATGGTGCTGGGAACGTGTTGAGTGGATGGTGGAGGAATGGAAAGTTGTAGCTCCGAAGACATAGGGTTTCAGGAGGGATGAGCTCTGGAGATCTTAATGTCCAGTGCTGTGGCTATGGTTATCAAGACCTACTGTCTGCTGAGGCTCCCTATCCCACACTGAGATTACACCCAAGAAACCCAAGTAAGTTGTAAATGATTACAAAACATCTAGTATACTAACCTTGATAACTTAGCCAAGACAGTCAAGTGTCATATCCATGACAGGCTGAATTGTCCTACAGTTGCACAAAATCATCTAACACAAATGTGTTTTATAATAGATCATGAAAGATCTTGAATAGTTAATTGAATACATGTATATATATGAAAACTTGTATTACTAGCTCCCCAAGCATCTAAATTAAAAGCACTCGGTCTACTGAATGCATATTACTTTCACACTATTGTAAAATTGAAAAATTCTAAATTGAACTATCATAAACTAGGGGTAATTTGGATTTGAAATTTGCCAAGATGGTATACTTTAAGTGTCATATACACACACATACACACACACACACACACACTCAAACATACACACACATACACACACACACACACTCAACATAATAACTGTTAATAAGCATGTTTACTAGGTTGACTGTGGTAATTATTTCATGATGTACATGTACATCAAAACACTGATGTGTACACTTTAAATGTGTGCCATTTCTACATCTCTATTATGTCCTAACAAATTTAAAAGAGCAGACCCAGCAAAATTTTAATGCAAGAGCATGATCAATTATCTCGTACATATACACTGCATCTTAAGCCAAGAAAATCAAATGATTTGATTTATTCATGCTGGAGAACACTAAGACAAAGTCTAGGAAAAGCGTGTTCCCTCATGATCACGCATACAATGAAGAGCAGCAGTGTCCCCATGGGATCAGGGCACAGTCACTGTGCCCTGTAAGCTTAGCAAAGAAGAGGGCTTTGTCTGTCATGTTCACTTGCATCTTTCTAGGGTCCAGCATACTGCCTGTTTGCTTATTGGCAAGAGAAGTCACTAGTTCTTACGGTGTTTGATGATTCCTATTCTCTTTTGTTACATAACCAATACCCCTAAGACTAAGTGGCATAAACTAACAACAGTTTTTATTTTGCTAACAAGGCTTCTGTTTAGGCAGGGCATGGTTGAAATAGCTTATTTCTGTCACATATACATGTAGCTGTGATGGCTTAAAATCTAGAGCTGGAGCCACGTGAAAACTTAGTCATTCACCTGGTCCTGAAGCTATGCTAATGTCAGCCAAGTGAGACTTGTGCTGCACCCCTGCTTAACACCTGCACAGTCTCTCCATTTGCCACAAGCTTACAGCGGTATCCTTGTGCTCTCCAGTGAACGCCCCAAGATCAAGAATCATTTGAGACTCATGACTTTCGCTTTGGAGGTGTTTCCATCACAGTCTATTTGTTTAGGCAAACTGTTGTGGCAATTAATTCAATTTCAAAGGGGAGGGAGACTGATTTGAAAACTTGTTGAGGAGGCACATATGTAGCAAGAGTTCTGCTGTGGCCTTAAAACGCATACACACACAAACCAACCACACACACACACACACACACACACACACGGCCTGCCACAATGACACTTGATGACATCACCTCTTATTTTCGACTAGGCTGTAGCTAAGTGTTATGAATCATTATATTTAAATTCCATATTCAAATATTCCCTACTTAATTATGGTGTGGCATTTAGTAACAATAAATACTCTTTTAAAAGGATTTCTCTTTTTTTAACTTTCTTGTGTGTGTTGTGGGTATGTGGGTGTCTATGCTGAGTGTGTATAGTGTGCACAATTACCCAAGGAGGTCAAACAAGGGCACTGGATCCCTAGCATTGGAGTTGTAGGCTCCAGCTATGAGCCTACAAGGTGGGTGTTGGGATTCCAACTCAGGTCCTCTGGAAGAGCAGCATATCTCTTTATCATTGAACCTTCTCCCCAACCCTGTGGAAAAGCTTTTAGAGGTATGAGAAAGGCCTGATTTACTAACAGGTAACTGAATTTGTAACAAAAGTGTTATAGCTACATTATAAGTACAGATTCTCCCCCTGGGAAATTTACACGAAATGGAAATTAAAATGAGGCCTATTATGGATACATTTTCTAGGCAAAGGCAAAGACAAAATGGCTATATTTTACTTGCATGTGATTTCAGGGCTATTTCTACTGAAGTAGTGAGCAGTATTGCAACCATAAATGTCTTCTTAGAAATCACATTTTAAATCTAATCTCTTATTCACATTAGATTTCTAAAGGGAAGATTTTCTCCCATCCTGGAGGCGAAGCAGGGTCTGTACTTCTGCTGTGTGAACAGCAGGCACTTTCTCTTCAGAGGAGTCTCACAGTCCCTGTGAAGAGGCATTTGGAACCCTGAACTTGGAAAGGTGCGAAGAGAGCCTTCTCCTAAACCTGATGAAAACAGGCTGTGGGATCTGAGGACTGTGTGAGTGAACTAAACTTTTTTTTAAAAGGTCATTTATGCTCTAACACCCAGGCAAAGCTGCTTACCAGCGCCCTGATTTATAAATCCAGAAACATTATAGCCTCTTATTCATTTGTAGAATATACTAAAAGTCTGTCAAGTAACCAAAGGAAAACCAAAAAAAAAAAAAAAAAGGAGGTTCTTGGCTCACAGCCCACAGACACGAGAGAAAGAGTAACAGAGTCTCCTATTTCAGTGCTCCAAGTGGCCACAGGAAAGTGCAGACTGCACGTGAAGCGGACAGAATTGGGATCAGCTGCACAGTCAACTGTGCAGCTACAGGTGACTGGAAGATGAGGTTGGAGAGCTTCCAAGGACACCAAAATCTACAGTGAAGTTCATATGGTCATCACCCAGAGAGTGGTAGGGAACCAAGTTTGGGTCTACAATAAGGCTCAAGCCTAGGAAATGAAGGCTGTCTCTGTCCCTCCCAGTCCCTTTTTGGTTTAAAGTACAAGTCTTCATAGACCCAAAGTGTGTCCTACATACCAAAGCTCCTTGACTGCCTGTGATGTCCGCCTTCTCCGTGGTCAGCAGTAGGCTCAGATGGAGCAAACATGGCTTTCGTCTAATACTAGTTGGATGAAGTGACCCTTTCTCATCTTTCTCAATGGTTTTATAACACCACTGAGCAAACAGACCCTGGGAAGAGCATAGGCACAAAAAATACATTGATTTCATTGAGGTAATTACAGAACTTGTCATGACTCACTTAGTGGAGAAACTTGAGAATTGGTTAATTAAATAGCAGAAATGATTCCTCATGATAATCAATGCTAATCGGGACCAAGATTTCTCAAGTTGGAATAATAGATAAGGCCTCTTCTGAAGGACCTACCATTTATTTAAATTGGTATTATGCTATATTAATGTAAATAAATCTGAAGCCAGAAGCAAACTATATTTTCAAGTTTTATTCAATGGTGATTTTAATTGAACCAATATATAAATTCATAAGATAGCCTAGTAGCGTTAATGTGGCAGATATTACTTTCTGATATTAAATTATTGGTAGTGAATATGTTTAAATAATGAGATTTCTACTACACTTTACATTTTTCAGCATCTTGTCTTATGTTACTAATGCAGAAACTAGCTCAAATAATGTAACTGATTATACTGCAGTATAAAACTTTGATGTGTGTGTGCGTGTGTTTTCTATGGTTTTGAGAGAGCACATGAACATGGGTGTGCACAAGACCAGCAGTCAATCTTCGGTGTCTTCCTTGATTGCTCTTTACTGTAGCTTTTGTGGAAACTCCCCAGTCTATCCCCAAGGACTGTGAAGAAAAGCCACATTGATAATAGGTCTGTGTCAACATCACAATAGTTTTTCTAAATGTAAACTAGGACAATAATAACGAATACATTAGCTGACAATGAGAGGAACCAGTCTACGGAGGGCAGAATGTCTGAGAATGGGAAACATAGGAATTTTCTAGAAGTATTCTGTATCTTGCATACTTAGGATCGTCCATCTCACCATATAGACCCCAATTCAAGCCTCTGACTGAGAGTTAGAGCCAGTTGTAAGCAAGCTAGTCTCCAGAGAAACAAAGGCTCCTTTGTTTAACAAAGGCCCCATGACTCCCATTCTGTTTCACCTACCAAGACAAGCACATGATACAGAGCACTTCCTAAATGGATTTGAAACCTCATTTGCAGCGGCGATAGTTCAGTGTCACTTGTTTAGCTTCCTGTCCCAATTTACCCTCTCCAGAGACCTGAAGGACACAACTGCCCTCTAATTTACCCTCTCCAGAGTCTGGAGGACACAACTGTCCTTACAAAGTCCATTAATACTGTACACCATAGTTGATAAGATATCACCGTGAGGCTACAAAGATCATTAGAAGATACACAATCCCATGAAAACGACCAAGTCCGATGTGGGGAATGTAGCTTTGCTACGTAAAACCCGGAACTTGATCCGCAGTACCACATCAACCAGGCGAGGGCGGATGCCTATAATCCTAGCACCTGGAAGGCAAAGATAGGAGGATCTCAAATGTAAGTTTGAAACAAGAATTTAAAGAGTTTTATCTTTTAAATTGTGTGTATGTTGGAAGGTGTGAGTTCATATACGTGCAGACGGTTGGAGGCCGGAGTCACGACGTCCTGGAGCTGGAGTCGCAGGCTGCTGTAAGCTGCCTGATGTGGGTGCTGGGAACGATTTCATTACCTGGTGATTGTCTTAAATAGAAACAGCTCTTCGGTCTGAGAGTCTAAGTGTGAGTCTAGATGGCTATACTGTGTGAAAAATGAGTAACTTCCTAGTTCCCACAAAAAGCAAATTTCTGACAGTTTCAATACAAAATACTGCTGCTGATCCAGTACTTGGTTTTGAAGATAAAACTTGGATTTTTTTTTTTCCAGAATACTAATTGGCAGGAGATAGTGTAAATATAAAGAAACTTTGCTTCTACTCCTAGAAATAAACATATTGTTTTCCACTTAATACAGGTTTTATTTCTGTAAAATTACAATGTTGGTGCTTTTATGAATTAATTAGTTAAGACTGGCATGCAAAAGTTTCTCACTGGAAGAATTTTTTTAAATGGTTTAACCTGAACAAGGAAGAGAGAGAAAGAGAGAGGAGAGGAGAGAGAGAGAGAGAGAGAGAGAGAGAGAGAGAGAGAGAGAGAGAGAGGATCTTCAGGGCCCATAGGGGACAGCTCAGGGAAGTATGGGGACCTGATTTGAATCTCCAGCATTCAAATGCAAAGTTGGGAATGAGGGTACACCTGTGGGCTAGGCTCAAAGAGGCCCATCTCAAGGACTAGGAGGCCATCTTTAAAATGACGTCACATTTCCTCAGATGTGTCCCTCCTCCCCCAATGAAAGAAAAAGAGAGCGTTCATTCACATTAAGGCTGCTAGAGGGCGACAATCAGCTCAGGATAACAGTGCAGCTCGGTCTGACTGAGCCTTGTGTGGTGAGTGGGTACTGAGGGTCTAAGTTGATGACAGAGGAAGCTGGTGGCAAAGGATGGGCCCAGCAGCTGGACAGAAAGGTTACCTGGCTTGTTAGGATCTGGAGGGGCCACAGAAGGGCAGAAAAGCCTGCTTCAATCTCCAGTTACAGTACCTTTCAAAAACTGGTGGAATATTCCGTAACTTCTGGTGCACTTTAATAAAAAATAACGTTTATATTTGGCTTAAAGGTTCAAGGAATTAAGTAGGAAATGTGAGCCTGGCGGAGGCTTTTCTGAGTAGGACACCGTAAAGGCTTTCTTTTCTTTCCCTCGGTCCGCTGTCTTCTGTCTGCCAAGTGGGAGGTGAATCCAAGGCCCGGAACTGGAACTTCAGGATAGAGGTGTAGGTAAGCAGCATCTGAAGATATTCTTACACTGACAATAAGGATGAAGGATGGAACAAACTACTGAGGAATTTTAATATTGATGAGACTACCTAGTTCTTCCCTAAAATTATACTTGGGGTCGACCCTGCAGCCACAGATCATCCTATAGTGGCAATATACTCCAGAAATAGTGTTTCATCTGTGAATAGAAAAATACCTAGTAGTCAAAACACCTTTTTTTTTTTTTTTTTTTAATTTGGAGAATCTATTAGATTTGATGTAGAGTGTTCTGGATGAGAGGAGGGACAAGTGAGATGAGGACTGGCGACCAACTTCCTCGGTGAGACGAAGATAAAATATCCCTGGGACCTTTGAGTAGCCCTGGATGTTTAGAGGGAATGTCATCATGTTTTACACTAATAAACTGGGAGACTGGGCTCACTTTTAAAAATTAATTAATTAGCAGGGCGGTGGTGGCGCACGCCTTTAATCCCAGCACTTGGGAGGCAGAGGCAGGCAGATTTCTGAGTTCGAGGCCAGCCTGGTTACAGAGTGAGTTCCAGGACAGCCTTGGCTACACAGAGAAACCCTGTCTCAAAATAAATAAATAAATAAATAAATAAATAAATAAATAAATAAATAAGTTAATTACTTTTGTTTTTAATACATCCTGGTTACAGTTCCCCGGTTTCTCCTCCTGCTACTCTTCCCAGTGCCTCTCCTCTTCCCCTCCCCCCAACTTCTCCCAACTTCCTTTTCCCCAGATCCACTTTAAAAAAGAGCATCCTCCTAGGGATATCCACTGAACAAGCATAACAAGATACAATAAAACTAGGCACAAACCTCATGTCAAGGCTGGGCAAGACAACCCAGTAGGAGGAAAAGGGTCCCAAGAGCAGATAAAAGAGTCAGAGACATCATTCCTATTGTTCAGGGTCTAGGATCATAGTTTTATAAGATGAAATCATCTAAGGGAACCTATTTAAAAGATAATACTGTACAAAATAATCTTTTAAAATTAGATAATAAAGATAAAGCTTGAATGTCATTTGATAGTAAATAAGACAATGAAAGTTAAGAT
This sequence comes from Mastomys natalensis, assembly GCA_021653895.1. Taxonomy (NCBI): domain Eukaryota; kingdom Metazoa; phylum Chordata; class Mammalia; order Rodentia; family Muridae; genus Mastomys; species Mastomys natalensis. The sequence goes on from JAJTUV010001350.1 coordinate 330,403, forward strand.
AAAAATGATTACTAAGTCAATACCAGCAAATTCATGCACAAAGGATAAACTGATATATTTATGTACCAGGTAAAAATAAATAAGAAGAATTAAGTTTAAATACCAGATTAAAAATGATCAAATGTAGTAATATGATAAATTCAATTAAATGTGCATACTTAACACAGGATGAAATATTAATAAAAGTTTCCCTAGATAGCTAAGGTTCATTGGATTTCATTTATAACTTGTGGTTGTTGGAAGGCCAGCAAGCATCTTCTCAGACTTCTTATATAACTTTGAAATTTAAGAAAAACTGTCCCTATAGCCTGTTGAAGATCTGGGTTTCTCCAGATCTTTAATTCTTTTGGCCATCTAGAAGAAAAAAATTAATTAACTTCGGTGTGGCCCAGCTGTTCAGTCCTAGCCTCAGTGGAATGCAGGCTCTGCCTTATTCTTGCTCAGACAGGCCCATGAGTCTACATTCGGTCTGCTATTTTAATAAAGGCATCATTTTTCAATAAGAATGGATAATGATTAAAACATGTGCAAATTACACCCATATCTGAGGAATCAGGGTCATCATCCAGTTTGCAAACACTTGTCTAAAGACCAAGGCTGACAGAACATGCCAATTACCAAATGATGGTAGGTCATCATCTCTCAGGATTCCTCTAGGGCCCAACAGCGCCCTGGAAGGCTCTTGAGATTTAAAAACTTTGAATTATTACCAACTTTAATTTGTTCAGTCTCTGAGACTTATCAGCCATGGTGAAAGCTGCCATTCTACTCTGTGAAGACAAAAGGGCTGGACGTACCCCTCTCTCTGAGTTCTCAGCTCCCGTGTCCCCCTTTTTCTGAGTCTCTAGTGCCACGTGTACTCTCTGCTTTGTCTGGCCCTTGGCTGCTAATGGTGAACTGCTGTTGTTACTGATGGTGGGAACCTTCTAAATGTTCATCCTTGGAACTTACATCCTTTCAATAGATATTAAATAAAAGTAACATTTTGTTACATGAGATTTTGATTTTAAAATCTGACGGGAACAAACACATACACCAGCCTGTTAACTTATCAAGACAGGCACCTCTAATCATGTGCCTTTGTGTGTAGTTGTATGGTTTTATTCATTTTCAGTACCCAATAGGTACAAGCAGATATATGGACTATTATTAGCACTGGAGATAATACAATAAAATCTTCTTTCATAAAATTTACCATCTAGAATTTTTTATAAAAAATGGAATAACCTCAAACCTGTATTGTAAATCTCTTTTTAACCAATTTTAAATATATATTATAGGACTGGCAGATGGCTTTGCAGGTGCTTGTTGCCAAGCCCATGTCCTGACTTCAAGCATCAAATTCTACACATTTAAAGCAGAGGACCAACTCCTACAAAGTTTCCTCTGATCTCCACACAGAGATCATGGAATGTATACCCCTACACACAAAATCAATATCAATCAATCAATCAATCAAACATAACTTAAAGTTTAAAAATATATGGCATGCATTTTCATGGTAAATATAGGTCAATATAGTGATTTAAAATTACTATTTATTCATTTAGTATTTGAATGCTCCAAAAGTTTTATAAGTCCATAATTATAAAAGTTAGTTTCTGTTGTTGTTTGGTAATATGCCACAAACTCCCTTGAGACACTCTGACCGCAGATGCATAATAAATCAGCATAATTATCCAATTATATGCAAAATGCAAACTTCACACTCCAGGGTCTTGGATCCTTGATTTAGACCCATTTCCAAGTCAGCCTGTAGATATTTTTGTCGTCCCTTTCCTATTTCTTTGCACAGATATTTCATCTTTAAAAGCAGCTCATTATTATGGACAGTGAAGCACTAAATATTCCCGTGCGTGTACCTAGCCACAACAGTTGTATGAATATTCATTCCTTTATTTAATCAGACTTAGTAATTGAAGTGCATGCTTGGTGTGAGACTGGAAGGGGAGTATACTGAATGAAGCCCCACACTGCAGCTTTACAGCTCTCCCTCCTCCGCTGCTTGGAGACAGACTGCAGCTATCCTCTGCAGTTGTTTCTCCGACCACTTCCTTCAGAGATAACTATACAATGTATACACAATGTATGTTGTGTATATCTACAGCATCCACTATCTCCCCTTTGCAGCGGCATCTTATGTTTAAGCATATCCGTTCTTCCCTATTGGTTTTGCCTGCAGCAGCAGCCTCCTTGTTATACACAGACTAAAGAAATTGAAAATACATTGGCACTGAGGCCCTTGCACTTGCTACACCCACTGCTTGGAAAATGTATTTCTATACCTCCATACTGCCCTCCCACAGCCCTTTAGGTCTTTGCTCAGGTGTCATCATACAGGCAGCATTTCCTCCTACATTAAAGCAGCAGCCCCCAAACCCCACACAGGATGCTCTTGGTTTTCTTGTCCCAAGAAATTTTTTTTTACATGAACATGTCTTTTTTAAAGGTATACTTTATTTTTATTTGTGTGTGTGTGTGTGTGTGTGTGTGTGTGTTTGTGTGTGTGATACACATTCTGCAAGTCTTCCTTTCTTCTCCTTCTTTATTGCTATGAGGTTAAAAAAAAAAAGCACAACCTTGTGCTTTTCTTCTCTGGGGTCCAGCTCTCCTTTTTGCTTAGTACACACAGCATCTATGTGCTTCCATCAGAAACAACCTGACTTGTGTTACCCTGGGGTGTGGCCCAGCAGCAACTTTCGGGTAACTGCCAGGTCTAAAATGGCCACATTCTGCTGGCATGACTTGACAGTAGGGCAGTTCTTTGTGTGTAGGGACACTATAGCCTCCTTTTACATAGCCTGATATAGTCACATGGATTGGTCTAAGGTTAGACCATGCATGTTCATAGGAACCTGTAACTTGGGATAGCTGTATATCCCTGAGCATGGAAGGGTTGCATCCTTTTCAAAGCAGCTGTGTAATTGCTATCTTCAGCAGCAAAAGATAAATTAAATTAGTCAACCAAAAAGCCCATTTACTCTCTTCACACTTAAGAGAAAATGATCCAGTCATGTGTCTCACAAACTAATTTCCAGGAATGTGTCACCAGGAGTCAGGCTCCAAACTTGTTTCTTATCACATTTTTTAAAAGTCACTCAACAAACATTTGTCTCTTTTTCTTTTTTAGTAAACACTGTGGGAGAATAACTACAAAGCTTGCCAAGAAGAGTCTTTCTGAATGAAGACGATTGTTATTAATGATAAAAACTGCTTATTGAGAAATTATTTTGTTTTGAGCAGGAATTTAAATAAAAAATATGATAACAATGAGAGAGATGGATAGATAAGAATTCTTCGGTTCAGAGACTGGGGGCATAGTTCAGTTGGTGGAATGTGTGACTTGCATGCATAAACCCAGTATTTGAGTCCCAGTGCACACAAAAAGAAGCTACAAATTCTATAGAGACTGGACTAGGATTTGGAATTTTTTTTCCATATCACCTGCAAGTATTTTAAATTTAAAGAAGAAAAAGAAACTACATAACTTGTTAATTCAAATTTTATGAAACTTATTCATTTGCATACAAGAGGCTTTGCTTGGTGGTTTTAAGCACCGAGAGATGGCTGGTGGGGACATAAGATTGTGAAGAATAGAAAGTTGTCCCATACCTTCTCCAGGGGATCGTAGTCTTAGAATGGATGAATGACTAATTGAATCAGCAGTTGCAGAGGATCCAAGAAACTGCGGCAGGCATGCCAGGTGCTGGTGTCTGGGAGATAAGGTTCAGGGAATGGAGAACTGTAGGTGAATATGGTGGAAGACAACAAGATTAGCTGACCACAGGAGTGGAGTGAGGCTCCATTGGAAAAGTGAACCGTGAAAGAAGCAGGTTGACTTGAAAGAGCTTGCAGCAAGAATAAAGCAGTTTGGAAAGATTTGGTTGCCAAAAGATTTTGAGTCATGGTAACAGCCTGACTGAAGGGGAGTAATAGTGACGGGGAAGTGTATGTGTGTAGAACAACCAACCCTGGGTGTCACCTGGGACTACAGAGTGGGCACTAAGCCACTTGAACAGGCTGATGATGTCCAAACCCCAGGCAGCATCCTCTGGCATAATCTGAAATCTGTCAGTAGGATCATATCGAAAGAGCATCAATAGAATAGAGTCCTTGTCTTTGTGATCAGGAATAGGGAGAATGGTCTTGGCTTGTAGGGTTAGACTGAGTCAAATGTAAGCATGTTGATGAAAAGTTTAAAACTACCCCAGTATAGTCTTAGCTAGTAAGTCAGCGAAGGTCATCTTCTAATGCATGGTTCCCTAATATGCACATGTTTTCAACTCTTTCCTAGTGGTTCCTGGTAGGCTTTAGTTGTTTCTTTCTTGGTGTTTTGAAGTAGCCAGGAAGGCCAAGAAAGATTATGGAGACTTAATTCAGGAATTTTGTTTTCTCAATCCCAGTACTATATTGTTAAACATAGATTTGGAAGATAAAGACATTCTATAATTCCAGTAGAATTAAAAACTTCAGGTCATACCGTTCTCTTGTATGATCATTTTGAATGCTTTACATGTGGTGCAATTCAATGTATTTCTATCAGAAAGGTATGTTAACTGTGGCTAAAATATTTACTTATGTAATTGGTTATGAATACATTTTTGTTGTTTAAAACACAAGAGTGTTGAGATTGATGTTTTTTGACTGCCTCTACCCTGAGGACTAGCTTTCATGGTGCCAGCAGATGCCATGCAAACTTTCAAAGGAGGGGGCAACCAAGTATTCAGTTATGATGCCTATGGACCACATCAATGACCAACATAATTAGCCCCAAGGGTGCGGCACTACACACAAACCTTGGTGGAAACCAAGAACTGTCCATTGGACTTAAGACTGCTCAACAAGAGTGAAACCATGCCTAATCTATCTAACGAACAATGCCAGTGAAGTCAAATCCCACTAAGTAACGTGACATCGTGAGCCCAGTAAAGTCGTAGCGATATTGGAGGATCACCTACAATCACTACTTTTGTTGTGCCGTGTTGTCCTCTTCCAGAGCCCCAAAGACGACCAAGGAGTCGACTCTGACAAAAACACACTAAGGTCTCTTTATTTCAACTCTACCTTGGGCCAAATCACCATCTCTGACTCAGCAGAGCGGTAGTGAAGCCCCAAACTCTCAGCAGGATTTTATAGGAAATGGTAAGCAAACAAGGGGGTTCCTAGCCTGGTACACATATGATTGGGGGGTGGCATTCTGAAATGTTGTTGCCCTTTTGCATAATTACCTTGTGCTGGGAGCCAAACGATAAACTTAACTTCTGCTTTCCTCCTGATTGGTGGTGTAGGATGGAGTGCCAGGGGCAGGCTTTAACTTGGAAAAGAGCACAGGCTCGGCTTGTTGGGGAGTAACTGGAAACCGATGATAGGTCCCTGCTTGTTAGTACGGCTCGCCTTAGTCAGGTTCTGTAAGAGGAGTCATGTACCTCAAGATCAGGGTATTCACCGAGAAGACCACTCAGTCATGTGTTCAAGCCAATACACAGTCTTTATTAGCAGCTCAGGACGACACTGGGTGTTCAGGAGCTGAGTTCCGTCCTGAACTTTCACAGATTGAGCTTTTAGGCACAAAACCCACACCTGGCTGAATATCCCAGTTAGCAAAAACAGTAGCCAAAGCAGAATACATTAAACCAAAAACATGATTGTCATTGAGTTATCCAGAACTTTACTGAGAGTATTAGGTCCTCATCGATTTGAAGGTCTTGAGCATATGCTTGGATTCCAAGCTAGTGTATTTCTATTATGCACAGTTAATCCTTAGCACAGTCAAGCCTTTACTACACCAGGATAACCTTATTAGCATCAAGTAAACTTTTGTCTAAACAGGACAGAAATCACATAATATAATTTCCTCATCCTTTCACAAAATTTTTTACATTCAGAACAGAGATGGCACAGGAACACTAACTAACAGTAATAAGGAGAATCCTATCCAAAAGATATATCTACGAAAACTTCTGTACCAATTCAGGAACATTGTAAAGAGAGAGCACTACCCAAGCATGAGGTGAACAGGAGAAACCAATGACTCACCAAAGGGATGAGGAAAGCCCACAAGACCTCAACTCTACACAGAGAACTCCAGGCAACCAAGAAATGTCAGGAGCAGGAGAAATCTCTTCCCTAGGGAAGAGCTCACCAATTGTCGGGAGCCGCTCCGCCATTAGAAGATGGCGCCGGTTTCCTACTTCCTGGTTCTTCTCGAGAGTAGTTGACGCATGCGCAGTTGTCCACAGAGTGATGCAAGCTGCTTTCGTCTGATTGGTCCTTGCTAAAGCACCAATAGGAGACGCACACGCCTCACCAAGCCCTATATAAGTGACGAGCTCTCCGAGCTCGTGTCCTTCTCCATCTTGGAACAGAGCTGAACAATAAAGAGTGCTGTCGGAAGAATCCTGTGTTGCCGCGTCTGCTTATTCGGCGGAGCTGGGCGCGACAAAGTGGTGCCGGAAACCCGGGAACGGCCGAACCCCGGGCGAAGGAACGACTCGAAGGACCCCGGACTGCTCGTCGCGAGAGGGTTCAGAACTGGCAGCGTGAGGAGCCTAGGCGCTTTCTGCAAGGTATGATTAGTTTGTGTGGGTCATTCTGATTATATTGCTCGCTTTCATTTTCGGCTTGTTTTGCTGCTTTTGTCTGAATTGTGGGAAGTGTGACAAGATCTGCACATACCCTTTCTGTAATAGCCAGCTGTAAGTCTCAGGCAGATAACTGAGCTAGCACTCCCGCTCCTGTAGATAAAGGAAGTATGGGAAACCAACAACTGAAGCCTATGTCTGAAGCGGTGCGGGCGCGCTGCTTCGAGGGAGACATTTAAAGGTTCCAGAAAAGGTTATCATAAGTTTCTTGAAGGAGGTAGATAGGATCGCTCCTTGGTTTATTACATCTGGGTCCTTGACTATGGGGTCTTGGACAAAATTAGGAAGGGATCTGGCAAATGAGAAAGAGAAAGGGAAGCTGCGGCCGGGTACTTGGCCATTATTCAAACTGATTAAATCCTGCATTTCAGACGAGAGATGTGAGAAAGAAGTTAAAGAAGGGCAGAGACTTTTAGATGACCACCAAGACAGTCTATCAGAAGCAGAAAAGAAAAAGAGTTTAGAAGGGAAAGAGAGATCTCAGAAGAAGACGGCAAAAGATAGGGTTAGTAAAACAAGGCAGAGTTTGAGGCCAGTTGGAGAAGAAAAAGAGGAGAAACCGCCAAAAATATATCCAAGTTTGGCGCGATTTCGAGAACCCAGGGCCGAGTTATCCTCAGAAGGGGAGACGTCCTCTGACGATGATGACTCGATGTTGGGAGATCTAGACCCCGAAGAGCAGGCAGAATTAGAGGAGGAAGCCGCAAAAATATGAGGCGGAGCGGTATAGACCAGATCCTCCATGTGCTCCGGGGTACCGCCCTTCAGCCCCCCCCCTTGAGGGAAGGGCGGAAACAGCCAGGTCGGAGAGGAAGCCAACTTGGCTACCAACATCCACTTCCTATATATCAGAGAAAGAGAGAAAAAGATCTCGAGAGCATTTCCTGTGTGGGAGGAAAATGGTGCGAGACAATATCAAGCATTAGACTTAAAGTCTCTTAAAGCTGTGGTAGAAGCAGTACAAACTTACGGAGTTAGCGCAGCTTATACTACAAGTTTAATAGAAAGAATGTCAGCCACTGCGATGACTCCCGAGGCAGCTAAAGTATTAGATATGGTAGAAGAGTCTTTGAAGAATGCTATGCTTGTTCGCTTTGATTTAAATGCTCCCTACCAGTTATGTATTATTCCTTCCCCACAACAGCCTACTGCTGTGTTGTGGCAAAATGGTCCATTGCTTTGGATACATCCCCACACTTCTCCAGGAAAAGTTTTGAGCCATTATCCTTCTACAGTTGGAGACCTGGCCCTAAGAGGTATCCAACAAGCTATAACTCATTTTGGTGTTCCCCCAGATTCTCTTATTGTTCCATATACAGCACATCAGGTACAAGTGCTGTGTTCTACTATTGATGTTTGGGCCATTTTAAGATGCTCATATTCGGGCACCATTGATAATCATTTCCCAAAACACCCTTTGTTACAATTTGTCTTAAACAATGCTATTATTTTTTCCAACCATAACCAAAGTTGAACCCATTGAAAATGCAACAGATGTGTATACCGATGGCTCTAATACTGGAATAGGAAGTTACGTTGTGGAAGGCGAAGTTGTTAAAATTCCTTTTGATTACACCTCTCCCCAATTGGTAGAATGTGCAATGATTGCAGTGGTTTTAAAAACGATTTGATCAACCCCTAAATATAATTTCAGATTCCCATTATGTAGTGAAAGCAGTTCAAATATTGGAGACGGTGGGTGTCATTCAGTCTAAAAGTACTGTAGCACACCTATTTTCTGAGATTCAACATATCATTAGAGGTAGGACACATCCCTTCTGCATTGTTCATATACGAACACACTCTCTATTACCTGGACCTATGGCTGCTGCTAATGAGCTAGCAGATAAAGCCACCAGGCAGATCATGCTGAGTCAAGATCTGTTCAGCTAGCCACACAATTTCACCAGCTGTATCATGTGCCAGCAAACACTCTTAAAATCAAATTTAATTTATCTCGTGCTCAAGCTCGAGATATTGTTCTTAAATGCACAGATTGTGCAGATTTTAGACCTTCTGTGTCCTTGGGAGTTAATCCTCGAGGACTTCTACCACTACACATCTGGCAAATGGATGTTACTCATTTTCCATCATTTGGAAAGTTAAAATATGTTCATGTATCGGTAGATACCTGTTCTGGCATTATTCATGCCACGCCTCTCTCAGGAGAAAAGGTGGCCAATGTGATCACCCACTGCCTAGAAGCATGGGCAGCCTGGGGAAAACCCCAACAGTTAAAGACAGATAATGGGCCAGCCTATACGTCCAAGACTTTTCAACAATTTTGTCTGCGTATGGGTGTGCGCCATATCACTGGACTGCCATATAATCCACAAGCACAAGGCATTGTGGAGCGTGCCAATGGCACCCTCAAAGTGACATTACAAAAACAGAAAGGGGGGATAGGCCCTGGCAAAGGACCTAAGATCTCCACCTCCCTGGCCTTATTTACCTTAAATTTTTTAAATTTGGATTCTGCTGGCAAATCCGCAGCAGACAGACATGCCTCCCCCAGTTCTTTGCGAGAGGAGGTTAGATGGAAAGATGTCATTAATAATATATGGAAAGGCCCGGATCCCGTTCTTATAAGATCCAGGGGAGCTATTTGTGTTTTCCCGCAGGATCAAGACAATCCGATTTGGGTCCCGGCATGACTGACCCGGCTGGTAAAACAAGATGGGAAGCCCCCTGAGCCTGATCCTGTGGCTGCTGAGTCTGACGCTGTTATGTGCGACCATACACCCACCACCACAACCGCAGCTGAGATGGGGAATAATGACAACGTTCCCGAGACCGATGCCGATCATGCATAATGCACAAGTGTTTCCCAGATTCTTCACCACTAATGAGACCTTGGGTTTACCATATTTACCTATGGACACAAATTTGGCCAAAGTCCCTACCAATGACACTTGGAAGATTAACGGCAGTCTTTGTTTTACTGCTACTGAGACTGTTAATAAGACCCTCGATTATCCTGTATTCCCTTGGGAAATTATTCCTATGCACATCTAGGAGTACTGAGAGGGAAGTATCCGATATTTACAGCCAATGCTACCGTCCTTTTGGATGGTGGCCCTATCTAGATTCTAGGACTGAGTCGAGATCTGATGGACATCCGTGGAAACATCAACCACAATATGCTCCTTTTTGTGTCGGGAGTCGGTCAGATCCTGCCAGCATACTTCCCTGGACAGGGTGCCAGAGTCGAAGAGCTCACACGCTCTTAAAAGGATTTTTTACCTTTTCACCCCTTGAAGGATATGGAAATTTTACCGAGATGGATCCCTTGAGATATGACATTAATCCCTTTGATGCTTGGCTATTATGTGGTATCAATGGCAGTTGTTCAGATATCTCTCCCCTGTCTATGATATTGGGTGGAGCTGTGGGAAAGGCCAGTATAACACAGAATGTAGGGCAGACCATACTACGGGTTCCTTTTTTGAGAATCCGGAATTGATAAAACCCACCCCCGTCTGTTTATGGCCCCCTTTTATATGGGTAGTTTGTAACTCTACTGATTGTTTTTATACCTTGTGTTGGAATGCCTCTAGCTTTGAGACTGCCACTGTCGCTCGCATGCCCCGTTTTGTTCCCATTCCTGTGCAGACTGATAGTTCATTAACCTTGTTTAGACAAAAACGCGATTTTGGTATCACGGCTGCTATCGTGGCCATCATAGCTACCTCTGCAGTTGCTGCCTCCTTGACTGTTTCCTCATTGGCCCTGTCAGGACAAGTGGCCACTGTTAATACCTTAAATAATTTGTCATCTTCCCTTACTCAAGCTATCGATACACAAGCCTCCTTAAATACCCAATTGAAAGGTGGTTAATGATAGTTAATCAACGCATAGATTTGGTTCAAGAGCAGGTAGATATATTGTGGCAATTGGCTCAATTGGGTGCGAAACAAAATACCCCGGCTTGTGTGTTACTTCTGTCCAGTATGAAAACTTTACTAGGGCAGCTAACCTCTCAAAGGAACTCTCTCATTTATTACAATATAATTGGTCAACAGAATTCGATGATACCATGAAAAGGTTACGATTGGCTATTATTCAAATTAATTCCACCCGTCTAGATATATCCTTTACCCAAGGATTTTCCACCTGGATAACCTCAGCCTTCTCCTATTTTAAGGAGTGGGTAGGAGTAGGATTATTTGGTATACTATTGGCTGGTGGGCTAGTGCTCTCTCTTTGGATGCTTAGCAAACTGAAAAGACAACAGCGACATGACAAAGTGGTCATCGCGCAGGCATTACTTGCGGTAGAACAGGGAGCATCCCCCCAAGCTTGGCTTAATATGCTCAGACATTGAGACTCTGCTCTGACCAGACATCTCTGAGGGCTCAGGTTCCCATTGCACCAGAGTGCAGTCGAGCGGATCTGTACATCTCCCAGGGCTCGTGTTCCCATTGCACGGGATTAAGGTGTACAGAGTCTCGCCCACACGATCACTTCGAACGCCGGAAGTTGAGGAAGCTTTTGGCTGATCAGTGACGTAGTGGTGCATCCGTTTGACATTTTATTATAAAGTAAAGGGGGAGATGTCGGGAGCCGCTCCGCCATTAGAAGATGGCGCCGGTTTCCTACTTCCTGGTTCTTCTCGAGAGTTGACGCATGCGCAGTTGTCCACAGAGTGATGCAAGCTGCTTTCGTCTGATTGGTCCTTGCTAAAGCACCAATAGGAGACGCACACGCCTCACCAAGCCCTATATAAGTGACGAGCTCTCCGAGCTCGTGTCCTTCTCCATCTTGGAACAGAGCTGAACAATAAAGAGTGCTGTCGGAAGAATCCTGTGTTGCCGTGTCTGCTTATTCGGCGGAGCTGGGCGCGACAACCAATTGCTTATTGAATATGATGAAATGGTCAGCCCTGAAAACTGGGCTCTAGGGCACAGGGTGGATTCTGGAAGGTAGAGGAGGTACTCCTCATTCTGCACTGTCAGTACATTCAAGCTGCTGGGTCTCATTTCAGTGTGTTCCACACATTTCATCTCTCTCAATGCATTAAGTACCTATTAGTGTGTATGTTTTGTAGACAAAGAAGTGAAGCCTGGGTGTGTAATAAATGCAAGTTTGCACAACTAGTCACTGGAGGTTAGACTGATGGATGAGTATCTTGTCTGTGAAGGAAACCATTGGGTGTGCCAACATTTGCTGCACATAAGCCCATGTATAACTCTGGAACAAGCTTACTCCAAAGAGGCTGAGTAAAGGGGTGACTTGGACAATTTTGACCCTCTGTGGCTTCCCTATCTCCCCCAAGTACAATCCATCATTTCCTATAAATAAAGAAGTGTATGCTCATGAATAAAGCAAATTTTTTTCTGCTTCTCACACTGCTTGGAACTCATTTTCTTTTGTATAGTTGTCTCAAGATTAACAGCCTGCGTGACATTTGGGGATTTTATTTCATTTTGCTGCATCTGAAATCTGTAGGGAAAGTGATTTGTATTCTCTGACCCTGATAGTTGTCTCTGAAAAATAGAAAAATCACCCAAGTTTAGAAATGTATCACGCTGCCTGCTCTTATATTTACCTCCTGCTGGGGCAATGATATTTCAAGCCTTGGAAAGAAACTTTGAAATACAGCAGAAACAGTGGCCAGTTGGTATCAAATATATTTTCTGAAACCAAAGCATTCTAAGATAGTCCAAAAAAAATGTAGAGCACTTTCTGCAGGTAAGAGACAATGTCAGGGGGTTTCTCTTCCCATGGAGAAGCCAGTCATTGAAGTTCTATGAGACTCCAAACAGTTCATTCTAACTGCGGACCAAGCCTGGAAGACTGGAGCATGGAGATCACCTAAGTGGGGAAAAATGGAGAAGGTGGCAGACGGCAAGGAGTGACGGCCAAGTCAGAGAGGGGACGAGGGCAGAGCATAACTAAGGTCACTCTTGACTGACCTAATCTAGCAATGTTCTTCTATACGGTTCTGAAGGAGGTATTCAAAAGGGGTCCTGCAAATGAGATGCTTTAACAGGTATCATGCCTCCCTCTCTTCCCTCAGAGATCAGCATGCTCTCATGTCTGGGACTTCAGCTTAAACGCTGCCACACGACACTCACTCAACCTTTCTGAAAGTTTTACAGTTTTGATGTTCGTGTGCTTAAATCATTGGATGTGTATGTGTGTCCATGCCTACATACATGTTTGAGTGTGTGAGTGTGTATCTATGTGTGTGTATGTGCATATGAGTGTGAGTGTGTGCATGTGTGTGAGTGTGTACGTGAGTGTGTATGAGTATGTGTGAGAGTATGTGTATGAGTGTGTGTGTGTATGTGTGTGTGTACATGTGAATGTATGTATGAGTGTGTGTGAATCTGTGTGAGTGTGTGAGAGTATGTGTATGAGTTTGTGTATATGTGTGTGTGTACATGTGAATGTGTTATGAGTGTGTGTGAGTTTGTGTGAGTGTGTGAGAGTATGTGTATGAGTGTGTGTATGAGTGTGGGTGTGTGACTGTGTATGTGTGAGTGTGAGAGTGTGTGTAGTGTAAAATGTGAAACAGTCTCTAATTGCATATTATTTCTATAATGGGAGCTAAATCTTCAGAACAATCTATAGGCTATTTCCTCATTTTCAGTGTTGTCTGTGGTGTATTCCAGATGCGCACTGTACATGAAGTTGCATCTGGGCTATGCTACATGAAGCTTTATCAATATTTTTAGGGTCTCTGGAAACGTTTTTATTTCTTCTGCACAAATGTGTGGATATGAATTGATAGGTGAAAACACATCCATATATTGAATCTAGACAATGGTAATTCCCAGATGGTTGTAAAAATTGACACTTCTGTCAACAGTTTGCCAGCATTCCCAGTGTTCCACGTTTCTATAGAGCACTTCATTTTGGGTTTCTACTGTAACCAATCTCACCATCTCAACTGTGATTTCCCTGCACATGTTCCTGTGACTAGTCATGCTGAGCACCTGTGCACATGCAGACAAGTGCTTACACTGATCCACACAGTACAGTTCCAGTGAATTTTGCTAAAGTATATGAGTGAAGTTTAAAAAGTTGTTTTCAAACAATTATGTTTTTATGTTGTTGACATTCAAAATGGAGAGAATTGCATTGTTTCCTTTGTTATGACAAAATAGATACAATAATGAACTAAAAGATCTAAGGATAAAGGGGCATCATTTCACAGGTTTCAGTCCATAGTTGTTCTACCTTGTAGCTCTGACAAGAGCATCACAGTAGGAACTTTTGATGGAAGCAAGATGCTCACTGTGTGGTTGCTGAGAAGCAGATTGAGGGGAGGGGCAGGAGGGGCAGCATCCCTACCATTCTTCTCTTCCTCCCTTCCTCCCTCTATCCCTTCCTCCCTCCATCCCTCCATCCTCCATCCCTTCCTCCCTCCCTTCCTCCCTCTCTTCCTGTGTTACTGGGGATCAAGCCCAGGGCCCTTGCATGGTGGACAAGCATTCTTCTATAGAGTCACAGCTCCAGCCCTTGACCTTACATGTTAAAGCAGCCATCACTTTGCAATAGAACCACAGGCGGGTGGCCAAGTATTCTGGTGCATGACCTTTGGCAGACATTTAAGACATAAACAATAACAAGGAGTGAAACCAAAAACACACAGCAAATGAAGAACCCCAAAGCCACAAAGCTCCTGTGGTAATGAACTCTCGTATTTGGCATTTTTGGAAGGCTATTTCCATTATGCAATCTTATCTGGCATATTTTAAAGCGCTGCTCTTTGGTCTTCCACTCTGATGAAGTCTGCTGGATGGGTTGCTGTTTTCATGCTGCGTCTTTACCCTCTGGCTACAGTTTAGATCATTAGCTATCACCATCATGATTATAATGTTGTGTTTGTTGTGTTTATGACAGTGCCTGTCTGTGTATATTTAATCTGTCCGTGGTTGAGTGAGTTTATTGCAACTGTGGTTTATAGTTTTAATAAAATTGGGAAATTGTCGATCATTATTTTTTTCTTCCTTTTTTTAGAATTGGGTTTTCCAAGTCATTGCTCTACTCTTCCTTGTCCCAGTGAGCACACTGTGCATAAAGTCACCAAGAGCTTTTTCTCTGTATTTATCAGTTTTAATAAACTGATGAATATTTAAGTTTACCAGTCAAGTGAAGCATTCTTTCAAAATAATTTTTTTATTTCTAAACTTTTCATTTGGATTTTTGATCATTCTATTTCTTTTATTATTTGATACTTTCTTATACCTTGGAGCATAGTTATAACATTCCTTTAAGGTCCTTCTCAGTTAATCTCACCATTTTGTTACTTATATATTTCTTTGTAATGCCTGATTTTCTCCCGGTCATGAGTTATATCTTTCTACTTCTTTGTATATCTATAAAGTTTTTTTTAAAACAAACAAACATATAAGGAATGGCTAGACAAATGGTTCAGTACTTTTGAGTACTTGCTGCTCTTTTAGAGGACATGATCTCAATACCCAGCACCTACATGGTGGCTCACAACCATTTGTAATTCCAGTTCCAGGGGATCTGAAGCTTTCTTTTAAAATTGAATAAACTCTTTTGCATAGTTTATATTTTGCAATGCTTGGTTCTTCTACACTCCTTAAGTTTCTTGAGTTTTATTCTGTGAAACAATTAATATGCATGCATATGAAGTCTGTTTGCATGTGATGCTTGCTTTAAACCTCTTTTGGTCTAGAATTTACCTTTTTGCTAGGACTAAGTCTGTTGCCCTTCTCAGTGACAGACCATTTGTCTTCCCTCCTGAATCTAACTCTTTATAGGATGAGGAAAGATGATCTGTTTATGATTCTGAAATATTTCTAGAAGTTATTTAGTGACTCCTCTGTTTAACAAAATGGAAAAGACTGAGTAGCTTGCCCAAAGTCCCCAAGACAATTGATGGCAGTACTAGGGTTAACCAAGGATCAGATTCTTGTCCATATCAATTTGAATCATGTGTAGTCTACTAAGAACTTAATAAGACGTTATTTTTACATGTACTAGAGACATTATCCTTTATTAAAGGATTATGACTTTATTAAAGTCATTAAGGATATATTGATAAATTGAGTTATATTCTTCAACTAGTTTTTTGACCCTTTACAATTGAACATAAAGAAAGAGCTGCCTTCACAGTGCTTATGAGGAACAGCTAAGCACAAGAAGAATACCACAGAGTTGATGGAATCAATGTCCATTAGGCCCAAGCCTTTCAGAACACAAGGACACTGGTTTGCTTGTTATTTCTTCATGTTCTTTTGGAAGCCTGCAGTTCTTCTATGTCTTCTAGATTGTAGACCTAGACGTCTCAACCAAGGCTTCTCAATGATCACACATGATCTAAGGTTTGGGTTTGGGAGTCCTGATTCCAAGGCCTTGCTCCAGGAATGTTTTGAACATATTAAAGATGGAAGTCTCTATCATATTTTAAAGTTTCTCATCTGCTTTCAGAAGAAAGAAGAGACTGGATATAAATCAGTGGTTCTCAAGGGAGCATTATCAAAGTTTTGCCTCTGAACAAATATTTGGCAATGTCTACAGCTTGTTTAGCTGTCACGACTCAGAGGGAAGGGGCTCTGGTCTTTAATAGGGATAGGTCAAGATGCTGCTGAATTTCTTACAGTGTACCACAGCTCCTGGCAGCAAGGAAGTATCAGACCCCAAATGTCAAGGAAGCATCAAGGCTGACAAACCCAGATCTAGACCAACAGCTCTCCAAAATGGTCTCGAAGGAAAACAGCCATCAAATTTCCACAGACCTGTTAGGAATGCAAATTGTGTGTTCCCATTCCAAATAGTTGACCCCAGAGGTGGCTGAGATGCACATTAAGGTTTGAGAGACACTGGCCATTAAGATAAAGTATTTGGATATTTCTGATATTCAAAGAAACTACTAAAATAAATGAGTAGACTAACTTACACAGTGAGAGAAAAATATTGCAAATTATATTACTGATAATATTTTCATGGGGAATAGTTAACAACTCTACAAAACTCAATAATACACACACAACAACAACAACAACAACTCAACCAATAAAGATATAGACATAGTAAATGGTCTCACTAAAAGGAACTGGGAATTCGTTATTAGGGTAGTGTACAGTTAAAGGACAAGAAGATATCGACATCTGTAACACAGTTACTCAAAATAAAGGTATCTCACCAGGAGTCAGCAAAGCTGCACTCTCGTGGCTGAGAACTTTGAATAGCTTTAGTTATGTCCTGCTCTTGAGGAAAGCTACAACATCTCAGTAAGGAACTGAGGGTCCTTAAGCCTCCCTTTTCATGCCTTTCATAAGGTAGAATATTAAAAGCCTGTGTTCCATTTCATCAAGTCACTGACAATGAAGCCGTCTTCTCTCCTTCCAGCTGCCATACCTGGTTCTCAAGGTACAGTGTAACTGCTCCAGTCAGCTGCTACTGTCCTGATTCCTGTGAGAAAGACAGCAGCCATGCCCTCCATTCCTTTTATGGCAAATGAAAATGCCATTTTTAAAAAAGGCAAATCAAGTGTCAGTATTCATGATCTTATGCATGTCCAGTAAGGTCTTGCTATTCCTGGAGTTACTAACTGCATTAAAAAGAATCACTTCAAGTGCCTAGGGGCGAAGCTCATTGGTAAATCACTTCCCTAACACGTGCAAGGTCCTCACTCAGTTCAACCTCAGTACCACAAGAAAGCAAAGCAAACAGGAACAACAAAACATGCTGGCCTTAGGACATGCAAGACTTGCCCTGTAAGAGTCAACACGGTGGCCACTTCAGAAGACACAGCAAGATAAGGCATGTGGGTGTGTTTCTCTAACAATATATTCTAGTCATTCATGAAGCTTAAACCAAACTCACAATGTACCTTTTTCAGAGTTTCCCTACGTGTATAAAACTCATGCACACAAGATTTTTATAACACTATAGCCCATACCTACACATTTCTGTGATAGTATTTTAAAATATTAGCTAATTAATTTTGATAGATTGATTTCATTCCACTCTACTGCTTTTGTAATTGATAGTTATTGTGAAGTATTCATAGTATTGTATTTTAATGTTAACAATGTAAGTAAACCACTTACAAACTTTTCACCAGACTATAATTATAACTTAAACCAATCCATTAGGATACTGTAATATTTCCTGGGGAAGCTATGTACACAAGACATCTAATCATTTTGCTCTTTGTAGACACCTTGCAAATTCTTCCAGCTATTGTGAGAGCAAGGGAATCTGTATTATCTTGAGCACTCGACAGTTAATGGATTTTACATTGCTGTTATATGGTTTTTAATGAATGAGTTTCATCTCCCAATTACAGAATAATGATTTTGATGTATACATTTTTTTTTTTTTTTTGCTGCCCCATCCTCCATTGTAGTCACTACCTGGACAGTAGATCACCATTTTATTTACTTACAAAACATTAAATATCAAACATCCAACTTACCATAATGTTTCAAAACTGGAAAAAGGAAGGCATTGAGAGCTTAAAACTAACCTTAAATTTTTGAAATACTTAAAGGTGAAAATGTTGGTCTCAGCAGACCACTATAGTGCTCAATTCATCTTTTGGGGAAAAAAATTGTATTGTTTGAATGGTTTCTTTACACCATTATAAAGTCTAGTATAAAATCATGCTATGACTAATTGTTAAATGATGTATACTTCATAGTGTACAGTTTGATCTGTTTTTCTGTTGCTAATAGTAGATGAATTTAAAAAAAAAAAAGCCATTTAGCTCATGGCTCTGAGTCAATGGCAAAGGGCTATCTGTTGATAAGCTTTGTACTGGCAAGGTCCCAAAACAGCATAGGGGACCACATGGAAAGATGCAGAGGGTGGGCTTGCATCTTGGTTAGGGTTATTATCATGGAAAGATGCAGAGGTGGGCTTGCATCTTAGTTAGGGTGATTTTACAGTGATGAGACACCATGACCTATATTAGTTGTGGAAGAAAGGGTTTTTTTTTTTTTGTTTGTTTGTTTGTTTGTTTTTTGTTTGTCTTAACATATCCCAAGTCACAATCCATTGAAGGAAGCCAGGGCAGAACTGAAACCTGGCAGGAACCTAGAGGTGAGAGCTGGGTGGAAGCCACAGAGGAGTGCAGCTTGCTGACATGCCTCATGGCTTGTTCAGCCTGCTTTCTTATAGAACCCAGAACCACTAGTCCAGGATGGTACTACCCACATGGAGTGGGCTTTTCCCGATCAATAGTAATTAAGAGAATTTCTAGAGGCTTGTCTACAGGCCCATCTTAGAAAACACTTTCTCAGTTGAAGTCTCCTTCTCTCAGATGATTCTAACTTATTTCAAGTTGTCATAAAACAAGTCCCCAAATTCGCTTATACAATGAAACTCGTGTTCAAGGTAACTCTCAATTCATTGATCCATTGACTTGATTCATTAGCCCACAGATGAATTCATTCATGAGGAAAGAGTGAGTACCACTTTCCTCTAAGTTCCCGTCTGGTCCTACTTCTTAATCTCTTAATGGGAATTAAAGTTCACCAGGATTTAGAAAGGGGACAGTCCTTATACAAATCATAACAGTACAGTTTTATAGCATTATGGTTTGCTCCAGGACATACCCATAAAGAAAATGGAGACTATTACTAATCGAATACTTAATATAGAATAGAAAGGAACTCAGATACCTGTTTGAGATGTCTAATTTCAGAGTCTGAATTGAACCCCATGGTTTTCTTCATTCTACTACACTAAACAGTTGCCTATGTGAGATGTTTTGTGTATAGAAGATTTCTTGTGTCTAGGTTGTTGGACATCTGCTCCAAACGAAGAAAACCAGACTGATTTCCAGGATTACAATATGAGCATTTGTGTTTCTTCCAAACTTTAAGTTGAAACCTAATCACCAATATACAGGCATCAGGAAGCCTTGGGAAGATGCTCAGGGTGTGTGGCAGAGGTCTCATGAATTGGATTTGTGACATTATAAAAGTGGCCCTGAAGATCTCTTTCTTTCCTAAAATTGATGTAAGAACACAGAAGACTCCGCTCTATACTCTGACTTTCCAAGTCTTCCTCCAGAGTCTAGCCTGGTGAGTACACCCAACCTCCCAATACACATTTTTCTACTACCAGCCAGATCTACCTGGGTTCCACAGCTAGTACCTAGGCTAGTTTGGCCATCTAAACCTGGGTAGCAGCCAGCCTCTAGGCTTCTGCAGGGTCCCATACATTATGCCTGAGCCTAGTCTCACCACCTTTTTCCTGCACTACAGCCAACCTCTATGCTTCCACCAGGACTTATCCTACCTGAACCTAACCACAGGTCCCTTTGCACCACCTCCGTCACCCTACTTGTAACCCAGACTCTTCACATTCCCCTACAGGTCTAGCCTGGGGAATAACTCCTACCACACTACATTCATTTTTCTACAACTTGCCGGTTTCAGCCCGTATCCCAGAGCCAGTGCTCCAGCCTACTTTCTGACCTTTAAGCTTCTGCCAGGACCATACATCCACAGGCCTGGTCCTGGCTGCCTCGTCTAGGCTCCCTCTATCTAGGCTGCCTTCACAATCCCATTACAGCATGCTCCTTCAGAATCTAGCATGGTGAGTGAGTACCTCTGACCACCTCCTATACTCCTTTTCCACAACCAGCACACCAGCCTAGTTTGGCCTTGCCTGCTTTCACTGCATATGATCTGACTTGAGTCAGGAACCTTCTTACCTAACCCCCAACCACAGGACTTTCCCATACTATATTCATTTATACTGAGACCTATCTACCCACATACTCCAACTTGGAACAAGAAGCAGATCCTGCATACAGCCCAGTTTCCTCTGCCTACGTAACTTAATTCCATCCAAGCCATTTACAACCTCTAAACATAACCTAGTTTCACAGCTTCTGTTCTCTCAAATCTGCTTTCTTCACAACAAACTCAAAGCTAACAAAGAAATCCCATAACCAAATCTCATTGACAGAATACTAACAATATGAAAGATCAAGCCAGCATCTTCTCTCCCAAAACTACCATTCTGTATATATGCTTACCAAGTGAATTACCTAGATAACTCCAGGACACAGAATTTAAAAGAGCAATCATAAACTTCACCAAAGAATTCAAGGAGCTAAAAACAAACAAAAAGAAACAGCTCATTTAACTCAAAGAGAACACACACACAAGAAGCATATTTCAAAGAGAAAGAACTGAAGGAGAATACATGTTTGAGTGATGCCCAAGAAAACACACATAAGGCTCAGGGAAATAATGAAGATGATTCAAGACTTGAAAGCAGATGTAATTAGGAGGTAGAAACATTGAAGAGGATTCAGATTGAAATGAAGATGAAACTGAAAAACCCAGTAGCTTAACTAGAAAACTTCAAAGACGGCCTTACAAATAGGATGAATTGAGCAGAAGACAGAACATCAGGTCTCAAACATAAAATAGAGGATCTAGACCAAATAAGCAAGAACAAGTAAAGTTCACACACACACACACACACACACACACACACACACAACAGACACACACACACAACAGAGAAAGAGAGAGTGAGTTGTGGGGGAGGGGACCTCTGGATTATAGGCATAGATGAGGGTAAAGAATCTCAAATCAATGGCCTAACATGGACTAGATCTTCAACAGGACCATAGAAGAAAACTTCTTTAAAATGGGGTAAAATACAACACACACACACACACACACACACACACACACACACACAAGAAGCACATAGAAGCACAAAAAGAACCAGAGAACATCAGAATTAACTTACAATACACATCAATTGTACTTAACAGAATAGTCTACCAAAGACTACCAAAGATATCAAAGAAAACACATTCTACTCAGCACATGGAAGCTTTTTTTTTTTTTTTTTTTTTAAATATACCACCTCCTGGGACTCTAAACAAATCTTTACAAACGTTAAAAAAAAGATTGAAATCACTACTTGCATCTTATCTTACCACAATGCAATAAAACTCAAAACTGACAACAAATCCATGGAGATTAAAAAGCTCATTGCCAAATGAGGAACAGATCAAAGAAGAAATCAAAGAAGAGTGAAAAACAAATTCTGCAACTGAATGAAAACAAAAATGTAGCCCAACAAAACCGTTGGGACCCACTGAAGGATGTAGGGGTAATTCATAGCTCTACGTGCCTACATTAAAAATCATAAAGCGTTATAAATAAATGTCTTAATGATGTAACTGAAAAAATTGGAGAAACAAGAAATAAACCAATCCAAATCTGGTTGATGGTTAAAACAACAAACAACAACAACAGACACCAAATCTCGAAATCCCAGAGTAGAAATCAACAAAATAGAAATGAAGAAAGAATACAAAGAATCAACAAATCTCATATCTGATTCTTTGATTAAAATAAACAAGATTAACAGACTTTAAAGAAAGGATCCAAGTTAATAGAGTCAGAAATTAACAGGGAAACATTACAACAGACCCCAAAGAAACCTAGAATAATAAAAGGAAATATTTTAAAAACCTGTAACTCCTGTAAGCTAGAAAACCTATGGATTTCCAGAGACAGCCAAACCACCAAAAATTAAACCAAGAAGAAGTCAACAGCCTAGGCAGGTCCTTAGCAGATGAGATTAAAATAATAATAAAAAGCTTTTCGGCTTTAAAAAGAAAAGTTTATGGTCCAGACAGATTCACTGATGAATTATACCAGACATTCAAAGATTTATAGGCAGTCTTAAACTATTCAAAAAAAGAAGAAAAAGAAAGAAACAGAACACTCCAAACTTCTACAAACTAAGTATCACTCTAATATACAAACCAGGTAAAAACACAACATCAAAAACAAATTAGAAAGTAAATTAGAAAGAAACTAAGAAAGAAAGCTACAACAGGCCAATAATATCCCTGGTGAACACAGACTCAAAAATACTCAATAAAATACTTCCCAATGGAATATAAACATACATTAAAAAGATTATCTACCATGACTAATTTGGCTTTATCCCTGAGATACAGGGATGGGTCAACATATGCAAGTCAATAAATGTAATACACTACATAAATGGACTTAAAGTTTAAAATTATATGATCATCTCATAGATGCAGAAAAGACCCTTAGCAAAATCCTATACACTATAAAAGCCCTAGAGCATGCATGGCTGGAAGAAACATATCTCAACATAATAAGATCTACATATAAGAGGCCCTCAGCCAACATCATCCTGAATAGAGAAAAGCTTGAAGCAGTTTCAAGGGATCAGGAATGAACAGGCATGTCCACTCTACCTACTTCTTGTTAACATGATGCTTGAAGTTCTAGCAATAAGGAGCAATAAGGCATGAGAAGGAAATTAAAGCAAACTAAGGAGTCAAACTATCCCTGTTTACAAATGGTATGATACTATAGGTTGGAGATCAAAATTCTATCAGAAAACCTGGAAATGATAAACAAATTCAGCAGTGTGTCAGGATACAGAACCAACGTGCATAAATCAACAGTTGTTCTATTCATTACCACCAAAAACATAGAAGGAGATTGTGGACACACTCCCATCCACCATGGCCTTAAAAAATTAAATTTCTAGGAATACACCTAACCAAGGGAGTGAAGGACCTCTATAATGAAAATTTGAAGCCTCTGAAGAAAGAGGTAAGACACTGGGAAGTGGAAAGACATCCCGTACTCATGAGACTAGTAGAATTAACATTGTGAAAATGACTATTCTACCAAAAACCATTTACAAAGTCAATGTGCTATGAATAGAATGCTGATGCTTGGGGTGTTAGTGGCGGGGTAAGGGGTACCTGATGGGCCCGTGCCTGAGGTGTCCTCTGAGAAATCAGGCCATGGAACAGACCTGGTATAAGGGAGGTTAGTTAGGAAAGGGGGGAAGGGGAACTTGGAGAAGGGGTAGGGACAGACAGACAGGAGCAGAACTATGAGGGCAGAGAAGTGGGCACAGAGGACAGAAAGAAAGAGAGGAAGAGAGGCCAGCTGGGAATTGTGGGAAGAGATAGAGAGAATGGGAGATGAGAGATGAGAGAAAGAGACACACGGAAGAGGGGCTGGATAGCAAGCAGTCCTCTTATATACTGTCAGTCCACCCACACCTGGCGGTGGCTTAGGTAGTAATGGCGGCAGGTGATGACACAAGCAATTGCTAGGTCACTGTTGGGAGGAGCCTAGCAGAATTGTCTGTAAGCAAACACAATGCAATCCCAATCGAAATCTCCATCTCATTCTTCACATAAATAAAAAAGGAATTCTAAACTTCTTATGGAGCCACAAAAAAGATCCAGGATTGCCAAAACAATCCTGAGCAAAACAACGCTGGAGGGCTTACAATTCCAGATGTTAACATATGTCGTACAGTTATAAAGATAGTGTGTCCCTGGCACAAAAACAATCATCTAGAACTAAGGAACAAAATCAAAGACTCAACCTTGAGCAAACACAACTTCAGCCATTTAATATTTGACAAAGACATCAATTACATGAACTGGAGAAAAGAAAGCATCTTCAATGCAATGCTCACTAGCAGAAGGATGGAATTCAACCTGTCCCTATCACCTTCAGAGAAACTGACTCCAATCTAAACACGGAACCTCACACACGGAGACTGCTAGGAGAAAGCACAGGCAGTGAGTGCCTGCGTGACACAGGTGCAGGAAGGACTTCCGGCGCAGGACTCCATTTGCCTAGAATTAAAGCCAACAGTTGACAAATGGGATGTCATTTTAAAAATAAACAAAAAAAAGCTTCTGCACAGCTAAAGAAACAATCAGCCAGATGAAGAGGGAGCCACAGAATGGGAGAGAATCTCTGTTAGCTACACATCTGACAGATTAATATCCACAACATACAAAGAACTCAAAAAAACAAGCAAGCGAAGAGTCAAAAAGACAAAAAGCCCATTCCAAAAAAAAAAAAAAAAAAAATGGATCTGGGACCTGAATAGAATTATCAAAAGAAGAAAAAAACGGCTAAGAAATATCTCAAATAGTTTTCATCATTCCTAGTTTTTTAGAGAAATGCAAATTAAAACAATTTTGTGACTTCATCCTATCCCAGTGAGGATGACAAAGATCAATGGAACAACCAACAACAAATGCTGGAGGGGTTTGGGGAGGGATGGGAGGAAGGATGGGGGTGGATGGGGGGAGGGACCCTCATACATTGTTGGTGGGATTGCAAACTGTTTTAACTGTTTTGGAAACCATGTAAAGAATATGAGAAAGCTAAATATAAACCTATTGTAAGGCCCCGTTATACCACTCCTTGGCTAATGCCCGAAGGACTCAGGGCCCCACTCCAAAGGCTCTGGCCCATCATGTTCATTGCTGCTTTGTTCACAATAGCTAGAAAATGGAAACCACCCACCTTTCCTGCGCTATGAGTCAATGGTGAAAATGTGGCACATATACAATATGGAATATTATTTGGCTATAAAGAAATGAAATCATGAACTTTGAAAATAAATTGATGGAAGTAGAAAAGATCACATTGAGTGAGGTACCCGGACCGGGAAAGACAAATGTCGAATGTTCTCTTACTGGAGGCTCCCAGCTCTGAATCTTCAGATGTAGGTACGCTATTGTAAGTACAGAAATCAGCAAAGTAGGACAGGGGGGTTGGAGAGAAATTGAGAGGGGAATAGCAAGGGACAACATCTAATCAGAGAAATGGGAAAGGTGGTCCCTTAGAGAGAGCAATGGAAGGAAGTAGGAAAAATAACAGGAAGGATGTTTGAAAAGGCCATAAGGAATTATACTATTAATTATTTACAGTTTAAAAACTGTAATAAATATAATTCCATGTTAATATACATTTACAGTTTTAATGAACTTTTCTTATCTGGGCTGATGTGATACTTTCTAAGAACCAAAGATTGCCTAACAAGACCCCAATGCCATGCAGGAGAAGCCACTTTTGGGTTGTTGACCAAGGCTTTCCAGGACACTCCCACGATGCAGAGTTTATTGCTGCTGCCCTTGGTTACTCCCCATAAGACACTGTATACTTCAGAAACAGGTCCCAGAGAGCCCTAAGTTGAAACTGACATAAATGTCCCCTCTCTGAGAACCAGTCAAACAAGAAGATAACCATCAGTCCTTGCCAGCTCTGATGTCTCTAGATCACGTCAGTGGCCAGCATGGCACACCACCACCAAGGATGTAGTAATGGCATGCGTACCTTGACAGTAACTATCAGCTCTCTAATTGGACAAGGGTGAAACCGTGCCTTGTACTAAAAAACTAGCTAACTACTCAGTGGTAGTGAAGTCATGGTCATTGGGGAGAATCTATGTCCACTATTACTAAATCGGTATATTCCCTAAGGCAGCCTAAACATTTGTCCTCATACCTATAGGGAGATGTAGTCTTCACCCCTCAGCAAGAAAACGTATCTTTGTATCAGACAAGAGACCACAACAGAAAACCACAACCAATCAAAATATTGTTGTGGAGTCCAAGCCTAGTGGATACATCTACAAAACACTCCCTCGCCCAAGGCTCAGGGAACATTGAAGAAGTTGGGGAGGAAAAGGTTGTAAGAACCAGAAGATCAGAGACTTTGCTGTGAGATATTACCTACAAGTGTCAGAGGCTCCACTCATGAAGTCCCAGCAACATGACTGCCTAACAGGAGTTGAACAAGGATGACCCCAACAGAAATACAAACTGGATGGGTAAAACCTGAAAGGCCTCAACTCTACACAAAGAACTATAGTAACTGAGGTAAAGCCGGATGGGGAGAGGTGGTCTTCCCTAGGGAAGAACACACTAATTGGGTGATCAGTGCCAAATGCTCAGCCCTGAGAACACATATACATGTAACATTATATGGACTTAACAGGCTATATTTAGGAATATACATGTATAAACATATATGCATGCAATAACAATTAATGAAAAAAGAGGCCATGAATTTTGAAGGTGAGCAGGGATGGGGGTATATGGGAGAGTTTGTGGGGAGGAAAGGGAAGGGGAAAATATAACTAAATTATAATATAAAAAAATAGAAAAGTAAATTTAAAGAGGCCACTGATTACTAGGAAGCAGGCATTTACTAGACACTGAATCACCCATGACTAAGTCTCGGACTTTTTATCCTTAGAACGTGAGAGTTTTAACCTGAAACGTCTGTTCTTCAGAATATTTGTTTAAAAATGGCATTTTGCTAGTATAGGTGCAAATATGTTAAGACCCTAGATAGGACTGACTCAGGAGAAAGGGTAGGTGGCTTAAGGCCTCCTATCCTCAAGTGTGCCCACCCCATAGTTCACAGGTCACGTGTGCTCCAGTCCAGCTACAAATGCAACCGAACATAAAATCGTGAAGTAACTTTAACACAGTATGGACTTTCTGTAGGGTTCCTAAGTGCCTGTAGATGACAGCGTCTGCCACATGGGATGACAAAATGAAAAAGTCTGGACATATTCCCAGTGGCAAGATTATCCTAAGGAGAATCCATTTGGCGGCTTCCATCTCTGAGAAGTGAAGGAACAGAGAAAAACCTCTGTTCTGTGGACAAACAATGATTTGTTTAAAATTGTTTAATCATGTTATATCCACTAACATTGTGGGGTTTTCCAAGTGTATTTTAGAAAACAGATTATCTTTGGAATATTTTTTTTTTTTTACTGTGATGGGACACTTTTGGGCGTGCAACACTACCTTTGTTTCCTTGTCCTCAGAAAACAGGACTCTCGTGCAAGGAATGTATTATATATTCTCAGCATGAGTACTATGGTTTGAGACTGTACAACATGTGCTGATCTTGAAATAGATTGAAACAAGATGTAAAGGATCTGTAGAAATGTTAACAGATTTCTTTGAAGGATAAGATAAAGGTGAACATCCCTTTAGTCTGTTGTCTATGTATTCAACATTCCCACACTGTACTTCTCTCTCCTACCATGACGGTCACTGGTCGGAGCTTAGGACAACGTATAATTCTTCTTAAGCTACAGCCATATGGTGCTTAAGAGGAGGAATTATGCTACGAGGCCTGTTCTTAGTTGATTTCTCTGGAATTCGAGCATCATGGGAAACATTTACACAAACTGAGATGATATAGTCAGTCCCTTGAGAATGTCTTGCTGCCACTAGAAATGAAGAAAAATGGCTCATCAAACGACTTCGAGCAGAGGTTCTCAACCCATCTGGCAAATACCTAGCTCCAAACTATTTACATTATGATTCATACCAGTAGCAAAGTTACATTTATGAAGTAACAACTAAAAGAACTTTAGATTAGGGTCACCACAACACGAGGAACTTATATTAAGGGTTACATCATCAGGAAGGTTGGGAGCCACTGACTTAGGAACACATTTGCTACCAAGCCTGAGGATCTGAGCTTGATCCTTAGAACCCACAAGATGGAAAGAGAAACCAACCCCCACAAACTGTCCTCTGCCTTTACGTGTGCCATGGCATGTCCAGCCCATCACCCAGACAAATAAACAATGGAAAAGAAGAAGTGTTGGGACCATGGGACCATAAAGCTGCTGCTGACACATAGCATACTGCTCTACAATAAACATAAGTAGAAGTACATTCTTAAATGATGATAAGTTATGGAAATACATATCCCACAACATAGTTAGTTGCTTGTTGCCATTGTAATTATATAGAGTGTATGACAATATGAGATACACTTTGGTATGATTACTAAGACAATAGTTGCATTTGCACAGGCATTGCCACAAATACAAGCAAAGCCTTGTGTATCAATGATGTGCTGCAGAGGGAAGTTCTCACCTCTCTTGTAATCGTCATATATGTCTATCACAAGCATATAAAAAACTATTCTAATCCTTTTTTTTTTTTTTTTTTTTTTTTTTTTGTTTCAACAGGTTCTGTGTACGTTATCATCTTACAGCAACTGATTGCCAATGCGGATTAAAGGTACCAACCTGCCCTGCTTGTTGACAGTATCACTCAGCACTGTTTGGAGAAACAGAACCAATAGAATGAGCCTTGTGTCAAAGGGCATCTTATTAGGTTGGCTTACACCACACACTGGAAGCACTGTGACAATGACTGCCTCATACCAAGAGGCCAACAACCCAGTAGTTGCTTGACTTATGGGTCTAGGTGCCTCAGCAGTCTCGCCCTGTAAACTAAGAAATTACTCTTTAAGAGCTGCGATGTCGTGTAGCTCAATGGTAGTCATCACCTAGCATACATGAGATCCTTGTTTGATAACCTGCATCTCACACACACCGCCACACACACACACACACACACACACACACACACAGGGGGGGAGGAGAAGTGGAGTGGAGGGGAGAAGAGAGAGAGAGAGAGAGAGAGAGAGAGAGAGAGAGGAGAGAGAGAGAGAGAATAAACCATCTGTGGCATAGGCTTCTAAATTGGTCATTGTTTTTGTTTTTTTTCAGAATTTAAAGAATTGCCCCTGGCTTCTGTCACTTCTGACCACAAGTCAACTGTCGTGTTATTGTTGATCTTTTGAAGTAAGGATGTTCGCCCTCTGTCTGCTTTTCTCCTCATTTCATCTTTTATACAAACTTCCTCCCATATATGCTAATGTCTCTTGTTATTCTGCTTGAAGATCAGAGATTCTTGGGTTGAATTCTTCCAACTACACTGGTGGCTCTCAACCTTCCTAATGCTTCAGCCCCTTACTACAGTTCCCTGTGTTGTGGTTACCCCCAGTCATAAGATTATTTCTTGCTACTTCACAACTAATTTTGCTACTGTTATTAATCATAATGTAAATATCTGATATGCAAGATATCTGTTATGTGATCCCCGAAAATGGTTACGACCCAAGATTGAGAACCCCTGACCAGCACTGAGCCATCGCCAGCTACCCTCTGTTCAACTACTGCCTCTTCCTCAGTCTCTCTGTTCCATGTCTAGAAGCCCAGTGACAAGCGAGGAAGACATTAGACTTCCTGGTTGAATTTCCTGTGTTTCTAATGTGCTTGTCTACCCTTTTCGTTTCTATCTTCCGATTTCACTTGGAAATTTTAAAAATAAAGTTGAGCCCTGGCTTATGACCATTTACTTCATTTTCACAATATATGGCCAGCTGTACTTTTAGCTCTGAGAAGTCTAGACAGTCTTACTGTTAGTAGATTCTAATTTCCTGGTGAAATAGTTTCCATCTTTTCATCTATTTACCTTTAAAGATACAATAGTCACAATTGTTTGGATTCTTGCTTCTTTGTGCCAATATCTCCAACATCTAGGAATTATTTGTATGTTTTTTTTTTTAATTTCTTGATTCTTTTGACTAGATGATTTTTGTCACTCAGCATGCCCAATAATTATTAGTTGGTGCTGGAAATCATTTTTTAAAAATTATATCTGTCCCAGGTAGCATTATCTTCCTCCAGAAGATGTAGTTGTGTGCTCTACACAGAGGTAAAGATATAAGAGAGTTCTGTGTAGGGACCGTGCTGGGACACACACAGATACATAAAATACAAGTACATTTTTAAAAGAAGTTTTCTTTTAAGTTATCTGCCTACCAAATCTTCCTCATTTTTTATTTATTTAATTTGTTCCTATCTTGCTACCTCAAAAAGAGCTCATAATTCATTTTACTCAGTTCCTGGGAGTAAGTACAGGAATCCCAGGCTTGTCCAGCGGGAGCTGTCCTCCATGCGGTGCTCACCAGGGCTTTATTTTCCCTTACTGGTTGGCTTTGAGTAGCTCCTCCCAGCAGGAAAACCCCAGCAAGAGCTGGGATGTCTACTCAGGAGAAATAGAGTGGGGATTTCCCCCAGAGAGCCTTTCTAAGTCTAGGTGATGATGCCCAGCAGTGTGGTGGAGCATCTCTGGCTCAGAGGGTTTCAAAAAGCAGCAACAGTTGGAGACCTTGTATGACTACACAATCTATTATCGGCAACTAGCAGGTATTGGGCATACTTTTAAGATATATACAAAGCATGAAGATTCAATGCCTAGGACTCTGTGCACACGGACTACATTTAAAACAATTTTACACAATTTTAAATTTAGCACTGGTGATGTATAAAACCACCAGGCATGAGCTGGGCACGAGAAGCCTCCTCTGGCTTTTTCTGGACATGTTCCTTCCAGGAGCCTGGAACTTTCCCTCAATCCTCCATGTGCACAACTCCTTTTAACCAAAGTAACTTCCTTTGCATTCCAGCCTGCTGCTTCTCAGCGCCTTCCACAGTCTGAATCTCTTCCTTTGGGTGGTACTGTAGATGACCAGTAAACAATTTAAAATCTGATAACTGATATTCACACTTTGTTCCATACTCTGACAAGCATGGCACAGATGAATTGTGTTCATAGACACACCCCAGTGTGGTTGCTATGTTAGTTATTTCTGGGTGCTCCTTTTCTACTTCAAGATTCAGGCTACGTTAGTTATGCATCCTCAAACACAGTTGCAATCAGAAAAAAATAAATGACAAGACACGAAGGAACTCAGGAAGTTACAGTAGTTAGCTGGAGTGTTTGGATTGCAAAGGTTTTTTTTTTTTTTTTTTTTTTTTCCTTCTTCCAAGAGTTTTAATGACAAAAACATTGGAATGATACAGTTCTAAAAATTCAGAGATGTAGTTAAATGGCACATTGAGACAGGCTATCTTTTTGTTAAAATATGAGTCTGACTTTAAGTGGTTTTGTATCATATGTTTTTCCTTTCTTTGTTTTAAAGACTCCTTGGTAGTTGGGATGACAAATAAATGATGTCATTGATGAAAGGCCCTGGGTTCAAGCCCCCGGCACTGAAAGAAAAAGAAATATAGAATAGCTATGTGATTTTCAAAATAATTTTCAGAGAGCAAGGGAATTGTTCAACCTGCAGATGTTCTTAAACACATGAAGGTAATCTTAGCATTTGCATTTAAAAGATGTTTTCCTATAACATATCATTCAAAATGCGATTCAATTCTGGATTGTAGAATCTGATTCTAAAGGTTGACAGGATGTTTTTCTAGGTATTAGTGAATGGAAAAAAATAGTATATAGAAAAGTTGCCATCTAATTACTTTATGTTATTTGCTTCCTATCTTTCCTGGGAAAAACGGTCAGTATTTAATTCCATTAGCTGTAGTATCGATTCTCACGGCCATGCCTGGACTGCCCTTCTACCTAACGTAGGAGCTGACTTTCTGCAAAAGAGAAAGATAGGCAAGGCCCTAAGACACAACACATGGAAGACCTTGTCAATCACACTTGTAGAGGGTTTTTCACAGGCCCCTCTGAATGTCTCCAATTAGGCTAGAGGAAGAGGAAACCGATCAGTTGCTTTTCCATAAGCCTCTTATGTGGGTTCCATTTGATTGGAAAGCATTGCTTTCCATTTTGCATTAGCATTTGAAAATGCATTTAATGCAAATCTCAGCTTTGCTCTTTCAACCTTCCCCACACTGGGCTGGCCCCTATCTGGATGTATACTAGCATATGCATACCACATTTTGAAAGCTGTGTTCTATTTTTCAACCCCATCATGCACTTCAGTAAAGCTAGACATAAATTTACATAAATCTCTGAGATTGTTTTCATCGCTATCCATTCCTTGTACATTCTGGGGTTAATCATCGAATGTTTCCTAAATGTTTATTCATTTTTAGATCTAGGAAACAAAAAGTATATATAGTTGTTAGTCTTATTTTTACAAGTGTATTGATGTACATGATGTGTTACATAAAAGCGTTTTCTTTTAATGATGTCATATACTTTGGCCATGTCCGTGCCCTGAGACTATCTACTTTGACCCCTCGGCTGCCACCCACTCATCTGTTTCCTTCCCCCCCACAGTCTTATTTCTGTCTTCATGTTTATGCATATATATCTATCTGTATAGATGGGAATCATTTTATGATTTTATACACAGGTATGAAATCTAGACTTGAAGAATGAGAGAAAACATGTAATTGTCTTTCTGAACCTGGGTGATTGTCCTTAGTGTGATCTCCAGCTATATCCATTTTCCAGACATCTATAGCATTTCATTGTTCTTCACAGTTAAATAAAATTCCACTGTGTGTGTGTGTGTGTGTGTGTGTGTGTTGTGTGTGTGTGTGTTGCTTTCCTTATCCATGTCTTTGTCGACTGACAGGTTGCCAATTATGTAATTTGTTTATTGTGAATAAACATGGACATGCAGCTATCTCTGTGGTGTGATGGCTTGGAGTCTTTCCGGTGTATACCTGTGAGCCGTATAGCTGGGTCACATGATAGTTCTTGTTTTAGATTTTGAGGAATCTCCATGATAACTAGCACAGTGGCTAAGCTCAGTTGCTATCCTGCTGAAGTGTATAAGGCTCCTCCCCTTCTCTTTCTCACCTGTATTATTTGTGCTGTCTTAATGATACCCATCCTTTCTGGAATGGTATGGAATTTCAGTGTAGTTTAAATTGCATTTCCCTGATAGCTAAGAATATTGAACAATGTTTGTATGTTTAATGGCAATGTATATGTTATCTTTTGAGAACTGTCTATTTTATTAGCTCCTTTTATTTATTTTTTTATTTGTTTATCTCTTATTGCATCCTGACATACTTTCCCCTTCCTCCCCTCCTGCAGCCTCTCTTTTTGCCCTCCCCTCTCCTCCAGATATCTCCTCCACCCTTGCCCTCCTCAGAAAAGAGCAGGCCTCCCAGGGACATCAACCAAACACGACATAACAAACTACAATAAGTCCAGGCACATTCCATCATATCAAGGCTGGACAGGGCAACCCAGTAGGCATGCAAAAAAAAAAAAAAAAAAAAAAAAAAGGCAGTGAAAGCTCCAGATCCCACTATGAAGATTTACACAGGAACACCAAGTAGCTATTCAGCCATAACACATATGTAGAGGACCTAGGTCAGATCCATGCAGGCTCCCTGATCTCACAAGTACCCATGAGTCCTGGTCAGTTGATTCTGTGGCTATGTTCTCATGGTGTGTCCATTTATTTTACTTAAAAAAAAAAAAGATGTATTTTTATTTTATGTACATGGATGTACAACTTGCATATCTTGCCCCTGTGGAGGCCGGAAGTGGGCATCATATCCCTTGGAACAGGAATTATGGATGATTGTGGTTCACTCTGTAGATGCTGAGAACCTGAGAGCCAACCCTAAGAACTCTCTGAAAGAGCAGTCAGTGCTCTTAACTACTGAGCCATCTCTCCAGTTCCTTATTAACACGCTCCACCCCACCTCACGCCCCCTTTTTTTTTACTGGATTCTGCTTGTGTTTTTTTTTTTTTTTTTCTTTTCTGATTTTGGTATTTAGTTTTTTGACTTCTTTTATATATTCTAGATATTAACCTTCTGTTGTGTGTAAGCTAGCAAAGACTTTCTATCACTCAATATGATATTTTTTTCACTCAGTGGTTTCCTTGGCTGTGCAGAAGCTTTGAATTTCCACCTATCTGATTTGTCGGTTCTAAGCTTTATTTCCAGAGTTATTGAAATCCAACTCAGAAAGTCCTTGCCAATACCCATACCTTAGAGAATTTCTCTTTCATTTTTCTAACTCGGATTCATACATCAGGGTCTTTAGTGGACTTTGAATTGATTTTTGTCCAAGCAATAGGGTTGTATGAAAAAAATAGGTTATGCTTCATTCTTCAAGAAACGATCCAGTTTTGCAGCACTTCTACTGATGAGGCTGGCTTTCTCTAGGTGGCTGTGGCATGTAGATGTTTATCTTATCTCCGTCTACTTGATTGTTTCATGCTAGAGCCATGCTGGGTTTTGTTACTATAGTATGTTGATGATTCCACTATCATTCTTTTTGTTTAGGATTGCTCTGGCAATTCAAAATCCTTTCTGCTTCTATATGAATTTTAGGAGCCTTTTTTTCCCCTTCTTTTTATTTTTGTGAAAACTATTACTGTAATTTGAGTGGGGGTTGCCTTAAATTTGTAGGTCACCTTTGATAATTTTCACATTATTAATTCTTCTGATCCACCAGCATGAGCAGTCCTCGTGTTTTCTAATGTTTCTCATGCTCTTAGTGCTTTAATATCCATTGTCAATGACTTCTATTTCCCTAGGTTTATTCCTAGCGTTTCCTGAAGCTATTGTAAGTGGGACTATTCTCCTGATTTCTTTTCAGTATTTATTATTGGTATCAAAATATACTTTAACTCAAAAATGACCAAAGGATTTGTTGGTAATAGCATCCTTCTGGAATAATGAGAAAAGTTAACTTTTGGAGTCATTCAATGTAATCTTTTTTAAAGATTCTAAGTATGAATTGTCTCAATAGCTACTTATATACAGCTGTGGGAATAGATGCCAAAATTCATACAGTCAGAGAGACAAAGTGATATTTGTGTGTGTTGTGGATAAATATAAGCCAAAAAACCTCAATGCCTAGGAATAGTTGAGCAGGGGCAGAGAACTTAGTACTCAGGAATACAAAGCTATAGGGACCTTGAGGGCTCAGCCAAGGCAGGTATAGCATGCAAAAGCTAGTGCCTGAGAGAGCATTCTAGAGTATAAAATAAGGTATCTACATGCACACTCCTAAGGGTTTAGACTGTCTCTCCATCACTGTATTCCTCAGGCTGGTGAAACATCTCACCTTTCCCCAGGAAGAACATGTACTTGTGCTATACACTACACTCGAATGCTGCAGTAATGTCTTCCTCCCTAACAAGGAATAGGTGCTCTACTCAGAAGTAACTCTTACCTCCTAGCTGCCAGGCCAATTACTAGAGTTAATCTTTGAAGTAGGCACACTGGACACAATAGATATCTAGAGCATTCTGTCCCAGGGTCACTACTGGCCACTGCAGGGACTCTACAAACACTAGTATGTCCCTCGTCATGAATCACTAACAAGTCTCTGGCAAGTCACGAGTTTTCACATAAAACTGCAACATGGTCCCCATTTCTGCCTGTTACCTTGATGAATTGTGGGTCCCATAATTACCAGCTCAATGTCTTCACTTCCAGTTGACTGGAGCCATTCTTGTGTCCTCACTGGTCACACTCCTTCTATGGATTATAACATACTTCATGACGAGATCCTTCCCCTTAGCCTTGAGAAATCTTATCACCATTCCATAGGACTAGTCTTCAGACTTTGATTGAAAGTGCAGTATTGGGTTTTGAGTTGCAGCACATGCCACATTAGTAGAACAACACCCTGAATTTGCAAAGTGTGTGTTGCTAGTGTCATTATCTGGCCTTTCATTGACAATTATAAACCAGCTGCTTCAGCTATAAAGGATACAGAGAATATAGTCTTCTCCTATAAGAATCTGCCCATTGACACATTTCATTACCAGGGAAGTAGGTTCCCTGTCAGAAATAGTGATGCATGATAGATACCCAATGGTGTGTTTAGCACTAGCATTTGATATAGAATGTCCCCAAAGGCATGCATATCTCAGCAATACAATACCAAGCAAGACATGCTTGGTCATCAACAGTACAGGGAGTTGGTAGACCTCTGAGAGGCGGTGCTAGAGATAGAGGTAGGTCCTTGGGGCCATGCTCTTGAAGGAGATACAGGAACCTGTTCTGCCCTCTGCTTCTCCACTCTGACAAAAATATATCAGGTTTACTGCTTCATGTAAATTTGTATAATAGTAACCCTGGGAATTAATTTCAGGTTGCCTAGATACCAAAACAGCAGGGACTGTGTGATCTGTCCTTCTGTGAGAGCTTCCCCCATTTCAATCCCAGGAGGGGCAGTGGCTTTCCGACAGACCTAGACATCTCCAGGTACTAGACAGCTGTCTTTCCCAAACAATTCCCCAGAAGTCTGCATCTAAAACCTGAATACCAGATGATACATTCTTGTTAGTTTCCACTATTAAAATAAACGTCTTGCCCAGTCAGTAAGAACAGTTGAAATAAATGCAGACAGCTCTAAGGGGAACATCCAGAGGCTGTTTTGTCAGGGCTTTCTGCATAGCCAGGAAGTCGCTAACCACTAAGCAAAGATGAGGAGGCTGGCAAGGGAAGCCGACAAGCTTGGCAGTGAGGAAACAGAGAGAGCTTCATGCATGCTGGAGGAGGGCTTTGGTGTCCCCAAGCTGAAGGCAGGCTAAGTGGAAGCTATGTGTTTACTTCTGGAGAGCTGTCTTGCTTGGGTTGTCCTGAATTAGAAAGTGGGCAGATAGTAGAGTGGTGAGCAGTTACAGATAGGGCTGACCACCCTGGGGAGATGGTTGAGGACCTCGTGGTTTGGCTTTCAAGTTGGTGGCTGCGAGATTGAAGGTCATTTTCTTTTGAGGTATATGATCTAGCCACTGTCTGTTTACGTATTCTGCCTTGGAGAATACGGAATAGTGGTGGGTTTGAGGGCCTAGATACATACCTGTTTGTTTTTAAAGACTTTTTATTTTTCAGTTAGTGTATTATATTGTGGTATTTTCAAACATCATTTGCGTTCATTAATTCACTTTCCTGTTCTCCACCATCCACGCCCTACTCTTTTGCCCTTCCCCCTTCGAAGCTCTTATCTGTCTTCATCCTACAAGTGACCTTAGCCTTCTCCCTCTTCCTCAGCACTTCCTTTTCTCTCTATGGCTCCCTTTCTAGTTTCATGTCCCACTCTTACACTCTAATCCATACACACAAATACACAAATACACACATGCACACACACACACACACACACACACACACACGCACACTAAAAGCTAGGATCTAGAGTTGGGTGTTTAGCTCAGTGGTAGAGTGATGCCCACTAAGTACCAGGCCCTTGGTTCCGTCCCCAGCTCCAAAGGTGGAGGAAAGAGACAAAAATCACAAAATCAAGGATCTGTGTGTGGGAGAGATCCTGTGGTGTCTGTTTTCCTGAGTCTGGATTTCCTCGATCAATATAATTCCAGATTCATCCATTTTCCTGAAATTTTGTTTTTCTTTACAGCTGAGTAAAATTCCATTGTGTATATCCACACATATTCTATTCATCTGTTCCTGGGTGTCTAAACTGATTCTATTTCCTTTCTACTCTGAATAGACTAGAACAACAATAAACATGGATGCACATATATCTCTAACAGAATACTGAGCCCCTTGAGTATACAGCAAGGATCGATCTACTTAGGTAACCTCAAACCTATAAATAATCACAAATTTCTGAGTATTCAGAAGTGTCTGGTCCCAGCACATGTTTTCTAGGAAGGCGTTAGAGCATAAGGCTCTGTGCCCTGTCTCGCGCTAAATTTTCTGACTCAATCCTGGGAAACTGCATAGCACTCCCTCCCTAGAAGGACAAAGAATGGTCTAAGATATTCTATAGTTTTTCCTATTAATTATACTAGGTAGTATACTACATAGTAGTAGTATACTAGGTATAATATACTAGGTAGTACATTACTACCTTGTAATTATACTAGGTAGATGTCAAGACTACTGCTAAATATCCCAGAATTCACAAGACAGCATAACATAGCAAAACAACCAAGGTGCAGAATTCTATTGTGTGTTACTGTAAAATCTGTGTTAACTCTTTAAATAAATGTCTGACAAAAAAAACAACAAGAAAAGGCAATATTTACTTATGTCAATAAGTCTAAATGATAAACATGATAAACATAGCTATAAAAACTTATGTGATGGTTTGTGTTATAGTTTTAGTTATAAACTGGAAAAATGAACAATCCTTTAAATTACCAACAATAGGGAATGAGTTTTGGGTTATCTACCCAATGCTCCCTTAAAAATGATTTTACTGAAGACTAGTTAGTGACATGAAAATGGTATATAACATGTCACCTTGTTTTGAGTGATAGCATGTCTTAGTCAGGGGTTTACTGCTGTAAACAAACACCATGACCAAGGCAACTCTTATAAGGACAACATTTAATTGGGGCTGGTTTACAGGTTCAGAGGTTCAGTCCATTATCATCAAGACAGGAACATTGCAGCATCCAGGCAGGCATGGTGCAGGAGGACCTGAGAGTAGAGTTCTACATCTTCATCTGAAGGATGCTAGCAGAATATTCACTTCCTGGCATTTGGGACTAGGGTATTAAACCCCACACCCACAGTGACACACCTGCTCCAACAAGGCCATACCTCCTAATAGTGCAACTCCCTGGTCCAAGCATATACAAACCATCAAAGAGCATTTTGCCACAAACTGATGTCTTAACGTGTCATCACCAAGGTGATCATGTTAAAACATAGAACTTGTTGGACATAATTAGCTTATGAGGGTTCTCTGTTCTGCCCTTTTTAACAGGGTTAATGCCCTATGGAAAAGACTGCTATAAAGCAATGTGAAGGTGTGTTTAGAAGCAGCCATATATGAATGAGAGAGCAAACCCTCAGCAGATACCAAATTTGTCAGTGGCTTGACCTTGTACTTCCTCTTTCTAAGATGTTTAGTCTATAGTAGCTTGCTAAAGCCTCCTGAACTGACTAAAATGAACTAAGTAACTAAGAAAAGATGTCCTAAACTGTGTCCTAACAGTGGAGAATAAACCACCTTGATTCTTACATGTTTATTCCATGCCTGGGCCCTACCAGTCTAGGATTCTCATGTACCCTGTAGGCTGGAGTGTTAAGTACACAGCGTTGTTCCTTCAAGGGAAAGAATGCAAAACATGTTTTCCTCCCAGAAGGTTGGATCGAACCCGCCCTTCTACCCTGGTGGCCTTTGTGCATTCTGTGTGACTGGAGGCTTTCACATGCTGGACCTCCTCCAGACCCTTCTCATAAACTTGGTTTTCTTAGCCAATCTAGAACCTATCTCTATGGAAAGTGTCACATGTACTTCACAAAGAGTTTTGATGTACTCACACCTGATCTGTATGTAGCTTATTTTGTTCTAAAAGAGATTTAGGTGTGCTTTGTTGTGCACTCAGGATTGAGTTAGTCATCACTGGGGTAAGGATTAGACAGAACAAATACTATTATCTCCATTGCTGTGGGTGCATAATTATTTGATCCCCTTCTTTGTTGGCTATAATCCCATATGGCCCAGCCTTCATCCGCAGACATTGACTCAGACGCTCACTCTTTGTTCATGGCTCCTCTTGCCACACAAGGAAAAACCTGCTCTTGGCTTTTCCATGTAGCTGAACATTGTCTTGTTTCCAAATTAAGTGGACTTTCAGAAAAAGACATGAGATCTCTACTCATGAATAGTACTTGACTTTTCAAAACCAATGGGACCAGAAAACCTTACTTGGAAAATGAAGAGAAACAGCTAGTAACGTTGGAAAATTGTAGGGTAGGCATTTCTATTTCTTGGTCCCCATGAAGCTTTGCATTCAGGGTCTCTGAACACAAAGCCCTTGAACCTGAGTCCCATCGCTACAAACCCTGCTTCCATTTAGCTGCCGAGGGACTTTGTTCTTTCCTGTTGTTCGTTTAAAGAGTCTTCATTCTTGTTACACTGCTTTGGTCAGTGTGTGGTGCTCAAACAGATCTCTATGAGTCCTTTATTGCTTCTGCTTTCAGTAGAATCATTTTATTGGGCTTGCTATATGATTTTTAAAAAGACATACAGGGATCTTTCTGCCCCAACCAATGTTCAATTGTTTGAGCTGGTCATAAGTTGTTTTTTTTTTTTTTTTTTTTTTTTTTTTTTTTTCTCAGTGAACCATCTGCTTTTTCTCACAGTGAGGTGAATGAGGCAGTGAGTTCAGGGCTCTTTGTTGCATGTTTACAAGAATCTTCATGGGTGGACATGACTACCATGCAAAACATCCCCTCCTTTGTTTTTACTCACCACGTGCAGTGGACAGAGATCTTGTCCTGATGCCATCATCCTGAGAAAATGATGTGACTACATAAATAGGACGGGCTGTAGAGTTAGATTTAACACAGATGGCCTCAGAGTCCGAGTGTGTGGAAGTGAAAATGTGGCTTCTTCTGCCACGTCCTTAAAGATGCTCATACCTCAGCAGGAATCTGCACAAGGCCTAGGGCAATGATTGGAGTAGGGCCTCAGCCTGCGTGTTTGTGGCTGTATGTTCTTCTGGGGAAGAATGCGTCAGCAAGGGCAACAGAGCTTTCCTGAGGATATCTTGGCACACATACAGAGAACTAGCTTTTAGGGGCAGGTAAGATGCTTGGCTTTGAAAAGCCACCTCTGAGTGCCAGCTCCATGGTTAGTTCTTTGTTTTGATAAGAATTCTGGGGATTATCCCAAGAAGGCGACTCCAGAGAAGAAAGGGAACTGTTATGCTCTGCTGAGGCAGTACCCCCAACAGTCTGACTCGAGCACTGGCAGAATCACACCTCCACATCAGTTGTGCATTTGAAGTATATAAAAATTGTACTGTAAAGAGAAAGCACAGCTTTTAAAAATATATACAAGTTATAAAGCTAAAAACTGAAGAAGCCAATAGAGCATACATATTCTTGTTTGAAATGTCTAAGTATATGTATTCCGGGCTAAATAAAAGGGTCTGATAAGATAGGATGAATAGAGGTAATCAGAAAAATAAACTAAGATCAGAGTAGCAATTACATAATAGTGAAGATAGAAGAACTTTGACCAGTCTGTGCTGTTCAAGGGAACAAGTAAACTATAGTAGCTTCCACTAAAAGCAAACAGGAAAACATTCACAAGAACACACGTGGGCAGGCTGGGCCTACCCCCTGCCCAAGAGCAAATGGACTTTTTTTTTGTGAGCCTTGGTTACCAAAGCTTCAGACCCTTCCTGCTTCATGGTTACCCATGCCAGGCTTTCACTGCGGAGACTCCTACAGGTGGTGGCCTTCTGGCATGCTGGGAACCTTCCTTCTGGTAGAGACTGTCCCCTTCAATACCATTCCAGCTACCTTCTCCTACATCTGCCCACAGAGACACACCTAACAACCATTGTCCATCTCTTTCTCTAACAGTGTGTATTTGCATCAATAAACTTTTTGTGCTTGCTATCTCAATTTTTAAAGTTCTAGTTATTGATTTAACTTGTTCCATGAATTTCTAGTCAGTTGAATGAATCATATGTTGTAGAGAGCCGCTATGCGCTGCACCTGAAGATGGTGCTGGCTGAGATTGCTCCTTGTGATAAACAAGTCCTCATTTGACTATGCAGCTGTACAGGGGCAGGGACTGGTCATACGTGGACGTATGGAGAGATGATACGTGGCATATGCTCATTGGCCTTTGCTTAGATATAAGCCTGGTCCCCGGGGTAGGTGGGGCCGCCACCACCAGAAAGCTACAATCCTGAGTAAACTGCCTTGAGAAGGAACCTTGTTGTCTTGCGTCTAATTTCCTGCTGGCCAGGAAGGGCGCCGGACAATATGTGAATCTGAGTTTCCATTTCCCTATGCCTGGAGACATACTAGCTGGCAGACCACAAAGTCAACACATAGGGAAATATCACTAGTTCCAGGACCAGCTATCTAAATGGTAGACATGAAATCATAAAACACTGGTTATTAACCTGTGGACCGAGACCCCTTTGGGGGTCAAATGACCCTTTCACAGGGGTCATCTAACAACATCAGAAATACCAGATATTTACATTTTGTTTCATAACCAGTAGCAAAATTACAGTTATGGAGTAGCAATGAAATAATTTTATGGTTGGTGGCACCTCGACATGAGGAACTGTATTATAGGGGTTCAGCATTAGGAAGGCTGAGAACTACTGTCTTAAAAGGAAATTAGGTGTCTCTTTTTTTAGGTATTATGTTTACGTTATCAGACCCTTATATATAGCTTGGAGTACATTTACTTAGACATTTCAACTAGCCTTAACAATGAACATTTACCAAAAAAATTATTAGTGTTACTCTCTAGGGTGTCTCCTGCAGCCATCCTTTCAGTGAAGGTAGGCTAGCATCCAGAACTCAAAAAGTTTAGAAATGTCGCATGGTTCAGCACTAAACACATTCAGCTGCAAAGCTGTTACTATTATCACAGCAGCAGTTGGTCAGCTCAGCGATCTGGGCCGCCTTCAGAAAGCAAGCCTAGACTAGGGTTAGATCCTCCTCCCTCCATTAACCCAACTAAGAAAATTCCTTACAGGTCACCTGGGGGTGGTTTGAATAGGAATGGCTCCATAGGCTCTGTATTTGAATGCTTGGTCCTTACTGGGTGGTGCTACTTGACAGGATTAGGAGGTGTGGCCTTGTGGTAGTGGGTGTGGCCTTGTGTCAGTGGGTTGAGCTTTAGGCTTTCAAATGTTCAAGCCTTGTCCAGTGCTCTCTCACTCTCCTTTGCTGCCTGCAGATCCAGATATAGAATTCTCAGTTCCTTCTCCAAAGATCCATACTTCCTGCCACTATGATAATGAACACCTTTGAAACTGTAAGGGATCCCCAAGTAAATGCTTTCTTTTATAAGAGTTTTATGGTCATGGTGTATCTTCACAGCAATAGAACCTTGACAAGAGCACCTAGCTAATCCAGACAATACCTCACTGAGAATCTCTTCCTGGGTGATTCTAGGTAGTGTCAAGTTGAGAATTAAAATGGACCATCAGAGACTAACCTCAAAGGTACTGTAATATTTGGGAGGAAACAGGAAAGTCCTCAGAAGTTTGTCAGTTTGGCCGTTAGGTGGCCAGAGGGAAATGAGGCATTCTGAAAGCCTCTCCTGGAAGACTATGGGCAGTTCTCCTTCTGGGGCTCTGTGTTCCTCTGGAGACAGATATAGTGGTGCTGGCATTGGATGAGAGATGTCATAGGGTTACACAAGCTCTGCATATAATGTGTCAACTATTGCCTCCCATTTTAGCTCTGCCCCTTGTTTGCCTCTCACACTGTGGTGTCTGACCATTGTCTCTGAGGCTGACTGCAGGACAGCACGATGCACACATCTGAGTTCCCCTTGCTGTTTCTTCAGGCACCGCTCATCCAATCACTTGCTACGTTCCCAATATGGCAAAAAATCTCTCGTCTGCTGTTGGCCTCCATTCTTTCTTCTTCATTGATCTAATTTATGGAATTGAGCATCGAAACAGAGGTGAATGAATCTGTGCAATCAGCCTGCTCTTCGTGCCATGTCTGAGATCACCTTTGGTGTGAGGAAAATTAATTTGGGTTTAAAGATTTTTTATATTATTTTTAAAATTATAAGTATATATATTATAATATATATAGAAGAAGAAGGCAATGGATCCCATGGATCTGGAATTACAGGCAGTTTTGAGCCACCAAAATGGGTACTGGGGACTGAGCTCTTCGAAAGCAGTACAGTCTTGTAGCCACTGAGCCAGCTCTCCAGTCTATGCATCAGGTTTTACATATTTCTTTTCATACCACCATGGAGGTCTCAAAGCTGTTGCCTGCTTGATCAAATGTCTTCATTACTATATTATATCAGTTCCTCTACATAGTGCATAAGTAGAAATTAAAGCCTATTTTGTTTTCTCCTAACACAGATGGAAATATCTCTAGCTATAAATATTTCTGAAAGATACTCTCAATCTATCTTATGGAGTGTTTCCTTAGAAACAGATCCAGACTTTAGCAGATAGTATTCAGCCAAGGATCTGTTTTTTTCAGGATGAGAAGAGAAAGTTTTTACTTCTTTAATGTAACTTCCAGGCCATTTATATGTGTTGTTTTAGTTTCACATTTTACTTATTCTCTATATTCTGGATTAATTGTTCTAAGATTTTTCAAACCGGACTCTTCAGTTCTGCTCACTGTGGTACTTGGCATCTCTATGAAGTCTTCCATACTGCTAACCTTGCTAAGGACATGCAAAATTTCATTTCATTCCTTCAGATAAATAATAAATCAAACCTTCTGTTTCCTGAGTAAGTTCTGCATGACAGGGTGACCTATGCACTAAGCAGGCCACTATAGCTGCTGCTTTTGAGTTTTTGAATGAGGATTCTGTATAGTTTCCTTTACTACACATACAAATACATAACAGAAAACACCGACATACAGAGGCTTCAGGCAACAGAACTTAACTCATCTTCCTCAGACATTAGGCAATAATTCCCAACAAGTATGCTTAAAGGAAATTTCTGAAGTATCAATTTTAATCACCTACCTCATGCCCCATTTTCTACTGATCATAAATAAAG
The DNA here is from genome assembly GCA_021653895.1 of Mastomys natalensis. Classification (NCBI taxonomy): domain Eukaryota; kingdom Metazoa; phylum Chordata; class Mammalia; order Rodentia; family Muridae; genus Mastomys; species Mastomys natalensis. The sequence continues at coordinate 374,888 of JAJTUV010001350.1, forward strand.
CTAGTGCTCACACACTTTGGGTGTGGTATAATGATAGTAAATATTTGTTTGTTTATCCATCCGGCTCCCAATAGTCCAGGTACCTGTGTGTTTCTCTGTCTCCTCTCATCCTTACTCCTAGCTTAGCTAATAGGCTAACTAAGCAGCTGTGGTGGTTTAAATGAGAATGATCTACACAGAGTCATATGTTTGAAAACTTGATCCCCAGTTGGTGGAACTGTTTAAAAAGGATCGGGGTGCATGATCTCATTGGAGGAGGTGTGCCACTGGGTGTAGACTTCAAGTTTTCAGAAGACTGGCTTCATTCCCAGTGTGCACTCTGCTTTCTGCTTGGGGTTTGAAGAACAGCACTCTGCTGTTCTTATTGATATGCCTCTGCTCTGCCATCATGGAGTCTAACCTGATGGAATTGTAAGACCATTAAACATTTTCTTTTCTAAGTCATGGTATTTTATCACAGCAATAAAAAAAGTAACTAAGACAGCAGTCAATGAGACAAACAGACCAATGGATGCTTTTGTGCCATGAACCTCTGCTACTCTTTCAAGTGAGAGAAACATTTTTAAAGATGACATAGCGAGCTGGGCAGTGGTGGCACATGCCTTTAATCCCAGCACTTGGGAGGCAGAGGCAGGCGGATTTCTCAGTTCGAGGCCAGCCTGGTCTACAGAGTGAGTTCCTGGATAGCCAGAACTACACAGAGAAACCCTGTCTCGAAAAACCAAAAAACCAAAAAACCAAAAAAAAAAAAAAAAAAAAAAAAAAAAAAAAAAAAAAAAAAGATGACATAGTGGCAAGCTAGAAGCCTCTTCTGATAATGTTTCCTGGCCAGGACTGCTGACTCTGTCATGTGAGAAAGTAGTCTTTTTCTTCTTAAGGACTCCTTTGGCTCTTCTATGTCAACTTTCCTGTCACATGCTACGAAAACTATTTTATCCCTGATTCTATTAACATTTCGATGTCTTTCTAATCTTATCAGCTTCATGGAGACTTGAAGGATACAACCATTCTGCTACAATCACCAGGGGGGAAATCATTAATAGTTTGAAAACCCAAACTAAGCTTTATCAGCAAATGCCCAATGTACATGGATCCCTAAGTGACAATGTTGCCTAAAGCAGAGAATCAATGAATATGAGATGGGAACAGCGCCCTCTGGAGCGGGTAAGTGGTCCTTTCCCTCCATCCCCCACCCCTTTTTTTTTTAAATTAGTCATTCCATTCGTTTACAGCTCAACGATATCCCACTTCCCGGTTACCCTTCCACCAATCCCCCAACCCACATCTGCCCTCCCCTCCTTTGCCTGTATGAGAGTATTCCCCCACCCATCCACACTCTCTCGCCCCACTGCTCCAGCATCCCCCAACGCTGGGGCATCAAACCTCCATGGTACCAAGGGCCTCCCCTCCCATTGCTGTCAGGCAAGGCTATCCTCTGTTACATATGTATCTGGAGCCATGGATCCCTCCAGGTACACTCCTTGGTTGGTGGTCTAGTCTCTGGGAGAAGCGGGTGGTCAGGCCAGCCTATGTTGTTCTTCCAACGGGGTTGTGATCCCCCTCTGCTCCTCCAGTCCTTCCACCAGTTCTCCCCCAGGTTCCCTGAGCTCAATTTGATGGTTGGCTCCAAGTGTCTACATTTGTATTTGTCAGTTGCTGGCTGGATCTCCCAAGGAACCACCACACTAGGTTCCTGTCAGCAAGCACCTCTTGACCAGAGCAGCAGTGTTGGGTTTGGTGTCTTCAGACCGGATTGATCCCTAGATGGGGCGGTCCCCAGATGGCCCTTCCTTCAGTCTCTGTTCCAATTTTTGTCCCTGTTCTTCCTTTGGACAGGAACATTTCTGGGTTAAAAACTTTGAGACGGGTAGGTGACCCCATCCCTTGACCAGGAGCCATGCCTATCTAAGTGGGTGGCCTTAACAGATTCTATCTCCCCCTTCTCTGCGCATTTTGACTAAGGTCATCCCCATTGCATCCTGGGAGTCTCACGTTTCCCTGATGTCCAGGAACCTCCAGTGGCTATCCCCAGTTCCTCATCCCCATGATACATATTTTTGTTAAATTTCCTGACCCTCTGCACCTTTCTCACATTTCCTCCAGTTCCTGATATAGCCCCCTTTATTTTCTCCCCTTTCTCTCTCGCTCCCAGGTCTCCCTCTCCCTCCACCTCCCACTATAGTCCTGTTCCCCCTCATTGCAGGACTGAAGCATCCACACCCTGGTCTTCCTTCCTTCTACACTCCATATGGTCTGTGGGTTGTATCATGGGCATTGTGAGCTTTAGGGTTAATATTCACTTATTAGTGAGTACACACCATGTGTGTTCTTTTGTGTCTGGGTTTCCTCACTCAGGATGAGATTGTCTAGTTCCATCCATTTGTCTGTGAATTTCATGAAGTCATTGTTTTTAATAGCTGAGTAACAGATGTACCACATTTTCTGTATCCATTCCTCTGTTGAGGGACATCTGTGTTATTTCCAGCTTCTGGCTATTATAAATAAGGCTGCTATGAAAATAATGGAGCAGATCAATGAAATAGAATTGAAGACTCAGAAATGAACCCACACACCTATGGTCACTTGATCTTTGACAAAGAAGATAAAACCATCCAGTGGAAAAAAGACAGCATTTTCAACAAATAGTGCTAGTTCAACTGGAGGTCAGCATGTAGAAGAATGCAAATTGATCCATTCTTATCTCCTTGTACAAAGCTCAAGTCCAGATGGATCAAGGACCTCCACATAAAACCAGATATGCTGAATCTAATACAAAAGAAAATGGGGGAAGAGCCTTGAACACATAGGCACGGGGGAAATTTCCTGAACAGAACACCCTCCATCCCTTCTTACTCCTTTCTTCTCTCTTGTCTTCACTTCCAGCAAAGGTTCTTAAGGGTTCTACGAGTGAACACAAGACCTGGAGATAGAAGGATGCTCGCAGAGAGTCAAATGCATCTTCTGCATTTGCAGAACAGAGTTCAAGAGATGTCCAGAGTGGTAGAACAGAGGTTATCAACTGTGACCCTTGAGTTACCTGCAATCATTTGCCTGGGGCACCTTTGTAAAACACATATTTTTAAAAGCCATTCTAGACTACAACATCAAGATTGCTGATAGTTCATCCCCAGGAATCCAAATATTTAACCAGCCTTCCAAGTGAATCTTGCTTTCTAGTGTGATTGCCGTAGCAGGGGTGGCAACAGCAGTAGCATGTTAGGGCATGTGAGGCCTAGCTTCAGGCATAGACCAGAGTCAGTATCTGTATTTCGTCAAGAAACATCTCTCTCATCTGAGAGCCATTTACAGAGACAGAGGAGGAGCACTGGTTTTCAGATTCATTGCAGCAGCAGAGGCTCTGAGTTTTCCACCACGTGAATGCATCAGGGCAGACAGCAGCTGTCCCAGAAGGGACTCCCTGCTGTGCCCAGACCACCTGCTGCCTGTGTCCTTGGTAAGTATTTGCAATCGCGAGCCCAGGGACTGAGTTTGGGGTTGCTTTGTTTTGAATCACACATAACCTGGTATTCTTCTGAATAATTTTTGACAATGACAGGAAGGAAGCCTGCTGGAGCCTATGCACCTCCCATAATCATAAACTCTTGTTATGCCTCGGACTTCTGTCCTGTCTTTTGGCACAAAATGTGGGGTTGGGAGGAACTAAAATCTTCAGGAATAAAGAAAGATACATAATACTTTGTTGCAAAATAAAAACTAGGGCTGGTGAGATGCATCAGTGGAGAGATGCATTTTTGCACAAGGCTGGCAACTTGAGTTTGATCCCCAAATCCTACAAGGTTCCAGGACAGAAACCAATTCAAAAAGTTGTCATGGGATTTCTACACAAATAGCTTGACATGTACACACCTGTACTTAAGACATACATGTACACACATGCGCGCACGCACGTGCACACACACACACACAGAGAGAGAGAGACTATTCTTCAAAAAAAAAACCAGCTTCAAACATCCATAATGAACAAAGGATCGATGTTTTAAATAAAGGCGAGAGCAGCTTTACTGATTTTTACTTTTACTCCAGACTTGACAGTGATGAAGGATGACTCAGTTACCAATTCTGTATTTAAGGTTTTGGCATTTTATTTTATTCACAATAACCTTGTTTTTACTCCTAGGTGGATTGATTATTGGATAATTCAGCATATGTCTCTCTAAAGTTTTATACCACAGGCATAAGCCTCATTTCTCTGAGCTTAGTCTACTCCTGTTCTCTTTCCTCACAGTGTCTAACAATCCAGATTCCCAGAATCATTATTGGATGCTTGAAATTTTCATAGGTGCTTCCAATTTGCTTATTCAAATTTTCTTCTTTAATTTTCTTCAAGACAAACACAATGTCGATTAATCCAGACCCTGTTAAGAGACTGTGCTAGCTCTAAATGTGGCTTCATCCTTTAGAGAGGGTGATCTTGGGTGAGCTGTTTGTCCCCTCTCCGTCACTGTCACTTATAAAACAAGACTAATGGAGCACTTCAGGGAGACTCAGTGTGATGTCCCATGTAAGGTACAGCCCAACATCTGATGTGTAGCAGTAACAGTCAGCTCTGATCGTATAGTAATGCTGATATTACTGCCCAGTCTTGTGGGGTTTGCTTTGAAAGACTTTAAGTCACTGATACACTCAAACCAATGTTTGTCACATTGGCTTTCTTTTCGTCTTCATCTTAAACTACGCCTGAAGCTGCTGACATCCTAGCATTCCCTCACTTTCCCCAAAGATATAGCTTTGCTAAATGGTAAAGAAGGCTCTACACACAGCAAACGTTAACAGCCATTATTTTGAAAGCTTCTTTCCTTCTTCCTTCCTTCCTTCCTTCCTTCCTTCCTTCCTTCCTTCCTTCCTTCCTTCCTTCCTTCCTGTGTATGTTCCTGTGCATACGTGGACATGTGTACACACATGTGTGGAGTCCAGGACACTCTTGAATGTCATCCTCGGGAATATTATCTACTTCCTTCCAGAAGAACTCTCTCATTGGCACGGATCTCACCAGTTAGCCTAGACTAAGCGGCCAGTGAGCCTCAGGGAGCCTCCTGTCTCACTTGCCAGTGCTCAGATGGGAAGTTTATGACTGCACTTTCTTATTTAAGCAAATTCTGGGGATCAAACTCATATGTCCACATGTTTGTGAGACAAAGGCCTTATAGGCTGAGCCCTGTCCCCATCCAGATTCTGCTGATTTTTAAAGAGCTTCCCTTCTCTTCTTAGAAAAAAAATAAATGGTATGGAAATGTCAAACAAAAGTAAAGACTTCAACACAGCGTAAGGCCCCTCCCACCTGTCACTCAGCCGCAATGGCCCCTCCTACCTGCCACTCAGCCTCAAAGATTATCACCACTTTTTCAGCCCTTTTATCTCCCTTCTGCTCCACCCACTCTCATATTGTTCTAGAATTTAAATAAAACACCGCATACTTTAGAATATGAAAGCTGCTTGAACCTAAGTTTTTGAAAAACAGTGGTTTTTTTTTTTTTTTTTTCCTAATGAAGATGCAATCCCAGAGGTAGGTATGCACAGTGGTTTTACTATTATAATGTGATATTAGCACAGGTCACGTATGCAGAACACAAGGGAGTTAGAAACTGGAATCAAGTCTGAGATCATATGAATCAGGTGCCAAGGGTACTAGAAGGTGTGGTGTGTATGTTTTATGTCTCTAACACTGGACCACCTTAACAGAAGCAAATACATCTTACTTTAATGAGGATCTCATTGCCACCATAATCCATAGTGTCTGCCACAGGGCACCTTAAGTTAGAGCTGAAGAATTCTGCACGTGAAGTAATTCAAGGCTAGATCAAACACCTCTACATAAGAATACACAAAGAGGCACAGACACACCCACCCACAGTGCATGGTCCAGCTGGGTGTGAGTGGCTGGGACACCGCGGCCTCTTTAGCCTCGTTCACCTTTAAAATGCATCAGCCTGAACCTTATGGGACGATAGAGCATCGTTCTGTTGGCTTTAACTGCGCCTATGGCTTATTAACACTCCTTCTGCCATCTATCCTCCCTAACAGTGAGCCCATGGTTAACACATACAGAGCCTCACACAGGGAAGCCCTCTGCTCACCACTAGTGTTTGAGAGACAAGAATGAACATCTTGGTGGTAGAAAATCTTTCACTCAAAGCAGAAGCTGAATTTCAATATAATATTGACTGTGTTACATAATCAGGCACTCGAGCACACGTAACTGAAATACTGAGTTGTTAACTCTAACATAGTTAGTACAAGGTCTGTATGAGGGAAAAGAGGCTCTGATGCAAGACAGCTGTGTGGTACGAAGTTAATATTGATACGTTGTCATTCTTATGCCAGAAATGGTGGCTGACACCTATAAACACATCCTATAGGAAACCATGGGTTCAGGCCCAGCCTCAGATACATAGTGACGGTCTAAAGACAGCCAAAGGCCGGGATCTATGTAGCTCAGAGACGGATGGATAGCTTGCTTGCCTAAGCTATATAAGAGTATGGGTGTGATCCTCAACACAGGGAATGGAAGGGGAGGATTCTTTCAACTACAGATGTTCCTTGATTCATAAATTAAAGTGATCGTAGGCTGAAATGCATTTAGCAATTTAAAACACTTAACCAAACATCATAGCTTACATACATATATATAGCATATACATTATGGAGTATAGGTTGTTTGCCCTGATGATCACATGGCTATCTGGGAGCTGTGACTGCTGAACCCCAGGTTCATGAACAAGGACTATAACTCCTATTTCTAGCCTAGGAAAGAACAAGAATCAACATATGTGTATCGTGTTTGCACCATTGTAAAGTTAAAAATAATCATAACTCTGGGACCATAAGAAGACTTACAGATTCAACACAACCCTAGCCAAAAATCCCACTAAGCTATTTTGCAGACATTGACAGGTTTGTTCTATCGTCCTTATGGGAAAAAGTTCCAGAAAAACTATCCATCATCATCATTGTAATAATACTAATACTAATATTAATACTACTAATGATACCTGACATTCCAAGACTTACCATAAAGCTGTTGTGACCAACACAGCTGAAAAAGAATAGAGAGATAGATCAAGGGGAAAAATGGAGAACCCAGAAACAGCCTCACAGTTACAGCAACTGCAATCTAATGAAAGGGGAACACAGAATGTTTTTAACACATGGGATACTGCACCACTGGACACGCACAAATCAAACAACAACAACAAAGAACCTACACAGAGATCAAGAAAGTAATTGAAAATGGGTACCAGACCAGATGGAAAACACAACACTGGAACACTTCTATGGTACTAGACCCAGATGGAAAACACAACACCGGAACACTTCATGGGTACCAGACCCAGATGGAAAACGCAACACCGGAACACTTCCATGGGTACCAGACCCAGATGGAAAACGCAACACCGGAACACTTCCATGGGTACTAGACCCAGATGGAAAACGCAACACCAGAACACTTCCATGGGTACCAGACCAGATGGAAAATACAACACTGAACACTTCCATGGTACCAGACCCAGATGGAAAACGCAACACCGGAACACTTCCATGGGTACTAGACCCAGATGGAAAACGCAACACTGGAGCACTTTCAGGAGGTAACTGAAGTGCTCACTGCAGCAGCACAGACACTAAGCTGGCATTGGAACAGTAGGGACATCAGCATGGCCCCTGGGCAGCAATGACATGTCAACACGTGCAATGTTCCACGTTTTTCACACTCGTGTACATAATCCTCACCACCACCTAAGAGTAACCAGTGGAAAAAAAATGATACTCTGTGTTTCATTAGCAATTAGTTATTTTTCCAAGATGTTGTTAAGAGATGAAAAACACTCTCATAGACTGGGAGATAACAAGAAAAGGCTTGCCCAATAACCAGCTTTCTTGATACTCCTGCACTTTTGCCTCTGTGGGCCCTTCTGCCTGGAGTGCTGGAGGCTAGCACACACCGCTGTTCCTCCATACACGCTCCACTGCCCATCTTTACCCAGTATCTCTTCTGACATAATTAATTTGTATTTTAATGTCTCCCTTCTTCTCCTACTCATCCTTTTGATCTGTAGCTCTTATTATCATCCAACACACTATTTTGTTTCTTGAATACTAGGTGCCAACTAAATATTTATTGAATGAATACCAATACCTTCAATGACAAAATCCTTCCTGTTGTTTCTATAGAAACACCTATACTACCTTTTAAAATAATTCACTCTTTATAGTTTTAACAGACATGGAAGCATTTCTAGTGGAGCTGAATCTAAATAAACAGCACACAGGTATGATATGGAAGGAACAGCAGACATGGATTCTCATGCTCCTGAACAATTTCTGAGGATCAACACAGTAGAAATTGCAATCCAGAGTCATGTGTTTTCATATTTTCCCTATTAAGTTTATACTGCAACATCTTTCATAGTGAAAGACAGCAATACGCCTAATATCGTTTCAAATCAAAGAACGGGCATTGTCTTTTACAGTGTGATTTAACATGAAAGCAAGAAGCCTTGCCCCTTTCTGTTGTTGCCGAGTAACTGGCTCCATCAGCTGAGTTCATACTGCCATCTAGAGGTCACATCTGAGCACTGCACAAAGGCGGTGGTGCATTTCAGAGCCTGCCAGAGTGATTAAAAATAAAATAACTGAAACGCTTAAATATATCAAAAAGATATATAATTTCTTCTTAGATATCTGTTGCTGGAAATTTAAGCAGAACAAGAGAATACAGAAAATATTGACTGTGTCTAGTAGATGCCAGACAGCAAACAAATGTGTGCCTTGTATCCACTCACTGAACCTTCACTGTAAGAGAGAGGGACTGTTACCATTTCCAGCACAGCTGAGAAGAAGGCACAAAATAATTAGCCATGTGTCTTCACGTTGCTTAACTAGTTTGGGGGCATTGGAACTTGAACCCAAGTCTGTATAACCGTAAGTTTCCAGGTCCAGGGCTCTCAGAGATGGATCCATTTCTCATTATTTCAGGAGTTCCCAGAAAGGAGTGGGGGTGGGGGATGTCAGTGGAGATTCTTGCAGTGTTTGAGCATTATTGATAATCTCCACTAGTAGCAAAGATCCATATATCTTCCTCTATAAGCACTGAAGATATATGTATATGTGTATGTGTATATGTGTATATGTATATTTTAAATAATGGTAGTTGAAAGATAGCCTGGTGGTAGAGACAGGAATGTATCAGAAATACTGTCTTTCATTAAGTCTGTGGTCTGTTTTTTAAATGTCTCAATGGGCCAACCCTAGCAGGGACCTGAAGAACGATTTATCCACAGCCTACATTTGTGAAAGGTTTCCTCTATAATATCAAAGGACAAAGACTGGCATCATAGAGTGTGCTGGCTAATCTTATGTCAACCCAACACACAAACTAGAGTTATCTGAAAGGAGGGAATCTCAGTTGAGAAAATGCCTCCTAATTAGCGATTGGTCAGGAGGACCCAGTTTATTAGGACCCAGTCGTGCCATCTCTGGGCTGGTGGTCTTGGGTTCTAAGGAAAGCAAGCTGAGCAAGCCACGAAGGGCAAGTCGTTACATAGCCCCTTTCCATCAGGTCCTACAGCCAGGTCCCTGCCCTGACTTCTTCAACGATGAACAGCAGTGTGGAAATGCAAGCCCTTTCTTCCCCAACTTGCTCTTTGGTCATGGTGTCTTGTTGCAGCAGTAGAAACCCTAAGACACACATTTCTAGCTTTTTAGCTGATATCTCAGTCACAGTGGTTTTATGACTAAATGTCTCTCCAATAGCATAACTATACAATGCTTTGCTTTATCAAGAAAGTATTAATTCGCTGAATACCCATGTTATATTTCAATCATCATAGTTATACTTTCCCATTAAACTGTACTGTTAATTTGCATATGAGGTATATGTATGTGTGGCAGAGCCACAGTTTAATGTCAGATGTCTTCTTCTGTCATTTCCCATGTTATTCTGAGACAAGATCTTTCACTGAGTTTGAAACTAGCTGTTTCAGCCAGGCTAGGTGGCCAGTGAGCTAGGGAAATCCTTTTCTCTGCTCACCCATCGCTGGGGTTACAGGTTGAACCACGACACCTTGGTTATATGTGAATGCTGGGGACCCAAACAGACCTCACACTTACACAGCAAGACTCTACCCACTGAGAAATCTTCCCTGCCTGTATTAAAATATTTTTAATAAGCTAAGGGCCTCCAAAGATGGAAGGACCTTAGGTTTCCAATGCCCTTTAAAAGCCCAAGATGAACCGGCCTGTAATGCTGTAACTGCTCTTAGAACATCTGCCTAAGACAGTGTTAACTTTTGTTTCAAGCGTCTTTTTTTTTTCCTCAGCTCTTCTTTGGTCTTGTAAGCTTCTTTAAGCCATTGGCTCTCAACCTTTCGATCCTTTAATACAGTTCCTCGTGTTGTAGTGACCCTTCGCCATAAAACTGTGATGTTGCTATGTCATAACTAATTTCGCTACTGTTGTGTATCATAATGGAAATATCTGTGTTTTCTGAGGGTCGTAGGTGATCCTTCTGAAAGGGTTGTTCCACCCCTAGAGGGGTTTTGACCCTCAGGCTGAGAGCCACTGCTCTACAAGATCAGCATAGCTTCTTTAAATCAAATAACCTTAACATGTAAAGGTTTGGCCAAAGAAAATAGCCGAGAAGAAGACAGCTGGCTTTTGGAAAGTGCCTGATTTGTGAGGGATCTCACCGAGAGTGTTTTGACCCTGGTGGTTCCCAGATGTGGCTAAAGAGACAGAGCTGACCTCACTGTTTCTCAGTGAAGAAATGCTCCGTAAGTGTCTCCTGTGAGTGACTACTCTCAACCTTAGGGGCATGCTTTTTATAGCAAGACTGAAAAGATGACTTTTGTTAAATGAAGGTTGTCAGAACTAAGGTTCCAAGAGGAAAAATGTGTGGATTTTTCAATCAGAATTGAATTTCCACCAGCAAACATCATCAGCCACGATACTCCCTTCTCTTGTTTCTAGTTTCATGTTTTAGAAACAACATCCACAAACACTGCAGACACTGCTTATATTTCATGTCTCCTTGTTTTCTTCTGTTACAAAGTCTTCAACTGAGCTGCTTATTTCTTGTCAACTTGACACAAGACCTTGGAAAACAGAACTTCAGTTGAAGGCTTGCTTCTGTCTGCTGGGCCTGTGGACATGTCTGTGGGGCATTTTCTTCATTGGCAGTTGATCTGGGAGACCCAGCCCACAATGGGCAGCACAACATCTGGGAAGATGGTTCTGACTTGTATACAAAAGCAACTTGAACAGTCATGGGGAGCCAACCAGTAAAGAACATTCCACTGTGATCTTTGCTTTTAAGTTCCTGGTTCCGGTCTCTGGAGTTGAGTTTTGCCTAGTAGTAGGCTGTTACTTGTGTCCTGAAATGAACACTTTCCTTCTAACTTGGTTTTGGGCATGGTTTTTGTCACAGCAACAGAGAAGCAAACTAGAACATCAGCTCAACCTGCTAATGATAAAGAGAGCCAGAGCCACTATCTGTCTACCAACTTGGGACAGGACAGAAGAGCTCTTAGAACTAAAGCTACCTGCCTTTCATTAGTGTACAGTAATCTGTGTGTTTGTTTTCTCACCAGTGTGCTTGAGTCCAACAAAAGCAACTTTAAAAGAGGGATTTATTTTAAATGTGTTCTCAATGGCAAGAATGTGACTTCGGACTCTCACCGCTCAGTACACCATGTTGTGGAGAGGGAATGCTGGGCTCAGCTGGCTCTCTGCTCCTTTCTTTGTATCCAGTCTAAGATGAGAGTTCGTGGGATGCTGTTGCCCACGTTCAGGATTACTCTTCCTTCCTTTAATAAGCCTCTGTGGAAACACCTCACAGCCACATGCAGCCGTGGGACTCCTGGGTGACTCTACACCAGGCCCAGTTGACAATGGAGATTAACCATGACAGGCATTTTCTGGGAACCAGGTAGGGACACTTCTGAGCCTTCTGTGTATTTTCTCCTGGACGATGTAATCTGATGTTGTAACATCATTATTATTCACACGAGGAGCTGGGATATTGTGGGATCTGCGGTAGAAATTATGGAACTGAAAACCTGTCACTTTTACCTGATGTGATTGTTATTTTAATTATACACACACACACACACACACACAACCTATTAGTCTTATATTTTATTTTTCACAAAATGTTGGGATCATTCCAAAATCTAGATGCTTTCACTGATATAGCTAAAATTATTTATTTATTACACTGCTGCTGCTGTTACTACTACTACTATTTTGCTTAGATAATCCCAATTTTCTTCTTGGCTTTAAAAGCACAACCACCCATATGCCTTCCACAGTGCAGTTAGAGCCTGGCTAAGTAACATCATCTTTCTTATGTTATATAGATCAAACTGTTAACTACAAGCCTGTCTTAACTGCATAAAGACAGACAAGTTATTTACCTTCAGTTTCCACATCAGTGATATTAGGAGAACAATTATACTGAACACATACAGTGTGGAAGTGACAGACAGTGAGCGCTCGATGGGGTGCGTGCCACGGAGATAATGGGGGTGCATTTAGTAAGAGGAACTATTTACAGACTTGTAGAAAGGAGCTATTTAAAGAGTTGGAAGTATCCCAATGCTAAAAAACAAGAGAGTAATTACTCTTTAGGGGTAAAGGAGTGACAGGAGTGTAGATTCTTAATCCCAGAGAAAGCAGTCGTAGTTAAGAGTTGTGGTATAGCTGAAATTTCAGTAGTCATGTTTGTAGTTTGGTTGTAGTTGTGGTTGCTGTCGTTGTAGTTGTGGCTGTAGCTGTCACTGTAGGCAGACCCTTCTATAAAACAATACTACCGGCTCTTGGTGGCCCAGCACACCAAGATACCACACAGCTTGGTGGTGAAGCTGAAGAATCAAGCATTATGAAATTCCTCTTTCCCCTCCACCCAGTCTGCTGCCAATGATTCCCATTCAGCACACCAAAACTGAAGCACACTGGGATCCAGAGCAGGAAGAATGGTACAGACAGGAGCCTGAGGGGACATCAGAACTCCTTCTTCAGGATATGAAAGTCCTGCGCTCCTGCAGCAATACCAAAGATAAAAGGAAAAACATGCAGACTATAGGTCTTTACAGCACTATTAAGGTTTGTAATGGACAAAGAAGGCACAATGAATGGATGCCAAGAAGAATGGGCCCTTCATAGGTCTGCAAAGCTCTACAGTGTCTCACCCCCAGGCCATCTCAGACCTAACTGTCTAAGGACAGGGTCTGACACAGATGAAGGCGCACAGGGATGGGAGAAAAACAATGGAACCCCTAAGATTAGTAGGGTAGAAGGACTGAACTGAGAAATCCAGCTCCAGACCAAATGTTGTGTGTGATCTTTCAGCCCTGACCATAGGCAACCATAAGGCTTTGACTGGCAGCCTCTTTAGGGGAAGCCATCCTTCCCCAATTGATCATGGGATCCAGCCAGTGAATTGTCAGAAAGAAGTTATAGTGAAGAACTCAGCACCCCAACCCCCAAGTCAGCTATGCTCAGAACAGTTTTCAGTTTAACCTGAGATGCCCACATTTAAAGGTCTTCTTATTAAGGGTAAAGTAAGCCTCTTACTAGGGACTGAAGGGAACAAAAGATATTCAGGCTAATGTCAATCAAAAGAGATCAGGTGGCTGTTTGTGTTTAATAAAATAGTCTAAGAGTAAAAAGCTGTAATAAAGACAAAGACCATTACTCAATGATTAAGGGGTCAGCCCATCAAGAGGGTGGAACAGTTGTAAATACTGGAGCATCCAAGGAAATAATATAATAGTAAGGAACATGACGGAAGAAAACAATGCCAGAAGCAACAAGGAGCTTTTGATGGTGGACAGTTAAAACAGTTAAATAAATCAACAAAGAAGTATTGGACTTGAATCACTTGTTGACCAAATAGTCCTAAAAGATTAGAAAATTTCCATCAACACGAGATAACCATATGGAATACTTTATAGATTAGCCATGTATTAGGACTCAAAACAAATCTTAGTAAGTTGGAAAAGTTCAAAATCATATTTACTATGAAAATCAAAATCTTTTTTTAAAAAGGAGATTTTTATAAATTAACAAATAAGTGCATTTTTAACTCATGTTTCTAAACAGGCAATGAGTCAGGAATCATATTTATTTTAAATCTTAAAGAGGACACAAAGAAAGAGATTGGCATCTACTAAGGAACTTGAGAGTCAAAAAAACAGAATGCAGAATGCAAGGTCAAAGGTCAGAGGCAGAGGTGCCACTTCTAAAACAATTCTGTTTGTAGCTTCACGTCTCCAAAGCTGGCAGGACAGTGGAGGAGGAGAACAGCAAGACACTGAAAACCTTCTAGTCCAACTAATCCAATGCTCAAATCCTTCTGCACATTCCTGCTGTGGGATTTAAGACCCAGTATGTGTGGAGCCCTGGGTTTGATCTCCAGTAGCATAGTACATGGAGGATGAGGTGTTTAAGACTATCTTTGGCATCATAGCAAGTTAGAGGCCAACTTGGGCTACATAATTCTCTGCAAAAGAAAGAAAAAGAAAGAAAGAAAGAAAGGAAGGAAGGAAGGAAGGAAGGAAGGAAGGAAGGGAGAGAGAGAGAGAGAGAGAAGAGAGAGAGAGAGAGAGAGAGGGAGGGAGGGAGGGGAGGGGAAGGGAGAGAGAAAGAAAGGAAGGAAAAAGGGGAGAGAGAGAGAGAGAGAGAGAGAGAGAGAGAGAGAGAGAGAGAAAGAGAGAGAGAGAAAGGAGGGTGGCAGGGAGGACAGAAAAAAGGAGGGGGGAGATCAAGTCAAGAAAAATAATTTCATTTTGAGAGCATCAAAAAATATAAGGGTAATAAAAGTTCTATAAATTGAAAACTATTAAACACTGGTTAAAATGAATTAAAGGAAACATAAATGAATGGGGAGATATCTCAATCTCATGGTATTGTTGTACCACTCAAAGTAATTTTAAATTTAAATTCAAGCAACATTCCGAAGGCACTCATAGAATAAATTTCTTAATATGCATAAGGGAACATAAAACAGCCTGAGTAGTCAAACAGCTTTGAGGAAGAACAATAAACAGAATTAAGCTCTGGAAAAGAACGAGACCTTATTATTGCCACAAGTTGAAGACATCTCACTTCCTGTTTTGTAATTATCTCACAAAGCTGTAGTAATTAAAACATCATGGCACATAAAAATAGATGTATAGACTAGTGGAATTGAACAGAGGAATCAGCAATGAATCCAAGCATGCAGCCAAGATTGATAAGAGAAATATAGGGACAGATGAGCAGTGCACAGGAAATGGGATTTCAAAGGCTGAAGAATAAAACTGGACAGCCACCCTGCCTCTCAAACAAACGCCAACCCGGAATAGAGAAAGGGGTTCAAGTACCTTGTCTCTTGCCTATAGCAAGCAGCCTCCCTCCATGCTCTCCCAGCCCTACTTCATCACCCACAGTTGGCTCTAGAGACTGTTCCTTTAATTTATGGAAGCACATAAATTATTTAAAAATAATACACCAAATATAACAACATGGGAGGTTTTGCAAAAAATAAAAGGTTTGATGAGGATATTTGAGATATTGTGTTTTCAATTATTTACTGCGTTTCAAACGAAGTAAAATTACGAAGCTTCGGAGTAGCTATGACTGTGACTCTGTGACAGGTTACCGTAGGGGTATTTCTTTTGCATCATTGTGTTCCATATTAGTAAAATAAAATAAAATGAGCTTAAGTCACTGGTTGAGAGTTCATGTAGAATGAGCCAAACTGCCAAAGACCAGTCTTGGTGTGGGGAGGGCTTCTGAGAGGAGGAGTGTCTGGGAACGATGAAAGGAAGGACTGGAAATCCAATCATGGGTTCAAGCTGGTGGCCTGGGTTCTGTTGAGATGGCTTTCCAATCCCCCCACCCTCTTTCTCTTTCTCTCACTCTGTGTGTGTGTGTGTGTGTGTATGTGTGTGTGTGTCTCTGTATGTGTGTGTCTGTGTGTGTCTGTGTGTGTCTGTGTGTGTGTGTGTGTGTGTGTGTCTCTGTGTCTGTGTGTCTGTGTTCTGCTCTAACAGGTTTTTCTTTCCCGCTATTCTAAAACCTCTCTGGTTAAGGCAGGTCTCCCTGCTAGAACTTTTCCCTGTAAAAATTGGAAAAGTTCTCTGGATAGCTGCTATAAATAATTATTGGATCTTTCTACCAAGTCAAAAATCCTGTTAGAAAAATCTTATTGACGTGCTGCTTTTGCTCTCCAGACAGTTCAGCTCTCTCTAGAGAAAATTCTATAAAAAGAGCTGCTTTTGTTTTCTGCTAGCTCATCTCATGCAGACCAAAAGCCCAGGTGTTTTATTTACATATCAATTCAGTCCTTTACTCCAGGTTTTCTTTTGATTATGAGTCAGCCCTTCGACTGTTAAAGCAAAAGAATTCAGAGGTCTGCCTGCCTCTGTTTAAGCACAGTGTATCATCCCCACCTCCCCCAGCCCCTGCCCTGAAATTACCACTTCCACCAAGCCTGGGCCTAACCCTGCTGTTTTAGGCTGATCCTGAACTCAGGAATCCATCTCCCTGAGTAAGCATAAACAAAGAATTTAGCTGGGTGGGAGCTTCTGCGGTCACCACTCCCTAAATCTCTTTATCTCCTTCCTTAGTAATTTTCTAACAAGTTGGCTCACAGTGTGGCTGCTTTTTTTCCTTTAGATTCGTGAAGCCCCTCATATCATCCATATTGCATCTTTATATTTTGCACAGTTGAGAAATTATGTATTTTCGAACTCATGTATTTAGAACTCTTTCCTTAAGGGCTGTCCTGAAGGTCCCAGTGTTACCATTTTGCTGAGACATAGCCCCACCCTGGACTCTAGGACTCCTGCTGTTTCTAATCATTATGGAGTCTCAAACTGGGGAAGAGTCCTCCACTGCTAGTACTGGTTCCAGAAATATGTTCATTATTACACAAGCCTTACACCCACTGTAGCCATCGACACTTCGGAGGCTCACATTGGGGCCCTGTCCCTGTGTCACTCTGTCCCCACCAAGCCCACGCTGGACTTGGCATGAAACCATGAAAAAATGCCCTGGGTGAAATCTCCTTCCTGGCAGAACATTTGGAAAATGATCATTCTTTAAGTTTATTTTTTTAACTTTTGGAAGTAACTAAACAGAAGTGTACCCCAAGCAAGACCACAGACACAGCAGGTGTTGATGGGAAGGCAGAAATCAGCGAGTAATTGCTAGAAGAACTTACATGAAAACGCCCAAATGAAATCACAGGTAGGTACGACGGGTGACTTTCTTCTGATCTCTCTCGCCTTATGCACTAAACGCATCTGCATAAGCCCATGAAAAGGTCCACATTTAGACTCTAGTCTAGAGTCAACTGAAAATTAACAGGGGGCACTTCTAAAATGAATGTCATATTTAGCGATAAGAAAGATTATATTTGTGATTTATTATTTATTCAGATTTTTCATGAGTTGGGATCTGATTGGGATTTTCAGCCTCCATCCTATGCCAATAAATTACTGCAGTATTTATAGTTATATTTGTGTTTAAGAGATTGCGGGGCTGGAGAGAGGATCCTCAGTAAAGGCCCTAGCCACCAAGCCTGATGACCTACGTTCAGTTCCTAAGCCCTTTCTGGTAGAAGGAAGAAGCTGACTCCCACAAGCTGTCCTCTGACTTCTGCATGCACACAATAGCAGCACATGCATACGTCTTCACACACATAATAGTTAAATATATAAATACATAAGTGTAATAAAAATTTTGATGCCGGGCGGTGGTGGTGCACGCCTTTAATCCCAGCACTTGGGAGGCAGAGGCAGGTGGATTTCTGAGTTCGAGGCCAGCCTGGTCTACAGAGTGAGTTCCAGGACAGCCAGGGCTATACAGAGAAACCCTGTCTCGAAAAACCAAAAAAAAAAAAAAAAAAAGAAAAAAATAGAAAAAAAAATTTTGATGAAACAAAATACTGTCAGTTCTGTGGCTTTGTTTGCTAAGTTTCCTCTATGAATAGTATTCATAGACTTATCTGCCACAAAGTCAGCAAATCCAATGGTGTTTAATCTGACGAAAACAAGATAGAATCCTTCCTTGTACATCTATCCCTCTGTAGATGAAGAACACTGCTAGCAGCAGACTGAAGATGAGAAGCCCAGTAACTAAGAAGAATCGAAACATATAAATCTTAGTTTATTTCTAAAAAGAAATTAAGGGATAGAATCAAGGCAAGAGAAAAGAAAAGAAGCAAAAGAAGGAAGGGAAAGAGGGAGGGAGAGAGGAAGGGAGGGGCAGAGCGAGGGAACAAGGAAGGGAGGGAGAGAGGGAGGGAAGGAAGAAAGGAGGGAGGGAGAGAGTGAGGGAGGAAGAGAGGGAGGGAGGAAGGGAGAGAGGGAGGGAGGAAGAAAGGGAGGGAGGAAGGGAGAGAGGGAGGGAGGGAAGGAAGGAGGGAGGGAGAGAGGAAGGAGGAGTTAATAGTTTTCTGAGAGCATCTGGGATGCTGCCCACTAAAGTGACATTCATCCTTTACACAGTC
Source organism: Mastomys natalensis (assembly GCA_021653895.1). Taxonomy (NCBI): domain Eukaryota; kingdom Metazoa; phylum Chordata; class Mammalia; order Rodentia; family Muridae; genus Mastomys; species Mastomys natalensis. Next base: position 393,402 of record JAJTUV010001350.1, read on the forward strand.
CCCCACCAACAGCTTGTGTGGTGGCTCCTCCCACTCTCTGACAGTTATTTTCTGGTGTTTTCAGCTGAAGCACCTCTTTGGGAAGCCCTGTGACTGACCTGTTACTTCATTTCTCGCTCTTCAAGCATTTGGTTGCATCTCATATTTGAAGTGTGCACGTCCGTCTTGTCTTCACTACATCTGAAGCTAGAATGTTCTGTTTTGTTGTCTTTTCCCTCCCTCCTTTAATTGTGAGTCCAGCTGTCTGTTTGACATAATGCAGTGGGCAAATTCCGTCTGGAAGTTCTGGATGCCAATTTGTAAGCCGACCGGGGCATTCTGATACCTCCACTTGCAGAGAAAATATGTGTGTTTCTTTTCTAAAAGCTGAAAGTTCCATTCATTACTCTATATTTTATTAACCAATTGCTTTGAATTATTTATTAACCAAATGCCTTTAATGATACAATCCATGTTTTCATAATGTAATGTACTTGCTCAGCATTCATTTATTTATTATTCATTTATTATTTATTTAACTATTGCGTGTATGGAGACATGTGTGCGTGTGCGCATGTGCTGCAACTTAATGCATGCCCACTTTAGTATCATGGGAGAAGTTAATGCTACAACAGAAAAAAGGGTAGAAGACTATTTGTCCACGGAGAATACAGCTGTATAGGATATGGGGATGGAGATGGATAGATCACTAAACCAATTATTAGAAGTAACCCACTCTTGGCATTTCTCTATAGTACCTCATATAAGACAGACATTACATCAAGGGCTTTTCATATAGGCTGTGGCTATTTAAATGGGCATCATGGTTGAATATGCTTTGTACACCCCATTCTCAGCCTGTAGTACTATTTTGAAGACTGGAACTATTAGGAGATATAGTCTGGAAGGTAGCTATAGGGTGTACCTACTGTAAACCCTGAGAAGGATTGTACTTGCTTCTGGTTCTGACCTAACTCTTTCTGCTTCATCGTCTACTGTAACATGAGCAAGCTCATGTCACACAGGCCTGCTGCCACAGGCTGACCCATGACCCTGCCTTGCTTCCAACAATGAACTGAAATCTTCCTGAAGCCTTGGCCAAAGTCTGTCTGTCAGATATTTTGCAAAAATGACCAAAACAAAGGAGTATTACATAAACATTTCCTCAAATGGTACTTATACATAATGCCTGTTATAATTATTATGCTGGACTATAGGATTTTCAGCAGTTTCTAAATGTCATGTGTTATATAGTGCCCTGTCCAGCAGGGCAGTAAACAGGATCCCGGGGAGATCACCTGAAAGAGAGAATGCAGGAAACAGGCGAATGCAAAGAATGACAATTTGTCTATAGTCTGATCAAATTGTTATTTTTACTTTTTCACACAGGGGTTATAAACACATAAAGGTAGGATGTGGGGAAGGGGATGACGCAGGAGCATAGGTGTTCAGGGGGAGTACAGATATCTTCCAGAACAGGGTATTAGCTGGGTTCAGGGAACAGGTCACTATGACTCTGCCTATGATTCACTTGTCCTTATCTAAGTTGGTACTGTCCGCCAAGGCTACCCAAGATCTATGACTATCCACAAGACCTATGACTAATTGTTCTCATCCAGGTTGGTAAATTTCCACCAAAGCTGCCTGTTTACAATATCTTATAGCTATCTGTTTCAGTGTTTTTCCACAGAGACCAAGACTTTGTGTTAGCAGGCTGACTTAGGCCTATTGCTGATTTTAGGCCTTCATTGTATAAGCGAGGCTGCCCCTGACAATATAGCTGATGTTTAAGCAACCTTAGTAAGATAAAAAGCTTTAGAAAAAAAGTTTAAATTACTGTAGGATTTTTTTTATTTGAAAATTGCTTCAAATATAAAAGTTTTATGTGCTTTGCTATAGCCCCCAAATTTTGAAAACAGAGACTTACGACCATGTGTTCCAACTAACTGCCAACAAATGCACTTGTAGAAAAATCAAGATTTGGTGAAGAAAACTTGGAAGAAATGGATAGTTGATGTTTAGTATATATTTTTGACCTTGTAAGAAACTTTTAGAATAAGGGGAAATTTATGAGAGTGTCTTCATTTTCTGTGTTAACAATTTTTTGTTTGACTTTGCGGGGTAGTGGCAAATCCCAAACATTGTATGTCACTGATCCAGTTTTCTTGAGCTTTTATGTTATCTAGTTCACTGACAGGACCCTATGTGGGGGATTTGTTTAGACACGACAGTGCGTATTTCTAAAGTTTGTGATGATACATACAATTGTGACTGTGTGAACGGTCTGAGAGACAATCTCCTCGAGATCTTGTTTCTGAAACAGCTTTGACAAGAGCAGATGTCTACAGACAGCAGACTGGCCTTGTAATAGCACGCTCAAGCCATTGAGCATGAGTTCAGAGAAGTGTCCTGTCTCATTACCAGCTTCCACTGGAAAAGTCATTGCCAAATGCAGCCTGGTCCACAAAACTCACTAAAGACTTACTTCCAGTGGCAGGAAGAAGAGTTATGTGCCTGGTCTTGTCTCTGCATAATCTTTTCCTGGGATGACTGGACTGTCAGGAATGGCCTGCTCATTCTTGTCATCTTTGCCTCACTTGGCCCCACTATGGGCTAATAGTTTTTCAAACAGCTCCTTCTAACCTTATATACTGGAGGAACTTTCTATAGTCTGGGTCTTCAGTGTCAAGCATACTGTGAAATAAAAGAGCACAGAAGCTAGGATTAGAAACTTGAGCCCAACAAAAAACTTTCCCCTAGAAACTCTAGGTGCTCAGTTTTCTTATACTCAACTAATAGGGTGACTCAGAGAAACAAATAAAAAGCTTATCAAACTGCATTTAAACTATGTCATTCTGTGAATGTTCTCCTTAATAAGAGATAAGCAATACTGCTGTTTCTGAAGAAGAAAATGATAACATTAGAATTACTTTGGTCTGAATATTCTATGCTTGACCTAAGAGTTTAAAAATAGGTCAACTACTTCAGCATGATATTTATGGTATTTTAACACATACCATTTTCATACAGAATTTTTATTTGTTTAATATAGTTAAATAAGTCATTATACTCAAGACCATGTCTTAAACACTGGAAACAAGGTATACATCAGAGTATTAAATAGCATATTAAGTAGAGTAATACAGAAAGAATTGGATGCATAATACCTACACTTAAATTTGCATGTGTACATATGCTTATATGTACATCTATAGATATACACATAGGTGTGTATCACAATCATATATTCCTTTTGTCACATGTTCAGCAAGAATTTATTAAAGGTGTATGCCACTCTGCACAAGGCAAACCTGTACATAAGTAAGAACAAATCAGTCAGCATCACTCTTCTAGTCCTGCATTCTAAAGGGGTTTCCATGTCCTGAAAATGGGCACGATGATGCATTATTTGCCAAGTTCAAGAATATTCTCATTGTGAGATCCATAGTAAAGCATATGTGACACAGGCTATATGGTCACTAGGTGTTTGGGGAGAAATTGTCAAGTTGGCATAAGACCAACCAGTACACCCTTGTTAACAGGGACACTGAATGGGGCCTAATAGCCTGAAGATAACCTGAAGATGGGGACTTTCAGGTACACTTGGCTGAGGAACATGTGACAAGAAGCCTGCCATCATCCATCCACATGCCTGTGAGCTCTGCCACGCTGTGCACTAGAGGAAATGGAAATTAGTCTCTGTGTCTCTGCTGTTTCCTTCTCCAGGGCAGAAACCACAGGTCACAGTGGCATGCCAAGACCTTACCTCACGTGACCCCTGGAAATTCAAGATCCCTTGTGTTCTTTTGCTGAAATGATATAGTCAAGGGTGACATCTTATAAAATAGAATCACACTTTCTCAGAATTTGTAGGCATCCCATTTCTCCTCCATCCTGGAGATACGCAGTGGAGAAGCCATATCCAAATGTGGTGTGCTTGACAATAACTGTAATCACACTCTAACGTCTTCTGTGCCCAGGAGAAGGAACATCTTGCAGCATTCTGGAGTCTCCCATGAAGAGCCTGAGAGGCAGAGGCTAGGACCCCAATATAGCCTTCAGAGGCCAATATACTTGTCAGGGGCACACACCAATGATTTACCTCCTCCAGCTCAGCCCCCCTTCTAGAGACCAAGCTTTGAATGCATGAGTTCCAAGTGACATATGAGATCCATGTCTTAAAGATGATAACATAGTTATCTAGAATTTAATTCAAACTAATCTAAAAAACTATATGATGCAAAGGTTCAAAGTCACCATAGCTTTCCAAAAGTATAGAATTCTAAGATATTTTATCATCCACTGAGCCATCGGGGTTTACAAAGAAAATAGGCACAGACTAAGTTGTTGATTAAGGAGGATTTGTAGGATGCTCATGGGACAGTCCAGTATTAAAAGAGTGAGTCCAACATAGCTTATTGCTGGAGAAATGTTTACCATTGGCCTGAAGGTCTGTATAGTTCATTGGTTTGCTTAACTTGATGAACTTGATGGGTGACCAAACTCCAGGTCTTTTCTAGTTCTCCCTTCCTGGTCCCAATGTGCTACTCAGTATAATCAATCAAGCCCTCTTTCTGAGGACATCTGGCTCTAACATTCAGACAAGGAACCCAAAGGATGAGCTCAATTCCAAAGGTCTTCAGCAAGACTCTTGCTTCTGATGTAGCCTCCCCAGTCAGAACAGTGTTGCCTGACCATCACTTTCTCCCATCAGAAATGGAGCCTCATTTTAGCTACAATTCAAATAACTAGAAACCCCTAAAGGGGGTATACTAAAGTCAATATTCCAAGGATAACAGATGCTTTATACTACCAAAATGCACCAGTATAGAAGAGATTACAGCCAGAGGTTTCTTTATATTTTTTTCAAATAAATATTTATTACTTTTTGTTTGTTTGTTTTTGTTTTTCGAGACAGGGTTTCTCTGTGTAGCCCTGGCTGTCCTGGAACTCTCTCTGTAGACCAGCCTGGCCTCGAACTCAGAAATCCGCCTGCCTCTGCCTCCCAAGTGCTGGGATTAAAAGTGTGCGCCACCACTGCCGGCTTAGGTTTTTTTTTTTTTTTTTTTTTTTTTTTTTTAGCTATCTTTGTGATGCAGTCTCTTTCAACTCCATCTGCAATAGAGCCCAGGTTGCAGGAAAATGCAGTTGCATGAAACTTATTACACATCAAGTCAGCAGAACACTCAATCGGAAGCAAATGAGTGTTTCTTTTATTTTCTTCCTGGGTGCAGCTTTGCATCAATGTAGTATAGAAATCATAGACTCTGATGAGAAACTACCTTTCATAACTACTTTCACCCTTATCTGCAATGTAATCAAATCAATAAAACCACAAAATCTCTGCATTAGTGAATCTGAGAGAGGGAAAGTGGTATTTAAAGAGAATGATCAAGCTCCTAGACCTGTGATCAGAAGGCTGGAAAGTAAGTGATTAGAAACTACGAGTTTTGTGATTGTGCATATGAGCCATGATGTATGTGTACGTTAATTAAAATGTTAGATTTTCCAGAGTGAGGAGGTATAATAAACTATTAAATGAAAATGAGGGAAAAAACATCTCACATATTAACAAATTACAACCAGAGTTTTCCCCTCCTTTGCCTGCCAAACGCAATAGGAGAGTTCATTCTGGGCCAAAAATGAGTGACCCTGTCGTGGGAATATGGATTCAGTTTGTCCTGGATGATGTAGCTGCTGTGGAAATGGTTACAGGAAGCTCTATAATCACAAAAGAAAGCCATAAATCAATGGATTTACTAAGTATATTGGTGGAGTATCATAGAGGGTAAGCTAAACAGGGAAATCTCTGCTGTAGGTTTCAGAGACTACCGGCAACTTGCTTATCTTTTGGTTTAGTAGAAGCTAGTGACCCGCTAAGTTAATAAGGGTGCTAGGCCAGAAATGGAGGCAGGTGATAGTTATTAAGGGAACTAAAAATAGCCTAGGATGATTTTGGCTCTTGATTGACAGTTCAGCTCTCCACAATTGAGGAGTTCTGATCAGCCAATCAGTTAGTAGATTCTTCAACATGGGTGTGTCTTTTCCAGGGAATTTCAGTTCACAGTTCCATTACATTGGTGCACGTGGGGGTCCAATGTTGTTTTGTGTTCCATGACACTAAGAAGACTTATTTCTAGGATCCAAAACAGATGGAATCATGGGGTTAAAGAGTCTTTGGTATAGACAAGACCATTTGGTTTTAGCTCTTGTTTATTCAATTCTTTATCTTATACAAGCCCACAACAGCCACCTGAGGAGACACAAAGGGCCTTTTTAGTGTCTAAGATTGATTTCAGTGAGTCTTCTGGAGAAAACAGATCATGCTTAGGGTACCACACTGGGTCACCCACACAAATACGTTGGTGAGGATGTCAGGTAAGCAGAAGAGCTCTCACATGGGTCATGTTCTCTCTGATGACATCCATGTGAAGGTGATCTGAATGTGACACCATTGATTGCCAGGATTGATTCAGCTGATCTGAATGGCTAGGCAGTTGTCCCCTTTCTCCCTTACCACTCCATGTGTCTGTCTCCCAAAGCCACATGCTGGGCTGAAGAGGATGACCTTTCATGAATAGAGAGAGGACCAGTCTTTGGTCAAGGGTATATGAGTAGCTGCACTCTCCCACGAGAACCTCCAAACAAGCTCTCAGATAAGGGCAGCTTATGTGTTAATCAACTAAGTATTGATTGGTTGTCCAGTCTATGTATGACTTGGAAAGCTTGTGGCTATGTAAAAGAGAAGAGCATGTGATTGTGTCCCCATTACAATTACCTGCACTAGTAAGTACGCATTGGTCTTGACCTTCATTGATGGCATCTGACAGAATGAAAGCAAGGCAGAACATTCATTGCCAAGATAAGAGGCTTTTAAAGATACCTCCAGGTCAGAAGACCACCTGCCATTTGTCTAACCCAGGTCTTGGGCCAGATCTGCTAGACATGGTTTCAAAGAAGGAAAAGATTGATGTGATGGCTAAAGTGAAATGTAATCTGAATCCATCTTACCATATGAAATGAGATACAAACACTTCTGTATGATCCTGGCTAGGAATTGGAGTCATAATAAGTAATGCATAATTTCTGAGTTCCTGACACCCAATGCCTGCCTGTCTTAGCAGTGCTAGCTCAGCTTCACTGGCAGATCTGGAGGTTAAAAATGCTGCCAAGATATAGTCCTTGACATATAACCTCATTTTGATGACTTTCTTCCTGGTTCTTTCCCCTTTCCACATGGCCCCCAGGCAAGCCAGCCTCTAGTCTGAATCCAGGTCCAGTTATTTTTCTACCTCTTTGTGTATGTGGAGGTGAAGGATTTCAGAACACACCCTTTCATACCTCAGCGTGCATGCCATGCTTACAAAGGGGATAGATCCTTAAAAGTAAAAACTGTTGAGCCAATGATACTTTTGGTTATTCATTTCTGTGGGTGATCCTGAGACTGGAGGCAATAGTTTAAGCAGAATTCAGCGGCTTTCTCATTTTTACATTTTGTGTCATGTTTTTGTGACAAAAGAAAGCAACAAAGCCCTTTGTTTAAGGATCTCAGCTGAGAAGCTGTGGGGACTCCAGCAGAGCCTGAGAGATCAGCCAAAGTTCTTAAGTAAAAGAGCGAAACTGGCCCAGTCTGATGCCAGACAGCTGTGTCCCGCCTGCAATTGGCACTGCGTCTATTTGTACAAAATAATACACAAAAGGTGGATTTTAAAGTTTGGAATTTAAATGGAGAGAGTTTCATGCTTTTTTTTTTTTTATGTGCTATTGTTTCTAAGAACTTATATTTAGCATTTGTGAATTCATGCTGTTTGGTTTTCAAACTTACCTCTTGAGCATGCTAAAAGAACTCTCAACTTAGGGCTCCAAATGTGTAGATTTGATGTAAACCATTTGGACTCTTAAATGGCGTTTGACAGTCTCTGCATTTTGAAAATGAAATGTTTCTGTTTGGAAAAAAAATAATGTTGCAAGCCATCAGTTAAAGTGCTTGAGAATCCTTGCTTTTTTAGCAGGGCGGAAACAAACTTTTCTTTGCCAAGCTCCTGTTTGAAAGAACATGTATAAAGGGTTTTCTTGAAATTCATATAAATACATATAACATTTCTCAGTTTGGAAATACATTCCTAATTAACTTATTTAATATACAATAATAAACTTTAAAATAATACAATTGTTTCTCATCATAAATTTATAGGAAAAATAATTTAATCCCAGTGCATTTGTAGGCTCACTGCATGCCAAGTTTCATTCTTACACATGTGAACTGGTGTTTGTTTTCAGCTGTCCATAATAACAGTGCTTTGAATGGTATGGGAAAGGTGTATTTTGCTCTTGTATGTCAGTCTGGAATAAGCAGTATGTGATGGCTTAGGAGATTTGATTCTTAAGGTTTGAAAGGACTCAGGCACCAATCTTGTTTTTGCACCATCTCTCAAATGCTTTGTTCATTCCCATGGTCCATAGCAACTTAACATCTCACCCTCAGTTGAAGCCAGGTAGGAAAAATGTGGTGTCAGGCACACTTCTCACACTTGAAAGACAAGTCTAGGGACAGAAGAACACCTGATGCTTTCCTAGGGGACCCGAGCTCAGCTGCTAGCACCCCCCCTCAGGAGGCTCAACACCATGTGTAACTCCAGCTCTAAGGGGTCCAATACCATCTTCTGATCTCCAAGGGCTTGCACATGGTACACAAACAGAGATGCAGGAAGAACACATACATATATAAATTTAAAAAGTATAGAGAAATCTCATGGAGCCTCAACTACAGGCGACTAAGGAAGGCTGAGAGGTGGGTAAGAATTTTCCTCCAACTGGTAACCCAATACCAAATGGTCAGACCTAGAATCGTATACACACAAGTAATATTATATGAACTGATCAGAATATATATTTACAATATAATATATAATAATTATACACTATACATTATAATTACTATAATATGTATGTATATATTTAATTATATATAAACATATAATTATATTATATATTAATTAAAGAAATAAAGGTTATAAGTGTGAGAGAGGGAGAAAATGGTACATGGGAAAGGTTGGAGGGAGGGATGAGAAAGGGAAAAGAATGTAATCATATTTTAATTTCAAAAAATAAAAAATAAAGGTAAAAGAATAAAAAGAAGTAAAAGCAACCTGTTAAAGTTGCACACAGCAATACCTCTTCGGGCCAGGACTTAGTTTCAGAACCACATCTGAGGACACAGAAGGCCCCCTTTTCATCAAGAGCTGATAAAGCTTCAAATCACTTTCAGAATAGGATGATAGGGAAACCTAGTGCTCCACCACGGAAACTTCCTGGAAACTATGAGGCTGACCCTAGGAAGGACTCCTAGTGATGGAAGATAGAGAGCCTGAGCCAGCTGTATTCCCTAACCAGGCTAGGCTCCCAGTAGTGGGTTTGGGACAACAGCCCAGCCAAAAAAAAAAAAAAATCTATGACTCATAAGCTGCCCTACCTGCAAGATGCGCTGGGGCTCAGAGCTTGTGCGAATGGCCAATTACTGATCTAAGCAAAGGATCATACCACAAGAGGGAGCCACGCCTGACACTGCCTAGCTGGCCAGGATCAGGAAGCTGAGTGACTCGGAGACCTAAGGTAGAAACAAACACAACTGACCAAAAAAAAAAAGTCAGTGAAGTGACTCCTAATGATATTTTGCTATACTCATAGAACAAATGCCTGGCTCAGTCAACATCAGTGCCAGCCAAATATTAGGCGGAGCTCAGGGAACGCCACAGTGGTGGGTGGAGCAAGGATTGTAGGAGCCAGTGAGGTTGAGGACACAAGGAGAACAAGGCCCACAGAATCAACTGAGCAGGGCTCTTAGGGGCTCACAGAGACTGAAGCGCTCACCGCAGAACCTGCATGGGTCTGCACCAAGCTCTCCGCATACACGTTCTGGTTCTTTGGCTTGAGGATTTTGTTGGACTCCTAACAATGGGAGTGGGGCTGTGTCTCGCTCTTTTGCCGGCTTGCGGGACCTATTTCCTCCTACTGGATGGTCCCATTCAGCCTTGATGAGGGAATATGCCTCGTCTTATTACAAGTTGTTATGCCAAGTTTGGTTGATATCACTGGGAAGCCTTTCTTTTCTGAAGGGAAACGGAGGAAACAGTGGATCTTGGGGAAAGGGTAGGTGGATGGATTGGGAGGAGGGGAGAAAGGGGAAGCTGCAGTTGGGTTGGGTTGTATGAGAATAGAATAAATAAATATAAAATAAAGCGAAAGAATAAATTAAGAATAGAATTGATATTGGAGAAAGTTAATGCTGTCTTTTCCAGACTGCCCCATAATCACTCAAATAGACCTTGACTTAGCAAGCCATGTGCAATAATTCCTTCCTTTTTCCTATAAAACACTCCCCTGAATTCCCGTCCACTTGTATTATTTAGTGCAAAGTCCAGGACATCTTGAGTGAGTCGGACAGCTCTTTTCATCGTATGGCTTCCTGTGTTCTGATTACTCAGCGTCTAAGAGAATTTCAACCTGTGAGGATGAATTTGGAACAGAAGAGAAAGGAGGGAAATGCGCTAAGGTCACAGTGCTTGTTACTATCTCATATGATTTTTATTAATAAAGTTATATTGGAGCTATTTTGTTTTTACATTTGAGAAATTTTCATTTCCTTTTAAAGCAAGATATATGTAAGGTTTTTTTTTATTGTTTGAGAATTTCATACATGTATATAATGCATTTTAATCAAAGCCACCACCTACTCCTTCCCCTCCAATTTCTTCCCTATCCTCCTGCCTCCTCCTTTCCCTCTCAACTTCATGTGTTCTTTGTTTTTTGGGTTTTTTTTTTGGTTTTTTGTTTTTTGTTTGTTTGTTTGTTTGTTTTGAGACAGGGTTTCTCTGTGTAGCCTGGCTGTCCTGGAACTCACTCTGTAGACCAGGCTGGCCTCGAACTCAGAAATCCACCTGCCTTTGCCTCCCAAGTGCTGGGATTAAAGGCGTGCGCCACCACCACCTGGCTGTGTTCTTTGTTTTTACATACACACACACACACACACACACACACACACAAAAAAGAGAGAGAGAGAGAGAGAGAGAGAGAGAGAGAGAGAGAGAGAGAGAGAGACTTAGTGCTATCTGTATGCGATCAGGTGCAGGACCATCTACCAGACTATGGGTAATCTCTCAAGAGCCACATCTCAGAAGGAAACGAGGCTCCCTCCCCAGAACTCATCAATGATCAATAGCTCCTCAACTAGGATGGACTTCGTAAGCCCCTCCCCTGCCATTCTGGAATTCGGCTGGCTTGATGAATACACGCACAGCTACTGTGAGCGAGTTCAGGATGTTATGGCGCTGTTGTGTCTAGAGAACACTGTTTCAGTGCCCATGTCCACTACCTGTGGCTCTCTTGGTCTCTCCACCCCCTCTTTCACAATGATTCCTGAGCCTTGTGCGAAAGGAATTTAATACAGAGATCCTATTTAGAGGCAAGGACTACCCAGTCCTTGCTTCTTATTCTATACACTGACCAATTGTGGGCTCTGTATTAATCACCATCTATGGTAAAAACAAGCTTCTTTGATGAAGTTGAGAGATGCACCAATCTAAGTATATATAGATAACAACTTAGGGCCACTTATAAGTAAGTCTATCTAGCAGGATAACAGTATTAAGTTCTCTGCTAGATCCTACGACTGAGCCAGCCACCAAGTTTTGGCTAAATCAGGCATGAATTCCATCTTGTGAAATGGGCTTTAATATAATGAGAAAGTGACTAGCCACTCCTGTAACCTTTTTTGCCACCATTGCATGAACAGATGTGCCTTGCCAGGCCAGCTGCTATTGAAGTTTACAGGGGTCACAACTGAGCAACACTGCTGATCACTTCTCTCCCTTGGCGTCATGCATAGAACCTTCCAGCACAATGAGAGATAGCCAGTAAGAAGGAAACTTCCAAGCTGATACATGCTTGATTTGTCCCTGTCCAGACTCAAGGATGTGGTGTCATCTTCAGCAACAGGGTATTACCATAGAGATCTGGAGACTAACCAAGAACAATGCCCATTGGTTATACTATTTTGGGGAGTATACGGGATACTATTAGGCACATTTAAAAAAATAACCCATACCATGCACTGGGGATTTTATTTAATTTTCTGTGGTATCTGGGAAAGGTATTGCCCACTCCCCATTACTAGATAACCCCATTTAAATTATTTTTAAATATGTATGTTTTAGAAAACTTCTACAATAATAAGTTTCTATATAGTTTTTCCAGCGATCTTTAGTAATAGTACTCCCTCCTCATATTCTCTTCATTATCCAGGAAGAGATAATCTCTCCCATCCCCCGCCCCATTTAACCCTTCCTGTCTCATCATTCTCCTCCCCTCCACACTACCTGTGTTCTGCTCCCCTTCACTTTCATGGCCCCGTACTAATTTCTAACATTGATGGTACTCTGAGCTAAATACACATAGAAAGACTAGCATTCACATGTCTTACTGGGCAACATTCGTCTTCCTGGCTCGGAGTTACTTCAGCCTGGATGATTATTTCTAGCTCCATCCATTTACCTGGTAATTGTAAATAATTTCATTTACCTTTATAACTGAATATTATTCCAGTTTTATATATGTACTTGTCTTAGTGTTATTATTGCTGTGATAAAACACCATGATCAAAAGCAAGTTGGGGAGAAAAAAATTTATTTTGCCCACAGTTCCATATAACAGTTCATCATCAAAAACTCTATCTCTGTATGTATACACATATTTATATATTATATATATATATATATATATATATATATTAATATATATATGTGTGTGTGTATCTGTGTGTGTTTGTATACACATGAAAACAATATTTCTCTGCCTTTTGTATTTCTTTCTGTGGAGAGCTTTTGGAGCTGCTTGGCAGGAATCTGACATTGAGCCACGACAGGGAAGTAAGTTCATGCAAGAATCTAATTTTAAGGCTAAAACAGAGAAGTCATTTCAGTCAGGAATCTAAGTCTTAGGCTAGAACAAAGGAGTAGGCCTCAGGCATAAATATGACTGTGGGATAGGACAGGGAAGTAGGCTCAGATATTTTTGTCATCCTGATGAGCCCTTAGAAACAGTGATCTCGAGAGTGAACACGGAGTGATCACGGGATTTTATCTATTGCCGTGTTTGTTCCTTGACTATTTGTATCTATTACTGGTTCCTCAACCTAGAACTGACCCAAATACTTGCATGTAATTAAAATGGCTTAAAAGCAAATTGGAAAAAAATAAACCCACCTCAGCCTTCGGCCGCAGAACTGGCTGGGGTCATGCTACAATGTTGTCTAATCATCTTTTTTCCTTTTAATCCTCACTCCTGCGCTGGAGAACTTGTTGACTGACTGAGCTGGCTTGGTCACTTTTGAAAGCTCTCTGTTTAGTTTCATGCCTCAAATTTTATTTGGGTCATCAGGTATTTTTTGGTGTTGATGTTTAATTTTGAGTTCTTTGTATATTCTTTTTACTAAATCTCTGTCAAGTGTAAAGTTAGTACAAGCTTTTCCTTATTCTATAGTCTGTCTGTTTGTTCTAATGATGGTGTATTTGGTTGTGCAAAGCTTTAAATTTTGTGGGGTCCCATTTGTCAATTGCTGGTCTCAATGTCTACACTATTTAGACATTAAATCTTTTCTTCAAAAAGTCTTTTCCTGTGCCTATAAGTTTCCCTACTTTCTCCTCTAACAGCCCCAGGGCATCAGGTCTTAAATCGAGGTCTTTGGTTCATTTGGACTTGAGTTTTGTGCAGGGTAAAGAGATAAGAATCTCTCCACTTTATCCCAAGTGTTCAGCCAGTTTCACCAGCATCATTTATTGAAGATTCTATTTCCAGTGTGCATCATTGGACTCTGTCAAAACTCAGAGGCTATAGAGTGTGGGCTTAATAAATGGGTTCTCAGTCTACTCCATTGATCAAGTCAGTTTCTCTAATGCCAGTACCACAATGTTTTAATTACTATAGCTATGTGAGTAACTTGAAATCTGGGATGATGATACCTTCATCATCTCGGAGGATGTTTTTATCTTTTAGGAAGGTTCTGGCTGGAGTGTATCTTTTGTGTTCCCATGAACTGTGAGGGTATTTTTCCAGAGCTATGGGATTGGGTAGGGATTGCATTGCATCCGTAGACTGCTTTGGGTAGGATGGCCATTTCACAATGTTAATCCAACCAATTCATAAATGTACTTATCTTCTTCAATTGATTTCTTCAGTTGTCATAACTGCTTTGCAAATCTTTCACTTCCTTGGGTAGAGTTACTCCAAGATTTTTTTATGTTATTGTGAATGGGATTGTTTCCCTGATGTCTTTCTTGTTATGTTTGTCTTTTGTATACAGGAAAGCTACTGATTTTTGAGAGGGAATTTTATATCCCATTGTTTTGCAAAATATGCTTACTATATGTGGGAGATTTCTGGTGAAGTCTTTTAAAGTAATGAATCATATAATCCACAAATAAAGATACATTTGTGTCTTGACTTTTTCTTTCCTATTTGTACCCACTTTCTCTCCTTCTTTCATCTTATTGCTGGACCTAAGACTTCGGGCACAATACTGAACAGGAGAGAGTGGACATCCTTGTCTTGGTCTTTACTTTAGTGGAAACACTTGGGATTTTTCTCCACTTATCATGATGCTAGTTGTTGAATTGATGTTTATTATGTTTATTATCTTTATAGAGATATGGCTCTATGTCTTATATTTTCCTGAAGGGCTTTTTTTATCCTGAGGGGCTGTTGAATTTTTCCAAGGTATCTTCTGTATCTAATGAGATTATCATCTGTCTTCAAGTCTATTCATAAGATGAATTATATGTATTTTTTTTTATATATTGAGCTATTCACGCTTCTCTGGGATGAGACTATCTTGATTATGGTGGATAGTCTTTTTGCAGTGTTAATTTAAAAAATATTTGTTCTTTTATATGTATGTGTACGGGCTTGAGTATATACATGCCCCATGTACAGGTGCAAGACAAGGTTTAAAAAGCAGGGAGTGTTGGGGGGCAGACATGGGGTTTCCAGGACCTGGAGGTTAGGCAGTTATCAGCCACCCAATGTAATGTTGGGAACCACATCTTGGTCCTTTGTAAAAACAGCAGGTTGCTTAACCACTGGGCTATTTTTCCAGCCAATCTCTTGAAACACTCTGAAAGTCTGTTTGTAAGTGCTTTATTGAGAACTTTCACATCTATGTTAATCCAAGGAGAATGATCCATTGGATGGTGTGGTTCTGTTTAAATTATTTATTTCATCTTGACTCAGTTTTGGCAGGTCATATGCATTAAGAAATTTATTTCTTATTTAAAATTTCCACTTTAGCAGAATGTGTGTAGATTTTTTTTGAAGTATTTCCTTATAATTCTCTGAAATTCCTTAGCGTCTATTGTGATTTCTCTCTTTCATCTTTAATTTTATTAAGTGAGTCTTTTCTCTCTTAATTTGAGTGAAAGTTTGTCAGTTTTGTTCATCTTTTGAAATTCAAAGAACCAACTCTTCATTTCACTGCTCTCATTTTATATTTCATTTTTATTTCATTAATTTCCACCCTGATTTTGATTTCCTCTTCCCAACTACTGTTTTGGTTGGTTGTTCTTGTTTCCCAAAGTCTTTTCTTTGGGTGCATTAATAAGTTATTAATTTGTTCTCTCTCTCTCTTTCTCTCTCTTTTTCTCTCTCTCACAAAAGTTTAAATGTAGACACAGCACTATAAACTTTTCTTTTGGGACTATCTCCATTGTGTCCCATAGACTTTGGTATGCTGTGTTTTTATTTTATTTCCATTCTAGAAAATTTTACATTTCTTTCCTGTTTTTTTTTTGGTTTTTCGAGACAGGGTTTCTCTGTGTAGCTCTGGCCGTCCTGGAACTCACTCTGTAGACCACGCTGGCCTCGAACTCAGAAATCCGCCCAAGTGCTGGGATTAAAGGCATGCACCACCACCGCCCAGCCCTGATTTTTTTTTTTTTTTTTTGCCTTAACACAACTTTCCTTCAGTAGTGTGTTGTTTAGCTCCAAGAGTTGTATTTTTAATTTTTAAAATTTATTCTTTGATTGTGCAGTGTGCTCCTATTCTTTGCTGTCTCCCAGTTCCTCTGAGAAGATGCACGTATAACCTCACTGTGGCAGAGCACGTAAGACCAACACAAGCTAAGTCAGACCAACATTCCTGCACTGAGGAGGGGAGGTAGGCCGAAGCTCCACCCCTAGCCAAGAAACTATTTGTAAATAATAGGTGCTAGGAGAGGGGAGATTCACTTTCTTTAATGGAGTGACAACGGGGATCTCAGCCATACTCCAAAGCAGACGACATGCTCAGGAGCTGATGGCCAATACAAGTCACATTCCACGCTTCCCAAGATCCTTTTCTTTCTTTTTCATTTATTTTCTTCCTTCCTTCCTTCCTTCCTTCCTTCCTTCCTTCCTTCCTTTTGTTCGATCCTTCCTTCTTTCTTTCCTTTTCTTTATTTTTCTGGGTGGGTGCTTATATCTAGCTTTATTATATTGTGATCTGATAGAATACAGAATATTATTTTAATTTTTCTATAATTGTAGAAACTTTCTTTGTGTCCGAGTGTGTGGCTGATTTTGAAGATGCTTCAATGGGCTGTTGGGAATAATGTGTATGTTTTGGTATTTGGGTGGAATGTTCTGTAGATATCTGTTGAGTATATTTAACTTATGATGTCATTTTACTCCGGTGTTTCTTTGTTTAGTTTTGTCCAGATGTTTATTGGTCAGAATGGGTATTGAAATCACCACTGTCAGTAAATTGGGATTAATCTGTGATCTTAGATCTAATAGTATTTGTTTTGTGAAATAGATGCACCTTGGTTTAGTATGCATATATTTAATTTTAATATGCTTCTGGCTGTGTTTTCCTTTAATAAGTATGAAGTGTCCCTTCCTTATATCTTCTGACTAGTTTTCATCTGAAGTGTATTTTTCTTTAGCTATTAGAATAGCCATGCCTACTTGCTCCTTCATTTCACTTGATTTGAATGTTTTTTCCCCATCCTTTTACCCTAAGGCAGTGTCTGTGGTGTTTTAAATAGGAATGGCCCCTATACACTCAGATGCTTGAATGTTTGGCCCATAGGTAGTGGTACTGCTAGGAGGTGTGGCCTTGGTGGAGAAACGTCACTGCAGGTAGACACTGAGGTGTTCTATGCTCAAGCTAGGCCTAGTATGCTGCCTTCTGCTGCTGCCTATGAATCAAGATGTAGAACTCTCAGTTCCTTCTCCAGCACCCTGTCTGCTTGAATGCTACCATACCTCTCACCATGATGATAATGGACTAAACCTCTGAAATTTAAGCCAGCTCCAATTAAATGTTTTCCTTCATAAAAATTGCCTTGGTCATGGTGTCTCTTCACAGCAATAGAAACCCCAACTAAGGCACAAACATTGATTGTGAGGTGTATTCCTTGAAAGCAGTGAAAATAAAGGATCCTATTTCCTAATCCAATATGTTAATTGAGGTATCATCACTGAGTAATTAGACAACTAATATTCAGTTATTGTTGGTGTATATTAATTCCTGTTATTTCTTAATTTGTGGCATTTTTACTTTGTTTATTTGTTTTGTTTTTAAGTCTCTTTTGGTTAGCTGTTCTGGAATTGTTTATTTCATATAACTGCTTGGGCATGTTTGCTACTATCTTTAAACTTCTGTTCTCCTTCCAGTATCTTCTGTAGATGTTGCTTAGAAACCATACATCCCTTTAATCGTTTTTTTATCATGAAAAGTTTTTATTTCTCCTTTAATTTTAATAGGTAGCTTTTCTGGGGTGACAATTGTGGTCTTTCAGAACTTGAAACACACCTTTCCAGACCCTTCTGGTTTTAAAAGATTCTTATCAAATAATCAGGTGTTATTCTGGGGGTTCTGCCTTTGTAAGTGACTTGATCTTTCTCCCCTTTGAATGTTTTATTCTGTATTTTTAATATTTAACTATAATATATCCGGGAACCTCTTGTTATGGTTCTGTCTGTTTGGAGTTCTGTATGGCTCTTGTACTTGGAAGGGCATTTCTCTCTCTAGGTTTAGGAAATTACCTCCTATGATTTTATTGAAAATATTCTATATGTCTTTGGGATGTTATTTTTCTCCTCCTTCTATGCTCATAGTCTGAAGGTTAGGCTTTTTCATGGTGTTCCAGGGCTTTCCCATGTTCTGTTCATGTTATTTTTGGTTTTTAACCAAATAACCTTTAACCTTTCCAGGAGGAACCAAATCCTCTATCTTGATTTCCAGCCTTGATTCTGTTTTCTACATAGTCAATACAGGTGATGACACTTCCACTGAGGTTTTTTTTTTTTTTTGGTTTTTTGAGACAGGGTTTCTCTGTGTAGCCCTGGCTGTCCTGGAACTCACTCTGTAGACCAGGCTGGCCTCAAACTCAGAGATCCGCCTGCCTCTGCCTCCCAAGTGCTGGGATTAAAGGCGTGCGCCACCACCGCCCGGCTTTCCACTGAGGTTTCTAGTAGGCTCATTGAGTTTTTAGTTTCCAGCATCATTTGTTTTGGTTTTGTTCAGCAATCACTAACTCTTTGTTGAATTCTATTTTCATATCCTGGATTGACTCCCTATTTAATTCAACTCTTTGTTTTTGTTCTCTTGCAATGTGCTTAAGTCTTTTTTGAGTTGTTTTAAAGTATGTACAATCATTCCTTTGACATCTTTGCCTGGAAGTCCTTGAGGTCACTTTCACTGGGTACATTATTACTGGTTAGTGATTGGTAAAGCAGATATATTATCTTCATTTTTCATGTTAATGTTTCTGTGCTAGGACTTAAGTATCTAGAATAGCTTGTCGATCAAGTTCTTTCTATCTTCAAGTCATCTTTCTTCTTTCAGTGGAGGCAATGTTCTGGAGAGGACTATTTCTTAGTAAGGTTGAGACTCTCATTTTTCTGTGAAGTGGTACAGGAAGTTCTGGAGCAGCATAGACAGACCTAAGCAAGGGAAGCCAGGGTCTTCTGATTGCTGCAGGAGGTTGTGCAGGCTTGACTCCTAGAACAACATTCCTGGGATGTGTAGGTGAACCTGGTGCAGAAGGCCATGGCCAATGCCTGGATCCTGGATCCTATGCAGTGTGAGTGAGCTTAAGCAGAGGAAGCAGGGAACAGGATGCCACGTGGGCTGTGCTCCTGAGCATAATTTTTGGAAACAAACACGGACCAGGTGCATGAGGTACCTGAGCTTGATTTGGAGGTAATATGATCAGGCCTAACTCAGGGAAGTTGAGTTTCTCACCTGGTACCAGAGGTTCCCAGGCTGTGTATGGGCCTACATAGGGGAAACTGAGGTTTCCTGCTTGGTGCAGGAGGCCATGCTAGTTGAGCCTTTTTCTTTTTCTTTCTTTCTGAAGGACACCTTAACATGATGTGTCAAGGCCTTGAAGTTTTATGTAGACTGATATTCAACAATTGCACTTTAAGGCAATTATCCTAAGTGCAATCAGATAAATGTGACTAGAGCTGTATGCAAGAACAAGGGCCAGAAATAAACTAGCTATTCGTCCACAGCAAGCAGCCTATATGAAATAGCACTCACCTGGCTTGCTTTAACTTTCTTTCAGTGTTGGATAGGACAACTGTTTGTGTCCTTTTTTACCACTAGACATTTAAAAAGAAAATTTATAGTGTTCCATTGTAAGAATAAAATGAAAACAGCTGGGTGTGTTTGTAGCTGTTCCTAATCCTAGTACTCAGGAGACCGAAGCAGAAAGATCATGAGCTCAAAGGCAGCCTGAGCTACATAGTGAGATTCTGAATGTGTATTCAAATTGAATACATACTTATTACAGGACCATCATTGCTCCATTCTCACTTGATGTGGTCTTAGTGGCAGGTTTCCATAAGTTTAGCTATGTTTCTTTTCAAAATGAACATTTTTGTCTCTTCCTAGTTAGATAACCTCCAATAGATTTCCCAACTTAGAATGATGTAGAAGGAAAGGCTTGGACAAGATTCCATCCAGTCATGCTGATTGTGTTCAACGTCAAGTCTAATGAAACAGAATATTCTGCTCAGGTCATGTTGACCCTCACAAAGTTGTCATGACTCCTGTGAATTCTCATTATCTAACTCTGAAACATGGTTGTATTTTTATCAGAAAAGGAAAAACACCTGTAGAAGTTTCCTGTTTAGCGTCTAACACCTGTGGAAGTTTCTCCACACTGACCAGCTTTCAGATGCCAGCGGCACCTCAGTGATGTTATTCAATTCAGTCATGACACTGCCTGGTATTAATGCAGACCCCACACGTAAGGGGCTCAGTTTTATGAGCTCCCCACTTCCTCCTCAGATGCACTTAAACGAAGTAGTCTGTTACCCACAAATGTACCACTTGACTACAGGTCAGTTCTCCATGAGTCTCTCCTCAGTTTCAACTGTTTGCAGAATGGCTCAGAGAACTCAGGAAATGTGTCTTCTGGTTTATGGTGTTACAAAGGATCTATGTGCAGAGCCTCATAATCCAAGGACTGTCAGACAGGAAGGGGAGCCTCCACTTCCTCTTCTCAGATGCCAGTCTCCGTGTGTTCAGTAATGAGGAGATTCCCTTGGGCCATGGCTCCCGTGTGTCTAGAGGTTTCATCACACAGTCGCCATCAATTATTAGCTCGTCTCTAGCCTCTCCCCACTTCTTTCAGAATTGGATGAAGGATGTGCGGCTAAACACTTACGACAACTTAGCCTGACTGATGATCTGGTCCTGGAGCCACCAAGATTCACTTCACTAGAATAAAAACTGTTCTTTTTACTGGGGAAATTGCACAGAACCAGGAATTCCACATCTGGTACCAAAGACTGTACTCTAAATATCAGACGGACTTAGCATCTCATCACTCAGGAAATGACAAGAGATTAGGAAGCCTGTGTTGGCACCAGGGGCAGAGCCCAGTTTCCATTCTTTCTATGTATACCTACCTGTGAGAGCCATACACCGACCCGTGAGAGTCGTACACCAACCTGTGAGTTGTCCCTCAGGCTTTCTCCTCATTGTTCCTTGGTGTTCAGTTTGCTGATTTTAGCTCATCACGATGGGTCTTGGGAAACATTAGCTCTCATTCTGAGAGGCCATCTTGTGATGGTTTACTGTGCTGTATATTTTTGTTAGCTTGACACAGCTATAGTTATCAGAAAAGAGGGAAACTCCTTTGAGAAAATTCCTTCATAAGATGCTGTTGCTGTAAGGCATTTTCTTAATTAGTGATTGATAAGGAGGGCCCAGCTCATTGTGGATGGGGCCATTCTGGGCTGGTGGTCCTTGGTTCTAAAAGAAAGCAGGCTGAACAAGCCATGAGAAACAAACTAGTAAGCAGCACCCCTCTATGCTTTCTTCATCTTCAGCTCCTGCCCCCCACCCCAAGTTCCTGATCTGTTTGAGTTCCTGTCTGACTTCCTTCAGTGATGAACTATAGTGTGGAAGTGTGAGCCAAATAAACCCTTTCCTCCCCAGCTTGCTTTCAGTCATGCTGTTTTCCTGAAGCAATAGAAACTGTAGGGCATTTACTTCAAACATTTATTTTGCTTTTTAAAAAGTACATTGCTGACTGCACATTTAAGTACATTTTAAAGCAGTGAAAATATTATTTTTTCCCCCAAAGGGAAAAAGAAAGGAAGGAAGAGGGAGAAGAAAGAGGATGAGGAAGAGGAGAAGGTGGAGAAAGTGATAAAAGTTGCTCTTGTGGGTGCTGGAGAGATGCCTCAGAGGTTAAGAGCACTGACTGCTCTTGCAGAGGTCCTGAGTTCAATTCCTGGCAACCACATGGTGGCTCAGACCATCTGTAATGGGATCTGACGCCCTCTTCTGATGTTTTGGAAGAGAGCAACAATGTACTTGCAGACATAAAATATATAAATTTTTTTTAAAGTTGCCCTCATTAAGAATCTTCCCCAACACTACACTCATCCCTACTCTCAAACCCCATGACCTTTGGATCTTTGTGGAGAACCCCTAAGCTTAAAAATCACGTTTATACAAAATAGAAACCTGGGTCACTGAAAAAGTAACTGAGAACAGTGGTCACAGAGTTCAGATGTTCAGTGAAGTACTCGCGTGAGTGATCGCTCACTCACTGTAAAAGCCTGAAGTACTCACGTGAGTGATCCATCACTCACTGTAAAAAGTCCTGAATGTACTACAAATTGAGTGATCGCTCACTCACTGTAAAAGCCTGAAATACTCGCAGTGAGTGATCGCTCACTCACTGTAAAAGCCATGAAATACTCGCATGAGTGATTGATTGATCACTCATTGTAACAGCCTGAAGACTTCTCCATCTGTTCCATTTCTATAGCTAAAACCAGTGATGATGCTAACACAGGATCAGTTTGCATGGCCCTGCATCCAGTTCAGCACGTTCTTCTCAGAGAACACTTTCTACGTGCTTGGCAGTACCCCTATTCTGTTCTCTGTGTGACAACTCTCCTCAGTCCCCTCGCCATGAGCAAAACCTCAAAAGAATGCTGAAGTACACATAGTTGCACATTTGTGGCAGAATAAAATTTAGGTCTAGGTAAGTTATCCTGAAAGGCAACATAGTGTTTTTGGCATGCCCAGTGCCCAGTGACTTATGGGATCACCTGTTTGTTCCAACCTTCTGGAAATAAATAGCAATGCCTCCTAGGCCTGGGATTTCTCATCCCTACCCACCATTAATATCCTTTGCTGTGCAGTGACTTAGGTTCACACTGAGATGCATTACATTTTTCACATTTATTAGCATTTTTAACAATGTAACAATGTAACAGTTGTGAGTCTATTGAATTATACTTTATAACATAGGGATGGGCCACAAAATGTGGAAGGCTAGACTAATACACAAGCTAAGCAGATGACATTACACAAACCATAGCATTCTGGGGTTTCTTTCTTGTGCCAGAGCTCTCACATCTGCATTGCTGTTGGAGGGTGCTGGGAGGGACCACCCCCAGCTGGTGAATGGCCTCCGCTGGGGTGCAACTCCACCATGATCACATTCTCTTTCATTGTAGTGTCCCCGGATGTGAGGTGCTTCTCTGAAACCTGTTTCTCCCTCACATGTCTAGGATCTAAACTATCTCTAATCAGGGTCCAAAGACTAAAGGTATCCACAGGAACTTTGCCTGGTCCATGCACATCATAATAGTTTTGAAATCTTTCCCCAACCTTTTTCCAGGTTACTAAATATATTGTACCTTCCTCAGAAAACCACGGACAAACCTTCTCTACAAAATCTAAAAACTTACGTAATTGCAGTTGCCAGAGACCGCTATCATTAAAGATAGGAAAGGCAGAAAGAAGACACAGAGACAAGAGGTATATTTGGGAGGACCGACAGTAAATACTGAAACACTCCTGAGTTTATTTTTCATAGCCTTTTTATACTCCACAGTAGTAAAAGTCACAAGCAAGCAGTAACAATTGCTGAAATATACATAGGACATCTGTTCTTACCCAGAGGCCTCCCTGTTCCTTCTATCAAGGTCAATAGAATGCTTAGCCCCTCACCTTGAGCCTCAAGTGCATCTCCTTCTATTGTTCCATGTGTCAGCAGACCAGGAAATCTGCCAAGCAGGCACTGACCTGCCTTAACTCTCTGCCTGTCTGACTCTCTGTCTCTCTGTCTCTCTGTCTCTGTCTCTCTCTCTCTCTCTCTCTCTCTCTCTCTCTCTCTCTCTCTTCTCTGCTTCAGAGAAGCAGGCAAATGCCAGCCAACACTTTCCTTGGGTGCTATTACAGCATGGAAAGTGTTTCTAGTTACATCAAAGTACTTAAAGGCTATCATCTCTCCTCATTCTCAGAGCTGCTAGAAATGTGTCCAGGAACTGAAGAGCACAGGAGCTACTGGGCCCATTGATCCAATGCTATATTGTCTTAAAACAACAAATGGTCCAAACACCCTCCTGCTCCCCAATATTTACTTTACACTTTTGTGTTTTGGAAGAAACCAGTATCAAAGAAAAAGAGAGAAATAATTTCATGCTAGTTTGTGCAAGGCTTATCTAGAGGTTTCAGGGAACTCAAGCTGGGACTTAAAAGACCTGTTTGCAGAAAGACTGAAAGCAGTTTCCCCAGTAAACACTACATACTCTTATTAAGGCAGCATCACTCACGAGATAAAATATGTAAATGCCACTTCGTACCTGGGACCCGAGTGAGCACATGGGCCTGGACTCCAGCGAGTTTGACTTTCCTCTCCGTCCTACACTAGGATCACGCCTGTCACACCCCTGTCCCTGTAGCAACCTGCTGACAGGTGCCCTTCTTCTCACCTCAGCTACATGCACGGAGATTCTCAACTCTCGGTGCAGATCCAGGGTCTCCTAGCCCTTCCAGTCCTGTCTCTCCATATTATTGTCTTACTGATATCTACTTTCAGGGTGCCCTCTTCCCACCACACCTCTCACTTCCTGGGACTCCACTTCCTGGTGTAGACAGAATCCTCTCACACTTTCCCACAGCCCCCTCGGCCTTTTCTCATAGCCCATCTCTATTCCTTGCTGCCACCCACCAACCTACAAAAGCACTCTCTGCCAGACAACCCACAGCCACCATATTTT
Source organism: Mastomys natalensis (assembly GCA_021653895.1). Lineage (NCBI taxonomy): Eukaryota > Metazoa > Chordata > Mammalia > Rodentia > Muridae > Mastomys > Mastomys natalensis. The sequence goes on from JAJTUV010001350.1 coordinate 417,951, forward strand.
CCTAAAACCCAGAGAAGATCAAAGAACAATCAACACCTAGAATCACCTCAGTCATCCTAACTCCAGATGCCTAGACACTGGCACAAAAATTCAGATATTAACAGCAGGACAATATGTCCCCACCAGAACCCAACAACCTTAGCACAGTAAGGTCTAAGAAATATAACTGAAGCACAAGAGAAGGACTCTGAACAGCAATTATGAAACCATTCAAGGACCTTAAGGAGGATAAGAATACATTTTTTTTGTTGTTGTGGTTTTTATTGGATATTTTATTTACTTTTCAGTTATTTCCCTCTTTCCAGATCTCCCATTCGGAACCCTTTATCCCATCACCTCTCCCCTGCCTCTATGAGGTGCTCCTGACCCACTCACCCACTCTCATCTTCCCCCTTACACTGGAGCATCGAACACCCTCAGGCCCAAGGGCCGCTCCTTCCACTGACGTCCAAAAAGGCCATCCTCTGCCTCATATGCGGCAGAGCCATGTGTTGCTCCATGTGTACTCTTTGGTTGGTCCATTCCCCCAGAGCTCTGGGAGGTCTGGCCAGCTTGACACTGTTGATCCCCCTATGGGGCTGCAAACCCCCTCAGCTCCTTCAGTCTCTTCTCCAACTCCTCCATCGGGGACCCTGTGCTCAGTCCAATGGTTGGCTACAAGCATCTGCCTCTGTATTTGTCAGGCTCTGGCAGAACCTCTCAGGAGACAGCCATGTCAGGCTTCTGTGAGCAAGTACTTCCTGGCATCCACAATAGTGTCCTGGTTTGGTGACTGTATATGGAATGGATTCCCAGGTGGGGCAGTCTCTGGATGGCTTTTCCTTCAGTCCACACTTTATCTCCTTATTTCCTCCTGTGAGCATTTTGTTCCCCCTTCTAAGAAGTACTGACACATCCACACTTTGGTCTTCCTTCTTCTTGGGCTTCTTGGTCTGTGAATTGATCTTAGGTATTCTGAACTTTTGGGCTAATATCTGCTTAACAGTAAGAACACATCATATGTGTTGTTTTGTGACTGAGTTACTTCACTCAGGATGATATTTTGAAGTTCCATCCATTTGCCTAAGAATTTCATGAAGCCATTGATTTTAATAGCTGAGTAGTATTCCATTGTATAAATGTACCACATTTTCTGTATCCATTCCTATGTTGAGAGACATTTGGGTTGTTTCCAGCTTCTGGCTATTATAAATAAAGCTGCTATGAACATAGTGGAGCATGTGTCCTTATTACATGTTGGAGCATCTTCTGGGTGTATGCCCAGGAGTGGTATAGCTGGGTCCTCAAGTAATGCTATGTCCAATTTTCTGAGGAACCACCAGACTGATTACCAGCTTACAATCCCATCAACAGTGGAGGAGTGTTCCTTTTTCTCCACATCCTCGACAGCATCTGCTGTCACCTGAGTTTTTGATCTTAGCCATTCTGACTGGTGTGAGGTGGAATCTCAGGGTGGTTTTGATTTGCATTTCCCTGATGACTAAAGTGTTGAAGATTTCATTAGGTGCTTCTCAGCCATTCAAGTTTCCTCAGTTGAGAATTCTCTGTTTAGCTCTGTTTCCCATTTTTAATAGGGTTATTTGGTTCTCTGGAGTCTAATTTCTTGAGTTCTTTGTGTATATTGGATATTAGCCCTCTATCCAATGTAGGATTGGTAAAGATCTTTTCCCAATCTGTTGGTTGTCATTTTGTCCTATTGACAGTGTCCTTTGTCTTACAGAAGCTTTGCAATTCTCTGTGGTCCCATTTGTCAATTCCTGATCTTAGAGCATAAGCCATTAGTGTTCTGTTCAAAAAAATTTCCCCTGTGCCCATGTGTTCGAGGCTTTTCCCCACTTTCTCTTCTATTAGATTCAGTGTATCTGGTTTTATGTGGAGGTCCTTGATCTACTTGGACTTGAACTTTGTACAGAGAGATAAGAATGGATCAATTTGCATTCTTCTGTGTGTTGACCACCAGTTGAACCAGCAATGCTTTTTTCTACTGGATGGTTTTAGCTCCTTTGTCAAATATCAAGTGACCATAGGTGTGTGGGTTCATTTTCTGAGTCTTCAATTCTATTCTATTGATCTACCTGCCTGTCTCTGTACCAATACCATACAGTTTTTATCACTATTGCTCTGTAGTACAGCTTGAGGTCAGGGATGGTGATTCCCCCAGAAGTTCTTTTATTGTTGAGAATAGTTTTTTGCTATCCTGGGTTTTTTGTTATTCCAATTGCTTTTTCTAACACTATGAAGAATTGATTTGGAATTTTCATGGGGATTGAATTGAATCTGTAGATTGCTTTTAGCAAGATGGCCATTTTTACTATATTAATCCTGCCAATCCAGGAGCATGGGAGATCTTTCCATCTTCTGAGATCTTCTTCAATTTCTTTCTTCAGAGACTTGAAGTTCTTGTCATACAGATCTTTCACTTGTTTGGTTAGAGTCACACCAAGATATTTTATATTGTTTGTGACTATTGTGAAGGGTGTCATTTCCCTGATTTCTTTCTCAGGAAGTTTATCTTTTTTTTTTTTTTTTTTTTTTTTTGGTTTTTTTCGAGACAGGGTTTCTCTGTGTAGCCCGGGCTGTCCTGGAACTCACTCTGTAGACCAGGCTGGCCTCGAACTCAGAAATCCACCTGCCTCTGCCTCCCAAGTGCTGGGATTAAAGGCGTGCGCCACCACCGCCCGGCGGAAGTTTATCTTTTGAGTAGAGGGAGGCTAGTGATTCCTTTGAGTTAATTTTATATCTGGCCACTTTGCTGAAGTTGTTTATCAGGTTTAGGAGTTCTCTGGTAAAATTTTTGGAACCACTTAAGTATACTACCATATCATCTGCAAATAGTGATATTTTGACTTCTTCCTTTCCAATTTGTATCCCTTTGACCTCCTTTTGTTGTCTAATTGCTCTAGCGAGACCTTCAAGTACTATATTGATCAGGATTTTTCCAAGATTTTTAACATGGAGGGATGTTGAATTTTGTCAAATGCTTTTCAGCATCTAATGAAATAATCATGAGGGTTTTTTCTTTGAATTTGTTTATGTAGTGGATTACGTTGATGGATTTCCATATATCGAACCATCCCTGCATCCCTAAGATGAACCCTACTTGATCATGGTGAAGGTTTGATATGCTCTTGGATTCGGTTTGAGAGAATTTTATTGAGTGTTTTTGCATTGATATTCATAAGGGAAATTGGTCTGAAGTTCTCTTTCTTTGTTGGGTCTTTGTGTGGTTCTGGTATCAGTGTAACTGTGGCTTCATAGAACGAATTGGGTAGTGTTCCTTCTGTTTCTAGTATTTTGTTGGATTAGTCCTGGGCTTCTTCTTTCTTTTTTTTTTTTTTGGTTAGGAGACTTTTAATGACTGCTTCTATTATTTTAGGGGTTTTGGGGCTATTTAGATGGTTTATCTGATCCTGATTTAACGTTGGTACCTGGTATCTGTCTAGAAAATATATTCATTTCATCCACATTTTTCAGTTTTGTTCAATATAGGGTTTTGTAGTAGGATCTGATGATTCTTTTTTTAATTTCCTCAGTTTCTGTTGTTGTGTCTCCCTTTTCATTTCTGATTTTGTTAATTTGGATACTGTCTCTGTGCCCTTTGGTTAGTTTGGCTAAGGGTTTATCTATCTTGCTGATTTTCTCAAAAAACCATCTCCTGGTTTTGTTGATTCTTTGTATAGTTTTTTTTTGTTTGTTTGTTTCTACTTGGTTGATTTCAGCCCTGAGTTTGATTATTTCCTTCCTTCTACTCCTCTTGTGTGTATTTGCTTTTTATTGTTCTAGAGCTTTCAGGTGTGCTGTTAAGCTACTAGTGTATGCTTTCTCCAGTTTCTTTTTGGAGGCACTCAGAGCTATGAGTTTTCCTCTTAGCATTGCTTTCATTGTGTCCCATTAGTTTGGGTATGTTGTGCCTTCATTTTCATTAAATTCAAAAAGTCTTTAATTTCTTTCTTTATTTCTTCCTTGACCAAGTTATCATTGAGTAGAGCGTTGTTCAGCTTCCATGCATATGTGGGCTTTCTGTTGGTTTTATTGCTATTGAAGACCAGCTTTAGCCTGTGGTGATCTGATAGAATTCATGGGATTATTTCAATCTTTTTGTATCTGTTGAGGCCTGTTTTGTGACCAATTTTGTGATCAGTTTTGGAGAAGGTACCATGAGGTGCTGAGAAGAAGGTATATTCTTTTGTTTTAGGATGAAATGTTCTATACACATCTGTTAAACCCATTTGGTCCATAACTTCTGTTAGTTTCATCGTGTCTCTGTTTAGTTTGTGTTTCCATTATCTGTTTATTGATGAGAGTGGGGTGTTGAAGTTTCCCACTATTATTGTGTGAGGTGCAATGTGTGCTTTGAACTTTAGTAAAGTTTTTTTTTTTTTTGGTTTTTCAAGTCAGGGTTTCTCTGTGTAGCCCTGGCTGTCCTGGAACTCACTTGGTAGACCAGGCTGGCCTCGAACTCAGAAATCCGCCTGCCTCTGCCTCCCAAGTGCTGGGATTAAAGGCGTGAGCCACCACCACCCGGCTAGTAAAGTTTCTTTTATGAATGTAGGTGCCCTTGAATTTGGAGCATAGATGTTCAGAATTGAGAGTTCTTCTTGGAAGATTTTCCCTTTGATGAGTATGAAGTGTCCTTCCTGATCCTTTTTTGATAACTTTTGGTTGAAAGTTGACTTTATTCGATATTAGAATAGCTATTCCAGCTTGTTTCTTGAAACCATTTGCTTGGAAAATTGTTTTCCAGCCCTTTACTCTGAGGTAGTGTCTGTCTTTGACACTGAAGTGCATTTCCTGTATGCAGCAAAATGCTGGGTCCTGTTTACATATCCAGTCTGTTAGTCTATGTCTTTGTATTGGGGAATTGAGCCCATTGATGTTAAGAGATATTAAGGAGTAGTGATTCTTGCTTCCTGTTATTTCTGATGTTATTTTTATGTTTGTGTGGCCATCTTCTTTTGAGTTTGTTGAAAGAAGATTACTTTCTTGCATTTTCTAGGGTGTAGCTTCCCTCTGTGTGTTGGAGTTTCCCATCTATTATCTTTTGTTGGGCTGGATTTATGGAAAGATATTGTATATATTTTTTTTTTTTTGGTCATGGAATATCTTGGTTTCTCCATCTATGGTAATGGAGAGTTTTGCTGGGTATAGTAGCCTGGGCTGGGGTCTGTATGACATCTGCCCAGGGTCTTCTGGCTTTCATAGTCTCTGGTGAGAAGTCTGGTATAGTTCTAATAAGTCTGCCTTTATATGTTCTTGACCTTTTTCCATTACTGCTTTTAATATTCTTTCTTTGTTTTGTGCATTTGGTGATATTATGTGATGGGAGGAATTTCTTTTCTGGACCAATCTATTTGGAGTTCTGTAGGCTTCTTGTATGTTTATAGTCATCTCTTTCTTTAGGTTAGGGAACTTTTCTTCTATAATTTTGTTGAAGATATTTACTGTCCCTTTAAGTTGAGAGTCTTCACTCTTTTCCATGCCTATTATCTTTAGGTTTGGTCTTCTCATTGGGTCCTGGATTTACTTGATGTTTTGGTTAGGAGCTTTTTGCATTTGCATATTCTTTGACTGTTGTGTCAGTGTTTTCTATGGTATCTTCTGTACCTGATATTCTCTCTTCTATCTCTTGTATTCTGTTGGTGATGCTTGCATCTATGACTCCTAATCTTTTTTCTAGTTTTTCTATCTCCAGGGTTGTCTCCCTTTGTGATTTCTTTATTCTTTCTATTTCCATTTTTACACACTGGATGGTTTTGTTTAATTCCTTCACTGTTTGGTTGTGTTTTCCTGCAATTCTTTAAGGGATTTTTGTGTTTCCTCTTTGAGGTCTTCTACCTGTTTATCTGTATTTCTTTAAGGGAGTTATTTATGTCCTTCCTAAAGTCCTCTATCATCATCATGAAATGTGATTTTAAATCAGAGTCTTGCTTTTCTGGTGTGTTGGGGTATCCAGGGCTTGCTGTGGTGGGAGAACTGGGTTCTGATGATGCCAAGTAGTCTTGGTTTCTGTTGCTTATGTTCTTGCCCTTGTCTTTTGCCATCTGGTTATCTCTGGTGTTAGGTGGTCTTGCTGTCCCTGACTATAGCTTGTCCCTCCTGCTAGCCTGTGTGTCAGCACTCCTGGGAGGCCAGTTCTCTCTGGGATGAATTTGGGTATGGAGAGCTGTGGCACAGGTCAGCTCCAGGGTGCAGAGGGAAAGCGGAAGGATTCTGTCCCTGGCTGTTCCTTGGTTCCTGTGTCCTTATGGTTCTGGGCATGTCCCTCTCTAGGAATTTGAGCAGAAGTGGTGGTCTTACCTGTGTTCACAGGCATGTTGGCACTCCTGGGAGACCAGCTCACTCCCTGAGGTATTTGAGTATGGAGTGCTGAAGCACAGGATCAGCTCCAGGGTGCAGGTGGAAACCGGAAGGATCCTTTCCCAGGCTGCTCCTCTGTTCCTGTGTCCTGAGAGTTCCAGGTGGAGCCCTCTGAGCAGAAGTGGTGGTCTTACCTGTGCTCACAGGCGTGTCTGCACTCCTGGAAGACCAGCTTTCTCCTGGTGGTATTTAGGTATGGAGTGCTGTGGCCTTGGATACATCTTTTAATGAAGTCTGTGAAAACACAAACAAGGGAATGAAATAATAAAAAATTAATGAGAGGAAAGTAGAATTTGGCAAAGAAATATAATCATTAAGTTAAACCTGCTTTAATTTAGTGATCTTAGATAAAAACTGAAAATGAAGAATTTAGAAACTAAAGTATAAACCTCCAAAGTAAGCCTTACCAATAGAGTATAAGACCTGGAAGAGAGAATTTCAAGCATTGAAATCAAGGTAGAAGAAATGGACACCTCAAAAAAAAAAAAAAAATCCCAAACAAACAAACAAAAACAACAAAAAAAGTTAAACCTAAAAAAAAAATTACAGGCACAAAATACCTAAAAACTGTGGGACAGTATGAAAATACCAAATCTATCAATAATAGGAATAAAGAGAAGAAACCCAGGTCAATGCCACAGAAAATATTTTCAACAAAATCATGGAAGAAAATTTTCCTAACTTAAAGAAGGAGGTACCTATCAAGGTATAAGAAACTTACAGAACATGAAATAGACAGGACCAGAAAAGAAATGTCTTATGACACATAATAATCAAAACACTAAACATACAAGGCAAAGAAACAATATTAGAAGCTTCAAGGGAAAATGACATGGTAACATGTAAAAGCAGGACGATTAGAATAACAACTGACTTTTCAATTGAGACTCTAAAAGCCAGAGAACCTAGACAAATGTTCTACAGACTCTAAGAGACCACCAATGCCAGTCCAGATTATGATAGTAAGCCAAATTTTGAATCACACTAGGTGGAGAAAATAAAGACATTCCATAATAAAACCAAATTTAAGTAGTATCTGTTTATCAATCTAGCTCTGTAGAAGGTGCTCAAAGGAAAACTTTAATTTGAAGAGGTCAACTACTTGCCCACGCCTCCCCCCCCCAAAAAAAAAAATCCTACAAGAAATGAATAATCCTGGACCAGCAAATCTAAAACAAAAACAAAAGTAAAACAAAAACCCCACCCACATCATAACAACAAAACAAGAATCAACAAATATTCTTCATTGATAGAACTCAATATTCATGGTATCACTTCCCCCAGTAAAAAGACACAGCTTGACAGATTTGATTAGGAACCATCCTTCTGCTGCAACCAAGAAACACACCTCAACATCAAGGATAAACTTCACCTTAGAGTTAATGGGTAGAAAAGATAATTCAAGCAAATGAACTCAAGAAGCAAGCAGGGATAGCTATTTTAATGTCTGACAAAATAGACTTTGAACTAAAACTACTCAGAAGAGATAGTCAAGTACACTACATATTCATCAAAAGAAAAATACACCAAGAGGATATTGTAATTCGAAACATAAACATACCCAAGCTCATAAAAACTGCAAAACAATACTAGAGCTAAAATCACATCTTGACACTCACACACTGATAGTGGGAGAGTTCAGTACCCCAGTCTGGCCACTAGACAGGTCATTCAATTAAAAACTAAACAGAAATGTTGTAATTAAATAGCAGTTATTTATAGACCATTTCACCAAAACCTTCTTTTCAGCAGCTCATGGAACTTTCTCTAAAAGTGACTTACATACATGGACAAGTCCTAACAGATACAAGAAAACTAAAATCACACCCTGCATCCTATCTGACAACCAGGGACGAGAGATGAATGTCAACAATGACAGGAACAACATAAAGCTTACAAACTCATGGAAACCGAACAACTCACTGCGGAATGAAAAATGGGTCAAGGAAGAAATTAAAAACCTTTCAGAACTGAATGAGAATAAAAAACACAACATCCTAAACTTACGGGACACAACTAAGGTGGTTCTAAGAGGCAGGTTCACAGCACACTAAGTGCCTACATAGAAAACTGGAGCTGTCAAACACGAGTAACTAAACCACACGCCTGAGAGCTCTAGAACAAAAAGAAGAAACAACACACACGGGAGTAGACAGCAAGAAGTATTCAAACTATGGATGAAATCAATAAAATAGAAATACAACGACAACAAAACAAAGAATCAGTGAACTAAAGAGCTGTTTCTTTGAGAAAATCAATAACATTGATAAGCCCTTAGCCAAATTAACCAAAGTATAGTGAGAATAGATCCAAATTAATAAAATTAGAAACAAAAGAATGGATCATTACCACAGACACTAATGAAATTCAGAGAGTCATAAAGACATACTTTAAAAATCTATACTCTGCCAAACTGGAAAATGTAAAAGAAGTTGACAAATTTCTTGAGATATATGGCCTACCAAAGTCAAATCAAGGATCTGGGGGTGACAAACTGTGATAAGAATATATTATACAAAAAAAATATATTTTCAATAAAAATAAGAAATGTTTAAAAAATGACAAATGAATAGTTGTCACAACTGTGTGATGGACAGAAAAACATCTTCCAGACCAGACTAAAGCATATACGGAAGTCGTTCTCAACCTTCCCGACACCACAACCCTTTAATACAGTTCCTCATTGTGATTACCTGCCCCCCCCTCCAAATACCATGAAAATCATTTTAACTACTACTTCATAACTGTAATTTTGCTACTGTTACAAATTGTAATATAATTATCTGATATGCAAAACATATGATATGTGACCTCTTCAAGGGGTCATGACTCGCAGGTTGAGAACCACTGGTGTAGAGTCTGTTTGATGTCAGAGCACTCAGAAGTGTGTGGAGGAGGACACAGTACAGAGGAAACAACAGAACCTGCTCTCAACAGAGGCACCACTTGCTAGATTCTTATAGGATTAGCGCTAGCAATGATGAGGATTCTACTGTTAAGTTTCTCTTGCCTTTTACCCACAAGGCTCTGTAATTCCCTGCTCACCCTCATTCTGGCCACTTTTCTTCCTGAATATCTCTGAACACTACCTTCTCACTTGGTGCAAGAAACAGATGTGAAATACATTTAGCACATTTCTGAATGTTTACTGGGGAACTAGGAAGATGGAAGGTTGGTTTCCCAGGCACAATAACAGTTAGCAGTTAGCAGAGACCAGCTCTGGGCCCAACAGAGAAGTTTAGTCCTACTTCATGATCATGTGGACAGAACGAAGGCTGTTTAAGTCATGAGTCAGTACACGATAGTATCAGTGGCGGAGCATCAGTGGGAGGCCCAGCACCTCCATGGACAGTACTCTTTCAACCTTTATGGATCTCCACTCAAGTAAGGTTGACTTCACTGGAGAAATGAACTCCAGAACAAATGAATAAGGCAGGGGCAGAGGTTTAAAAAGAGGCTTTGGTGTAGATTTAAGGACAGGAGTCAATAGAAAGAGAGGTTTTCAGGGAAAGAATAAAATATGCTTCATTCAGTATCCTAGCTAAGACTGAGGAGTGATTTTAGTGACTCTCAAATTTTACCTCACAGGATTACTTAGAAATGTATTTGTCTCCTTTCCATCTTTCCTGACAAATGTGACTGTGGATTCAGGAGAGCCGTGGGGACAACCACACAGAGAAGATAACAGCATTGGCCAAAAGGATGCACAAGGCAGTTAAGATGCCTTTTCCTGTGCATAGGATATCTTTTGAGATTTTTAGAAAATTGTAGGTTTAAGGCTGGAAAGGAAGAAAGACCATGGTTCCTCACCATTTTCACATTGTTATCTGAAACATCTTTATGTAGAAGGAGTATTGTATCTGTGTAGGCACCCTTCCCCCCCATATATATTGCTAGTCCTGCTAAAACTCTTAACTCTCAGCTGTCAAAGGCTTCCACCAAATTCTGGGTGAGGGGCTCCTCTTCTTACCTGTGTTCCCTTTATGTTCCTGTCTTTCTATCCTGCCTTGTTACTGGACAATAGACAATCTCACTCTAACGGTTTCAAACATAGCAGAAGTCTTACTATGTAAATTCTTTAAGTTACAGCTTAACCAACTAGTTTAGGGCGAGCAAGTTCATTTGCTTCTTTGTCTGAGGCATGCTTTTTAGCTCTTTCAGCAGATTTCTTGTTCTCTACAAGGAATGAAACAGGCTAACCTCCTTCTCTAGGCTTGTTTAGAATCTCTAAAGCATGAGTTTCTTAAACGGAGAGAGGGAGACAATCTAGTTGATAAGAGGAAGGATTGCAACCTGGTATTGACTAGAAGGCTTGCTAACATAAAAAGTGCTTTCTTAATTGAGTATGGGCTATTTCAACAGTGTTCGTAAGCAGGTGAAAATCCTCATGAAGGCACTGTTTGGGTCTGGAAGGTCTGTGTGACAGGAATGTCAGAAAGACACACACTTGAGATGACCAAAGTCATCATAGTTCCTTAGAATCTCAACCATTTGCACACTCAGTTACCTTATCATCTGTGTCCTTTGCCGTTGTGAATCTGTATTGAGCAGACATTTGTAAAGACAGAAATGGTTCAGAATGTGGTTTGGAAACCATATGTTCTGCTTCTACCCAGAGTTTCCTGAATACACTTTATCTGTGGGATATTGCCAGTCCTAAAATGACTGAGATATGAAGTTACATTGTAACAAAGACTTATACAAAGTTTTCTTCCCCCCCTCCCCCAAGCAGATGAAATGTGTTTTGTATTTTATGTCTGGGTGTGCTGCTGCCAGCATTAATTTCTCTGTGTGCTGTGTGACTCGTAGTACTTTTGGTTGCTGTCATCTGTTCTTCTCTAAATTTGATTACTGTCTAGCTCTATTTTTGGAAATTGGTCCTTAGTCATTAGCACAGTGAACGTAAGTGATGGTTTTGGCTGAAACAGGAGCAGCATCTTGGGGGAATCCACAAGGATAATGAAATCATCCTTCCCCGCACAGAAATCAAAGAGCGATAAGATCTCCCAAGAAACCAGCATCATGGTGGAAAGACAGGGAAGTCACGGTCCAGTGCACACAGCAAGTCCCGGGTTCTACTTTGTCTACTTCTTCATTCGGGTCATTGATCCTCTTTAAAAAGCAACTCACCGTGGCTTCTTCCAAATGAATAAAAGTTTCAAGGTTATACATAACCAGTAAAAGAAAACTGAGAAATCTACCACCTCAGCATGCATAATCAGTCACCTTATGGGGAAAATGGACAGCACTCTATAAAGCTGAGAAGCAGGGGCATTGAGAATGCCAAGCTTCAACCCGAGAGTTTGACCTCCAGAAACTACACGATTCAAGAAAAGACTCCTGCAAGTTCTCCTCTGATCTCTCTCTCTCTCTCTCTCTCTCTCTCTCTCTCTCTCTCTCTCTCACACACACACAACACACACACACACTAAACAAACAAATGCTAAGCTGAGAGGGGAGCAGCTGAGGGCGTGAGTGTTGTAAAATACTTGCCTAGCATGTGTGAGTATGTTTATTCCTATGTTTATTCCTAAGAAGAGAAAAAAGGCTGAGGCCCATCTAAGGTGTCTTAACCTGCACGTCACCAAGGAAAGCTCAAGAAATCTAAATGTGGCCACAAGACAGCATTTATCAAAGGAAATTGGATTCAATCGACATAAAACATTTTTTCTTGTTGCTGTTCTAAATTGAAGAGGTTCTTCCATCTGGTTTATGACTAAATGTTTGTCCTCACTCAGCAGCCCAAGTTAGGATAAAATCCTCTTGTTCATGTTGCCTTAGACAGCTGATTCATCTTAATAGAAGACCAAATCTACCTGTATATTCTTGGTGGGTCTCTTTCTGTAATATATAGACAGAAATGAAAGAGGAGTATCTTCTTACACTACAGTGCCCTTCTCCCTTATTTTAGACAGAAATGCCACATGCTGACTTGCAAACAAAACTTCGAAATCCCCAATTTGCTTCTAGGAAGTCTCTCTTGCCAAGAGTCGTGTTGTCAAGACAGATTCTCTCGCACACACATGCCCAGCCAGGCTTCCTTACAACTGCTACTAACATCTGGTCTTTTCTCTAATGGAGACCCACAATTATCGATTTACCATATTAATGATCGTAAAGATCTCTTCCTTACTACACTCCCTGATAAGAAAAACAAAATCAGACAATTCCTAATTCCATGGTTGGGCCTCTGGCTCACAGACGCTCATCAGCAGCAGGCAGAATGGCTCAGTAATGGACTGAAGCTAGTGATTCTCAGCCAAATGCTTTTCTCTGAAACCATTGATTTCATTGTTCTGTCTTTACCGTTCCCTCTAGATGCAAGGCTCTCCTCTCTGGGGATATATCTGGCTTTCAGTATTGTGGGAAAAAATGAAAATGCCAGTAATTTTGGAAAAGACCACCCACCCCTGTTTTGCTTTCCTCTGCCTCTCCCACCCCTCCCCCATCATTAAATGGTGAGACAATTGAATTTTCATCATCTACATCTTACGTCAGTTTTCCCTATTCTGAACCATCAGTTACTGGTTCTAGTGCTTATTTCTCTGATTAAAGAGACTCTAGTTGGACCGAGCATGGCACACATGGCTCTGGCAGGCCTTACCCTGCTACCCCAATCCCTCTGCCTTGCTAAAAACCATTAGACTGCATTCCTGAAGCCAGCCCCCAAGGTCCATTACATTATTTGACCAATTTTAACCTTCTGAGGCTGACTACCAAGGCCCAGCTATCAAAGCATTGAAAGTCCAGCAATCAAAAGCCCCCTTTGGCTCACCTAATTAACACACCCAATCAAAATTAAACACCTTAACTTAATACAGGGTTTGCCCTTGTACCTTTATAAACCTCCATTGGCCTACGAGCCACATCTGTCCCTTCTCTATCCACGAGGCAATCCTTTGTGCCCTCACTCTGGTACAAAATCACTGTCCCCTCTCTCTTGTTCCCTTCCCTCTCCCTCATCCTCCATCTCCTGACATTGTCTCTTATTTTCTGCCTCTGTCCCTCTGGGGGAATAAATGTCCTTTGTGCTGAGAACTTGGTATCGGGGGTCCTGGGCTAATATGGTTCCTACACTGATCAACGGAAATTTCTCAAGCTTGAACAGAAAAGATACACCTACTATCTTGAGGGTTATCTGCTCCCCGAGCACCTCTGGAGTCACCCACAGCTTTTCACTAAGGTGTGGAGGGCAGTCTAACGTTAACTCTCTCTAAGGTGTCAAAGAAAATAAACCAAAAGTCAATGAGTCAAATTCATGTATCGTTGGCAGGGAGAATAACAATATAAAACATAAATGGAGACATATATGAGATCTCCTGGGCTAGATGGACCTCAGGGGCTTTATAGGATCTAATCTGACATCTATGGACCGTGCTTTCGTACTTACTCAGACTGCCCACATATCCACACTAACATGCATGAGGAAGGAGCCGGTGAAGCACCACTTCTTCAAGAGTGTTTTCAGAGCTGCACTAACTTAACTCTCCTGTGCCTCTTCTTGAACTCAATTCCTTCTCCTCCTTAGATGGTTAGACGGATACAGTAGCTTCCCACTCATTAAAGTACATGGACTCTATGTAACTCCCATTAAAGAACATGAACTAGAGGTAACTCTCACCCCACTAAAGAAAATGGACTAGACATAACTATCCATTAAAGAATGTGAATTAGATGCTGTTCCCTGCATCCCCCTCCTTCCTTCATCCTTTTCTTTGAAACGTGGTCTCATATAGGCCAACTGGCCTCAAACTCCCTACATAGTCAATTATGACCTTAAACTTCTGATGCTCCTGATTCTACCACCCAGGCGCTGGGATAACAGATTCATGCCACCATGACCAGTTTATCTGAAGCTTTTAGACAAGTACTTCATGACCTTGAGCTAAGCATGGCCTACACGTGTCTACCATCATTCCTTCTTAAATTGTGACCTTAGTTTGAGCATGCTGCAGAAACAGGCCCAGACGTAGAGAGCCCTCCTCTCTGGATGTGAATACACTCAAATAAACTTTCCACTCTTTTTTTTCTTTGGAAAGAGCTTTGCTTTGGAAACAACTGTGCTTGCTTGCCTGCTGCAGACAGTAAGTCTTTCTTCACTCTTCCGTGACTCACCATGATTCTTTGGCTTCTCACTCACCAAGATGCAAGGCCATTGTGTCCTACATCTGCATTGTAGGAAGCAGTGTGCTGCCCCCTGGCCGCCTGCCCTGTTCCACTGTCTAGGAATCTCTGTTGCTTATTGTGTGCCTTCAGCTTCATCGATCTCTCTGGTCTCATGACGTCATATTTAGGGCTTGAACTTTGGGGAAGATAAGACAAACATCTGGTGTTTACACTTTCTCCACCACAAAGACCCCTGAGATGGAAGATGTCTGTTGGCCATATGATAATATCAAAACCAGAAAGACGGGAAAAACTGTGGAGAAAAACTCAAGAAATACTTCAGTAAGTTAAGTTTCCATTGTTTTTGCTGATGATTACAGGGCTTCTTCTGCTTTTCTAGATTTTTTTTTAAAAAACATAACTGATGTCAAATGTGGCAAAAACAAAATTCAAAGTAACCAAAAATGCTAGGTTGGAACCCAACCTTCTGCGTTCTCTGGGGACCCCAGAATCCAGCTGAAATGACTGGATCTCAGCCCAGCACTCCTCACTGGTGCTTGTGCTAATTAAACGTTACAGCAGGGCTGGTGCGGGAGTGACTGTACATGGGACCACATAATTCAATTGAAGAAAACATCAGCGGAACTCAAGAGTGAGATTTGATTTCCTGCCTGAGTTGACTAAATAACGTGATGGTTTCCCTATTTGAGAGTCAAAATAAAATAACTCCAAGATTTAAGTCACACAGAAATTCAACCCCACTGTTTTCCTCTCTGCAGCCGGCTGTTTAGTCTCTTGAAACGTTGCCTGTTCTACAAATGAGTAAATTCTACGTGGACATTAACAGTGATGCATGGAAGGAAGAAAAGCCATGTCCGATTTGTACAGTAAAACTGCAATTAGCTGAGGTTCCCAGAGGCTAGAGAGCATCATGTGATCGCTGGGTTGGCTCAGGGATGGTTTATTAAATGATTTCATTGTCATGAGCTACTTTCCTGCCACCCAACTTACTAATTAGCTGTCTCTGGGTTGCATTTAATAGCACAGTGGACTAATCTCTCACCTACCAGCAAAGCCCGAAAGTGTTCTAGGAAGAGGGTATGGATAGAAGATCTGTGTCCCAATGCCAGCACTCAAAAGCCATCTGGCACTTATCCACTAATTCACAGCAAGAGGCTTTCTGACTTGCCCCGGGCAATATTTCTGCATCTCTGCATCCACCTGTGAATGTTTTGTACTTTCTTAAAGCTGTGGGTAAGTTGTCCTCTTTACAAGGAAGTTCTGCTTGCTTGAGCTCTGCCTCATAGTTATTTCCCAGATCTGCAGCTCTGGTCTCTCTGTGTGGTGATCCTTCACAGAGTAAGATTTAAAATAAATAAATAAATAAATAAATAATAAATAAATAAATAAAAAAAAATAAAAAAGGAGCAACTTCCCCAAATGAGGGACAGAAGAGAGTACCAGGAAGGTAGCACCCACAGGCTTTAATAAATGAGAACCAGTCACGTGCTGATCCTGATATCACCAGCACTGTTAGCATGGCCACTGTGTGCTTGGCATTCCAGGCAGCATTAATCCACGCTGAGATTTAAACTGAGAGCATCACGTTGTTTGTTCTTGTGGTTTCCGGTGGCGTGTGTGCGTGTGTGTGTGTGTGTGTGTGTGTTGTGTGTGTAGAAGTGTTTGATTAATGTTAGGAGAGTGCTTAAATCGGCCCTTGAGTCTGGGGTAGAAGGCTTCCTCCTCAGAACAGAACAGTTTGAACTCTAACATCGGCAGGCCTGGATACATGGGTTATTCTGAGGTCAGGAAGCATCAGAACATCATTCAAACGGGCATGACAGAGGGGACCACTAAAGTGCCCCACCTCCTTAACCAGTTCCTGCAGTCATCACCATCAGGCTGACTGACCATGGTTCCCCCATGACACTTTCGTCCTTGCGATGGCCATTCCTAACGTCCCTTTCCTGTTCTGTGCCATCCTTACTTCATCTCCATGTGACACACATGTCACCTTGCCCCTTTCTTGTGGAAAGCCTACTATCAGCTAGGTATCCATGGAATACGTGACTCATGGAAGCTCATTCACACTAAGATTTAAAGCTTTTAACACTACAGATGCAGAGTCTCCTAAATGATTAGTTCAAATAAAAACTCCCATACTGTTTTAGCCTCCAACTAACTCCTACTGAATTAACATCTGACAGTGGACTTACAGAAAAATCCCAGCGAGGAAGCAGTCTGAATGGAAATAAAACTTTCCTGCTAACCCATGTGTCACCTTGAAGGCCTGCCAGAGTCTGCCAACCCTGAAGGGTCTATACAGGATTCCCTAGCGTTCAAAGATGTCAGCGTTCTAGGTCCTGGGTTCCAGTGGACTAGCTGCTTCCAGTCCAGTAAATACAGTCTCAGACTGAGGGAGTATCAACATGTCAGCTAACACAGTGTCCCAGGAAAGAATCAGGAGCCGGAAAGCTGGGACTGCAGGGCTCAGGTTTGTGTTTTCCTCATGACCTCTTAGCCTGGCTTTTATCACGATTGCCACAGCTGTTCACATATCAGCAGAAGTAGGCCACTCTCCATGAGATCCACACCTCTGCTGAACTGGGTAGATAGAGCAAGGGAGACAAGAAGTCTGTTTGTTTTACCTTATTTTAGTGATGATGCAGAGGCTGCTTCCTGTCTCTGGTGGTGTTGCCTAGGAACCGTATGATTCTGAGTTGAATCCAAGTTGCAAATGGAACATTTGGCAAAGCTGGGGAAACGCTCTTGGAATCCTGTCATCATGGAGAGAACTTATTCTCCACGTTAACTCTGCATGTGTCTTACACATATGTGCAACTGCAGAAATAAAGAAACTGTGTCCTTTTGGTTGTCAACTGTGTGTCATACGGTGGGGGGGGGAGATATTTTTATTCTTTTCCTCAAGTTCCTTAATAAAGCAACACTTCCATTAAATAGATGATATCGGGAAGAAACCCCTTGTCTGTTTTCCTGCTTTTGTTCATTGTCCCAGAGAGGGAGAGTGGTCAAAACTAGCAATGACACCTGGCTTGTCTTAGGGAGGGCTCAGTGGTGTCAACAACAAATACCATGAGCTCTCTCTCTCTCTCTCTCTCTTTCTTCTCTCCCTCTCCAGCAAGGGCTCAGGCACCGACAGTGCTTTCCAGCTCTGCTTCAAGCCTGCAGCCTCAAGTTCAGCCCATCAGTAGTAAAGCTGTTATTTTGGTTTCGTGTTCCTATTTGCGGTTGACAGCCTGCCAAGAATTGGAGGGAGAAGTGTGGACTAACTCAGGCTGCAACAGATTACTATAACCAGATGGTGGGAGAGGGGCATCTTCATACCTAGAAAGGAGTTTAACTAAATAATTCCTTCTAAGGAATTCCCTCTAAGCAAAACAAAATCTTTTAGGCAATTGGCATCTTGCCCAGAGTTAGACATAGTGACCAAGACATGACTTACCTCTAAAGTCTTAATTCAATGATATCCCGAGTTATTCAGTGCCAGCCTAGGTCACATCCTTAGCATCTCTTTGTCTCCTACCTTCATCTTGAGAGACTTCATTATCCAGACAGATCCCAGTAGCAACCAGGTCTCAGAGTTCAAAGTTTCCTCATCTCCCACCAGACCTTTGTCGCCACCTCACTGGAACCGGTTACTGCCAAAGTCTCACACAGCATAGTGTCCACAGCTGAAAGGTCTCTACTGCTGAGACTGGCTCCTTTAAGCTGGGAACATACTCAGTAGGTGATGTGCTTGCTGGGATCTAAATTCAGATTCCAAGGCCACATAAAGCTGGATGCCCATGCTTCTTAGTGTCCTACAGCGAGATGGAAGACAAGACAGGAGAGTCCCCAGAAGCTGCCCACCAGCTAGCCTGCTATAAAGAGAGGATGAGCCCTGAGGACACTGTGTCTCAAACAATGGGGACGGGAAGAACTGACCCAGGAGGTTGTCTTCTGACCCCCACACTTGAGCTGTGGACTGTGTGCACCCATCCTCACGTGTTCATACAACTTTATTCTCTCTTTCCTCCCTCCTAACCTTTATCACACACACACACACACACACACACACACACACACACACACACACACAAATACATGGGGGGAGAAGGTTTTTAAAATTCCACTCATTTAGAGATTTTGTGTTTCTTCCTATCCCCTCTCCTTCTTGCTTCCTAAATCACTGTTGCCATGGCCGCCATTTTCAACCACTTGGAGGATTCTTTCCATTTTCCTCCTCATGTTTGAGTGTGAAGCCATGATCTCAGGACTCTTCATTTTAATGACTCTTCTGAGGTGTTTCCTGGAGTATGCCCACTCTTTGTCCTTTCCTGGGACTTTAGCATGAGCAGCTGAGAACCGTTTCAACTTATAATCATTTACATATTCATAGGACATTGCATGATAATTCATGTGTATTAATGACAGATTCAAGGAAACTGGCATTTCTTTCTTATGCACACATCATTTCTTGGGGCTGTAGAGATGGCTTAGAGGCTAAGAGCTTGATGCTCCATTGTGAAGACCAGAGCTAGGCCCCTACCATCCACATATACCTATGATTCCTGCTCCAAGAAACTGATGCCCTTCTGACATCTACAGGCACCTGCATACTTTCACAATAAATAATAATAATAAACAATAATAAATTAGTTCTCTGTATTAGGAAACTTTGAAGTTACAGGGTTTTTTTTATAAAACATATAATAAAATCTGTTAAACTCTAATCACCTTATTGCACTGTAGAGAAATTGACTTTTATTAAGGAAAATTATATAGACAGAAAAACTAGTACTTTACTGAATTGAAGGTCACCAGTCTCTGATAATCTTTGTTATAACCATGGAGCCTACTGTCATTGTGGACTCTGTGAGACAGTTTGTCAAGATGCTGGTCTAGCAATATACTCCATACTGTACATACATGTGTAAGTATGCTGTGATACATGTATAAGTATGCTGTGATACATGCATAAGTATGTTGTGATACATGTATAAGTATGCTGTGATACATGCATAAGTTCTACTCATATAGAACCTGCCTCTCTGTAATAGATTATTTCAATGAGAATTTTACTTTTGGGGGTGGCATGTTTGAAACAGTGTTTCTCTGTGTAGCCCTGGCTGTCCTGGAACTCACTCTGTAAACCAGGCTGGCCTTGAACTCAGAAACCCACCTGCCTCTGTCTCCTAAGTGCTGGGATTAAAGGTGTGCACCACCATTGCCCGGTTAACTCAATAAGAATTTGAATGTCCATTTCTATGTTCAGAGCAAACATATACAAACATATACACATGCAGGCAAGTGCTTCCTCCACTGCAAACTACATCTCTACCACCCCCATTTCTTGATAACATATTCTCTCTCTCTCTCTCTCTCTCTCTCTCTCTCTCCTCTCTCTCTCTCTCATTTCCCTCTGCTCCCAGCCCCCTTGGAACCACCAAACCTACTGGCCAGTCAGCAGGAACTACCCAATCAACCTAGGCTCCCTTTCTGAACATGAAGATGATAGGGGAAACTGACATCACTTCTTGACCCCCAGCCTCTCTCAATCCGTTTTTCTTCTTGCTTCTGGTAGGTGGTGTGATTGTTTCTCCCAAATTCAGGATATCTTATTTTGATGCATGAAACTAGTGTTGTTCAGATCCTGGAGCCTCAGGATTCACTGCCCCAACCAAGTAACAGTGAGGAACTAGATTCCTCTCTCAGTGTATGCCAATCAGTATAACCTCGTTCTGAGGACACCAGATTTGGAGTCAGATACGAGTATGTTGGCCCAATTTTATCTGGCAAAATGAAAAGCTTTTTTTGGTACATTTAAGGAAAAAGAAAACATTTTTTTGAGAAAATAATAAAAACATTCTTTTTTCCTCCCTCTACGCGTCATGGATAGTAAAGACAGCCACCTCAGCTCTCTGTTCATCCCACAGAAAGCTAACACCACTTAAAAGCACTAGCCGTAAGTAGAAAGAAAGGAAGAAATTGATGGCATCGTTCAACTGCTGAATCTACTCAACCCTGGATTCCCAGTGGGCTATCCCATCACATAAAGTGTCACTCCTCCGGCATCTTTATTTGACACAGGGTCTTCAAGGGGCTTGGAACCAACCAAGTAAGCTCTCCTGCCTGGCTGTCAAGTCTCAGAGATTTACTTGTGTCTACTTCCCCAGAACTGAGATTTTAAGTATGTGTCACCATGTCTGGCTTTTAAAATGGGTTCTGAGGGTTGAACCCAGGTCCTCATGTTTACAAGGCAGATACTTTACCAACTGAGCTGTCTCCCAGTCCCTATAACACAACCTTCGGTTGTCTGTGTAAGTCTTGGTTTTCCTAACTATATATAACCGAAAGCCTTGCTGTTGATTTGCCCAACTGGGTTCTAATATTTGAATTTAATGTAGATCGACCTTGTCTTTTCTCATTCTCTTCTTAGTCCATTTTTCCAAATTATCATCATTGTGGCCCTAGAAACCATTTATATGTTAACAGTCAAGTATTTAACTGCTGAGCTGGCATTTTCTCCCACATTGGTGAACGCAGCTCAAAGTCCTACCCAGAACATCCACCATTACCTACACCTCCCACTCAGTCTCCACATAATACGTAATCTGTTTTTTCTGTAGGAATTCCTGGCTCAATGAATGAACCCTGCAGAAATCCAGAAGTCTCTGTGTCTTCCTCTTCCCACCCCCTTTCTGTCAGCACCGAATCCCACCATTACTAACTCCTATATTGATGCTAATTCACAAACTTCTATATAACTCCATTTTAATCCAAATCTCCCATAACTCTGCCTGGAATATGCAGTTAAAAAAAAATAGCTTAAAAATAGAATTTTAAATTCAGCAAAAAGAAATGATAGGTGTTTAAAGCAAAAGACTCAACAATTACTCTGATCACTTCATGCCCCCTAAACTAAGTATGCAAGAAGTAAAACGAAACAAGAGTATCTTGAGTGTTTTAGGAGTTTCCCCTGGTGTTACCTGTGGTCACCAATGGCATTTTGCAAAGAAAGTACTTAAATAAAATATATTTTAAGCAGAACTGGCAAAAACTAGAGAATTGGTGCAGCCTGGTCATTTGGAGACTCGAGTGGCTTTAGAGGAAATCGTTCTTCAAGGTGAGAAGCAGACTCCAGGGACTAGTGGGCAAGATGCACATTAGCAGTGGCTAGAAACCAAGCTTTGAGGAGACGCAGAAGCAGCATCCATGGAAAATTTGAGATGAGCAAGAGTTTCCAGCAAGGAAACCATGTGGAGCTGTCTCTGTGCAAGCTCCTGCCATACTCAATCATAGCAAACCCAGAGCAGTTGCTTTCAGAGTGTCAGCACATGCAGGCAAAGGAGTATTGTGTTTCCACTCTAAGTGGAGGGGGTGGGAGCATGAGCAAAGTGTGTGAAATACAGTTGATATTACCAGATAGTTCACGTAACCAGGTGGCAATCTGGCAGGGCAGCTCCAGATTGTATATACCTGGAAGCTCTCCAGCTTGAAAGTGGAGAAAAGTTTAGATTTGGGCCCTGAGACCTTGGTTTCAATCCCTGCTCTGAAAACTTTGCATTTCTAATAAAGGTCAGGTTTGTTGCATGGATTCAATTTTAAGATTCACTTTGAAGATGAGGTGAACATTTTCTTAAGCTTAGTGCCCTGTGTGAGATGGTTTTACAGGTCTCTGCTCACCTATTACAGGGTCTTATCTACCAATGCACTCTTGCTATCTATCTGTCTGTCTGCCTGTCTGTATCTCTGTGTCTGTCCCTATCTGTTTCTCTGTGTCTCTTTCTGTGACAGACAGACAGACAGACAAAGAGGCAGAAAGATAAAGAGACAGGATAATATTGAATGAACATGAAGGCAAAGGTTGGAGGCACCCTTGAACAAATCATGGTGCCAAGGACTACTGCCAGCAATCACAGAGACCATGAGGAAAGCATAGGACAGAGTCTCCCCCTAACCCCCAGCAAAAGCTAACACTGATGGCACCCCAATTCAGGTTACTAGTCTCCAAAACTATGAGAGAATGCATTTCTATGGCTTGGCCTTTTGTTAGGGCGTTTCTTTGTTCATCTAAACAGAAACATTCAAATTCCTTGATGTTCAAGCAAGACTTTTCCTGAGGATTTTCCCCAAAGGAAGGTTTGCTTTTGACACTCCATGCATAAAATGGTGCGTGTTAGAGTATGAACAGATCCTCTGCTGACCTGATACTGTGTTAGCCTCATACAGCACATTATTTATTCAGCAATAAGTGTGGGGTACCATTTCCTATATGGACCCAGAGAAATCTAGGAAAGCTAATTGTCAAAGTTAGGGTCTCTATTGCTGTGATAAACAGCATCACCAAAAACCAACTTGGGGAGGAAACGTTTGTTTTGTTTTTGTTTTTTAAAGATTTACTTGACAATTTTTAAAAAATCACTTGTGGAATAAAGGTATGCAAAGGTGTACCACTTTCACTGGGATGAGATGAGACTAGCTCTGTATCTCTTATAATCTTCTTCACAGAAGAATGCGATTCAGTTTCACCGGTATTCCTGAGTCCCTCAGCGTTGTCTTCCTTTAGCAGGAGTGTACCGTTTTCCTCCAAACCCAACACAGTTCATTTGCCTTTGTCTCGAGAGCTTGATGAAGAATCTTTAGTGTATCATATTTGTCATTTCTGAGTGTCGGCAGCAGGCTGGTCCTCGCAGGGACATCTTGCTTTAGGAATATTGTAAATCCCTTTATAGTTTGATTCAAATTAACCCCATGTTATACTGCAGGTTTGAAATTTTGACGCTCAAATGAATGGATGAGGTGAACTTCATTCACTGGTAGCTTCCTCTGCAGCCAGGTGGAGAGACACCAGCACCGATTGCTGGTTATCTTCTTAATGATAGCCATGCTGGGTAAAGTGAGAGGTGACTCCCAAGCATCGAACTCATGTCTTCAGGCTTGGTGGCAAGGGCCTTAACTTGCTGGGCCATCTGCATTCCTGCTCCCAGCATGCCCTGCAGCTTCTCCTCCAGAAATGGTTTATTTCATCTTACACTTTCCATCATGGAGGGGAATCAGGACAGGAACTCAAACAGGGCAGGAACCTTGGATCAGGAACTGATGCAGAGGCCACAGAGGAACACTTAATCCTCACGGCTCGCTCAGTCTGCTTTCTTATATCACCCAGGAGCACCTTCTCAGGGATGGCACCACCGACAGTAAGCTGGGCCCTCCTGTGCTGATAATTGAGAAACAAAACAAAACAAAACAAAACAAAAAAACCCCACCTCCTATGGTGAATAATACAACTGTTCTCAAAAGAATTATACTGTATTTTAAAAACTAATTGTGAAAAGTTATGTGCTAGATGACATGTATCATTCTTAAAATGATGAAATAATAGAGATGGGCTCTATAGTAGTGTCAGGGGCAGCCCTGCTTATACACTGAAGGCCTAAAATCAGCAATAGGCCTGACATACATGCCTGCTAGCACCAAGTCTTGGGTGTCTCTGGATAAACTCTGAAACAGATGACTATAAGCTATTGTAAACAAGCAGCTTTGGTGGAAAATTGCCAGGCTGAATACATAGACCTTGTAGATAGGTAACCTTGGTGGACAGTACCAACTTAGATAAGGACAAGTGAATCATAGGCAGAATCATAGTGATCTGTCCCCCGAAACTTCACCCAGCTGACACTCTGTTCTGGAAGATATCTGTACTCCCCCTGAACACCTATGCTCCTGCGTCATTCCCTTCCCACATCCTGCCTTTTTGTGTATATAACCCCTGTGTGAAAAATTAAAAATTACAATTTGATCAGACTATAGACAAATCGTCATTCTTTGCATCTGCCTGTCCCCCACTTTCATGTGACCTCCCCGGACCCATGTTTAATGCCCTGCTAACCAGGACATAATAGAAAATGCAAAATATTGTTGAAAGTACTTAAAGACTCAAATAAATAGAAAACCTTCCTTTGTGAACTAGAAGACTTAATGGTTTTGAGACATCAACAACACCGAACTGATTTACAGATTTAGTGCAATCCCTGTCAAAATTCCAGTGTTGTTAGGAATGTGTGTGTGTGTGTGGTGTGTGTGTGTGTGTGTGTAGTATGGTGTGTGTTGCTGGAGGTCAAACTCAGGACCTTCCTTGTGATAAGCAAGTAATCTACTTTTGAACTATATCTCAATCCCATCGTAAAATTCCTATGTACTTTCAAAGGATACAGACTAGTCATACAAGCAAAGTTGGCAATCTCTTACTTCCTGGACTTAAAAATTTCCAAAATTTCTCATAAACACTGAAGCACTATAGGTAATATGGTGCTGGCATAGAGATCTATACCTGAATTAAGCAGATTAGAGTCTAGGATAAACTCATCATGTATAGGGTCAACTGATCTGTGATAAGAACACACATATAGGGAAAAAGCAGTCTCTTTCATAGCTGGTGGTGGGAAATCTACAGACAAACATAAATCAATTAGTAGCCTGGGGAGATGGCTCAGTGGGTAAGAGTTTGCTGCACAACCATGAGACCTGAGTTCAACTCCCTCGATGCACCTGTAAAAACCTGGAAATAACTGTGCAGGAAATCAAAGAGGCCAGGAACCTGGAGGCAGGAGGTGATACAGAGGCCACGAAGGAGTGCTACTTACTGGCTTGCTCTCCATGGATTGCTCAGCCTGCTTTCATATGCTGTCAAGGACCACTCACCCAGAGATGGCACCACCCATCACACAGGGTGTATGCTGTATTGTACACTCCCCTTCCCCATAGTTTCCAACTGCAGTCTTTATTTTGTGGAATCCCGTGCTCTGGCCTCTATCACTGTCATGTGTTCTCAATGTTAATCAACATAAACAACAGGGACTCAGCAAGTGCCTCTCAGGAGAAGGTTTAGTGTTCTGTATAAACACAGTATTTTAAGGCTCCTGTAACCATTGAGTCTGGGAAGGCGTCCTAGCTGATGACAGCCTCAGTTGTGGGTTCTCCTGTTTTCTCCTGCTGATGCTTCTGCACCTGCCCTGGTCGGTTCTCAGCTTCGGGTCTGCATCCTCTCCAGCTTGCTCTGCGTATCTTCATGCAGACATTCCATGTTGATAATAGCCTTGTCCTGATCTCATAAGCCTGTAGCTTTTTGTCCACCTATGCTCTCTTTCATTGTTTGTTGTTTCGTTAGTTATTATTTAGACATCCAAATCAGAAACCTAGTTATCTTTTTTTTCTGTCTTCCCCTCCCACTTCTTGAATCAATTCAGAAAGACATTTTAAAAAAATAATTTATTTTGATTTTTAAATATATATTGGTGTTTTGAATATATATACATATACATATGGTGTCAGATCCCCTGGAACAAGAGTTACAGACAGTTGTGAGCTGCCATGTGGTTGCTGGGAATTGAACCCAGGTCCTCTGGAAGAATAACCAGTATCCTTAATCACTGAGCCATCTCTCCAGCCCTGGAAGGGTTAGTTTCCTTTCAAGCCCATTCTCATTCTCTTTGCCTTCTTTTCACTTTCATTGTTGTTTCAACCACAGAGCTGGAAGCTGCCTATGATGCTCTAGGGAGCCCCTTTGGTGTACTGTAGTTACAGCATCACCACCATGGCCATCTTAAACACATACATCCTCAGCACATTCCCTTCCTGTAATACTCTTGGTGTCATTCCTGCCTCCCTCTCTGGTCCTTGTTTCCTGCCCTTTTCTCTTGTCCCTTGACACTCATTTGTCTGCCTTGCATTCAGATAAACTAAGGTGATTCCTGAGCCCTTCTCCTTAGATCATCGTTCCCACTAAAATCCTCTAACCCCAAACTTTCCATTTGTTCTCTCAGAAAATAAAGTGGTCTTCAATCTCTTACATAGACAAAGTCACTACCTTAGTTTGCTTTCTATTACTGTGATAAAACACCATGACAAGAGCAGGTTGGGGAAAAGGGGTTTATTTGGCTTATCTGGACCACAGTCCATCATTGAGAGGGATCAGGACAGGAACTCAAGGCAGTTGCCTGGAGACAGAAATGAACCAGAGGCTGTGGAGGGGTGCTGGTTACTGGCTTGTGCCAATGGCTTGCTCAGTCTGCTTTCTTTTATCACCCAGGAAGACCTGCCAGGAATGGTACTGCCCACAGTGGGATAGATCCTACCACATCAATCCTCTACCAAGATAATCCCCTATAGGGTTGCCCAAAGGCCATTTTTCTCAACTGAGGTTCTTCTTCCCAGGTAGCTCTGACTTGTGTCAAGTTGACAAAACACTAACCGGGATGGTCACTTTTTAGGAACTGTGTAAAGGACAAATGAGTAAGGTTCTTGCTATATTTGAGAGCCGTAAGAAAACGTTGGAGAAGTTTGAAGAAATGAAGTATGTGGGCATCTTGCTTGGAGGATCCCCTGTCATAAAGCAAGGAACTAGTCATTCTGGTCACTTAGGAAACTGCTCAGCACTGTCACAAAGACTTAGAAGATGAGCACATAAAGATTATGATGCCAAAAAGAACCAGCAACTTCTATGCTTCCATGGAACCCAAATCTGCATTGGTCCTGGGGATCACAGGTACACACAGATGCTGTTAGTGTTTAAAGATGTTTCAGGACCTTCATGGTCACCAAGTCTCCAGTGGCTCATCTGTTAGGCTCAAGCCAAACCTCATATCAGAAAGTAAGCCAGTCCCCCATATACTTGTGACAAAATCAATAAACACACTGCCTTCATAAAAAAAATCCATTGATCAGCCGGGCGGTGGTGGCACACGCCTTTAATCTCAGCACTTGGGAGGCAGAGGCAGGTGGATTTCTGAGTTCGAGGCCATCCTGGTCTACAGAGTGAGTTCCAGGACAGCCCAGGCTACACAGAGAAACTCTGTCTCAACCCCCCCCCCAAAAATCCATTGATCAGCAGCTATGACATTATCTGCATAGATTATTTGATTTGTGATACCAATATAAAAAATATCTCAAAGAGGCAAAAATTTCCTGTGGCATTTACATTGTTTCCTCCATGGAATAAAATGAAGAAAAAGACCATCTTTATTTTAAAGATGGAATACTGAGTCATTGGATCATATGGAAAGAATAAATCAAACAAGGAACTACCATTGTCTCAGGACATAAAGAAAACAAGGTATGGTGTTCTGTCTACCATGAGATCACAGCGACAATGCTCTCTGGGGCTTCTGAAGCTCATAAATGTCCTTCCCACACCTCACTCTACTATCATCATTCAGTTATATGTTTGATTCCCTTACCAGATTGGAAATTATTTAAGAGCAGAGTCAGCTTTTGTAGCCACCCGGTCCTCTCGGACTGGACTGGGTAGCTGCTTCTTGAACTAGTTCCAATGGACTAAAGTGTCCTGCAGAAGGATTCTGTTTGTCCTGAAGATGTTTAGTGGCACACACAAGCTTTACAAAAGAAGCATGTGTGTGTGTATTTTATTGGCTGAGACTTAAGTAAGAGCACTGTCCAAAACAAAGCAAAACCCCTGACAGGACTTTAAATCAAGTGTTCTCCATTTCCAAGAAGCGATTTCAACCCCTACAGTCTTGGTCTGTAACCCTGGTGATTGTTTAGTGCTATTCAGCTGCTTACAGTCCCTCACTTTTAACTTCTTCCACTGACCGAATACACCCAACAGCTACATTATCAGAAAGTGACATCTGAGAGGAATTAGTTTCTCACATTTACCTCATCATTTTACAACCTTGTCTCTGTCTACCTGAGACATGAGTTAGCCTCCCTCACACTGTCCATCTGTGACTCCATCACCTCAGACACCAACATAAGGAAGGATTTCTGAGTAACGCACCAGCTGAGCACATGCAGCTCGACATACACAGCTCGGCACACATAGCTTGGCACACATAGCTCGGCACACATAGCTCGACACACATACATAGCCTTCCCAAGGGCTGTTGGTTGGTGATGTCATTCTTATTTTACCTTCTATCACAAGTCTTCAGTGCAACCAATGAACTTGCATTTTCTATAAAAGCGTCACCAAGGAAGAAAAGTCCATTATTCTTTTCAAGAGAAACATAAATAAATAAACATAAATTAAAATAAATAAAATAAATAAAACATAAATTAACCTTGGAGTAATTTTTGTTAAAGTCCTAATGTTCCAGTAGAAAGCATTCTCTTACCATGGCTAAATGTCTAATTATCCTGATAAAAATTGTATTCTCCTTGAGTTTTCTGTATGTTTATCCAAGTGTCACCATCTGATGCAATGAGCAGAGGAATGAAAGGGTGACTCAAGGATCCAGACACAGCTTGACTTCAAGCCAAGTTACTTAACCTCTTCATTGGTCATTGCACTTGGAGTGAGTCCGGGAAATCTAGATCTGTACTGAAAGTTATTTTACATAGTTATCTACACAGTCATTTATATATTTTCAAGAACTGTAATGGACCTGATATTTTTCCTTCTTGACATCTAAACAAGTGGCTTGTCACAATGTCATGGATGCTGATAAGAGGCATAAGATCCTGGCCAAGAGACTAAAGGCTATGTTATCACGGTCATGTAGCAAGCAACAGGAGTGTGGCATAGTGACATAGGTTCCTCGTGCTCCCAAGTTGAATGGGGCAACCATTTACATTTTAGAAGAGAAACTCTTTATTCAAGAGCCCTAAATCTTACTGTGATAGACAGTATGCATGCTGCCTTTACTCAAACATGCTCTCCATCTCTCCAAGCCAAACTGCTAAATGAACATACTTGGAAGACATAGGCTAGAATTCAACTAATACTTTGCTCCTAAAAACACATGAAATGTAGGAGGTCCATGAAGAAATGTTCCCAGGTGCTTACTCACCTTTATAGCAATCTTTCTAGGGTGGTTATAAGATAAAAATTGTGTTTCAAGTGCTTAATATAGAAAGTAGCACTCTGTAGACTGTAGGGAGTGGTTCTGATGCCAAGGTCCTGTTCTCCAATTGGTTCTTGATCCATCAATAAAGATGCTGGTGGCCCATGAGCTGGGTGGAATAAGCAAGACTTCTGGGTCCCCACAGGCAAGCTAGCAGAAGCAGGGAAAGGAGGAGGATTTTTGCCATGCTTCAGAAGGAGAAAAGGTGACCAGCCATCTGAGATCTCAAGAGGACAGGCCATAGGCCATTTCTTCGGGCGGGACATTAGAAGCACCCAGCAATTGAGCCACAAGGCAGGTTGAAAATTATATTAATGTGAGTGTGTTTCATCCAGAGATCTGAGGGAACCTGGGTGGGGCTGGTAGCATGGTCCACTTGGAGCTTAAAGCAGGACAGAAAAAACTACATGCTACAGTAGACTTGTTAAATATTGTGCTGATGTATGTGTGTCTCGAGATCACACACAAAAAAAGAGGGAAATAGACATGTACATAAATATATATGTGCGCATTTATATAAATGTATGAATAGAAAATATGCACACACACATGGAAACACATACACACATCTTGGCAATTCTTACTTATTTTTAACTGCTAAGCCAGCCCTCAGTCATGCTTATCCTCTAAGCTGATGTTGAAATCTTCTCACCCTATCCCCTAAGCCTGTGATTGGAAGCCCAGTGGGTGGTGATGTTCTGCTGAGGGAGTTGCAGCAGTCTGAAGAAGGTTCCCTTCAGAAGGAAGCTTATTTTATTGTGGGTACAATGTTACGTGCTTATATCTGATGTTTTCTTCAGGTTTGTCCTTGTGGTGGTTTGAATGGCATGACCCCATAGTCTCGAACATTTGAAAACTTTATCACTAAAGTGGTCTGAATGAAAATGGCCTCCATAGGCTCATAGGGAGTGGCATTACTAGGAGATGTGGCCTTGCTGGAGGAGGTATGGCCTTGTTGGAGGAAGTTTGACAACGTGGGTGGGCTTTGTGGTCTCTGATGTTTAAGCGAAGCCCAGTGTCTCACTCTTTGCTTTCTGCCTGCAGATCCAGATGTAGAACTCTCAGTTCCTTCTCCAGTACCATGTCTGATGGCATGCTGCCATGCTATGATAAGGACTAAACTTATGAACCGTAAGCCAGCACTAATTAAATTATTTCCTTTATAAGAGTTGCCATAGTGGGGCTGGAGAGATGGCTCAGCAGTAAAGAGAACTGACTTTTTTTCCCCAGAGGTCCTGAGGTCAGTTTTCAGCAACCATATGGTGGCTCACAACCATCTGTAATGGGATCTGATGCCCTCTTCTGGTGTGTCTGAAGACAGCTACAGTGTACTCATACATAAAATAAATAATTCAAAGGAGGAGAAGGAGGAGGAGGGAGGAGGAGGAGGAGGAGGAGGAGGAGGAGGAGGAGGAGGAGGAGGAGGAGGAGGGAAGAGGAGAAGGAGGAGGGAAGGAGGAAGAGGAGGAAGAGGAGAAGGAGGAAGAAGGAGGAGGAGGAAGAGGAGGAGGAGGAGAAGAAGAAGAAACAAAAAGAGTCACCATGGTCGTGGTGTCTTTTCACAGCAATAAAATTCTAACAAAGACAACCTCCAATTGGTGGTATTATTGGGAAGGCTTAGAAGGTGCTGCCTTTTTGGAGGAAGTATATTACTGCAGGTGGCCCTTGAAGAGTTTAAAGACAAACCATTTCCGTGTGCTCTCTCTTTTTCCTGCTTGGGCTTGCAACTTAAGATGTGAGTCTTCAGTTTCTGCTCCATGTCTTCTGCTGGCTGCCACACTTCCCTGCTGTAATGGGCTCTTATCCCTCTGGATCCATAAATCCAAATAAACACTTTATGAGTTGCCTTGTTTATGGCATTTTATCACAGCAACAGAAAAGTAACTAATCAATCTGAGTACAAATCACCGATTTTACTTCATGCTGCCATGTGAATTTTATACCTAGACTTAAAGAGAAATGAGCTGAGTGTTTTAAACAAAGGTTAGAAATAAAGGAAACAGCAAAAATTGCAATATGTTGCAAGTGTTTCCCTGTCGGAGGACTGTAATGCAGAATTCACACATTCCCTTTTGCATTTTCTTTGCACATCCCACTTGCAGTCCTTAGCACATCCAACTAAATCAATTCCTTTCATGCCCTCTGCTGGATGTTTGAAGTCAAAATATCAACAACACAACAAAATCAGTAAAAATATTCACAGTCATGAAAACCTAGTTATAACTTCTGAGGATTTTTTTTTTCCTTCCTTGTTTTGATTTACTCTATATTTGGTTTTGGTTTTTTGAAACAAGACTTCACTGTATAGCCCAGGTTGGCCTCAAACTCATGACAATCCTCCTGCTGCAGGCCTTATGTGTGCTGGTATCACAGGTGTAAGACATCATACCTAGAATGCCTTTTAATCTATTAGTTCACTGTAGTTACAATTCATTTTTCTGTGCCTAAAATGTAAATTTCAGAGTTAGTTCTACCAGGAGTATAGACATTCTTACCTACAAGAAAGGAATGAGTGGATATAGTTTATATTGAAGGATGGTTGGGATTCTGTGACGTTAAGAGGCCTGTGTCCTGCTTCTTTCATAGCATCTGCTGGTGGCTGAAGTGCTTATTAGAAGAGTAGAGGAGTAAGGACAGTCCACGGGACACAGAACCCATCAGAGGACCAAAGACATTCCTACTGGACAATCCGGACCTCCCCACAGAGCACACTTTGAGGGTAACTAGAAAGACGTAACTCAACTCAGTTCACCTCCATGCTTCCAGGGCTTATTCTTACTCAGCAGCATTAGGTTAAATAAAAACTGTCTCCTTGAGTTCCACCCTCGAATCCTTTGAGATTTCCCTTAAGTCAAGTCATTAAAGAGTTATGGTCTGGTACACTCACTGAGGAAACTACCCGCTCCAGTCCACCTGTCCTCTCAAGCTTTAGATCCCTAAGCAGGACCACGTGTCTCTGTTGACTCTGACTTTCATGTATCACTACCAAAGGCTTAATGCAGAGCCGCAGTTCAGCAGGGACATAGAAGACTCAGGGCTTTGAGATTGTTGTTTGAGATTGGAGAAGCAATTGTTACATTCCAAGTGTGATATGTGTTAATCCATGCAATCTTCACGGCACCTCTTCTTTGTGGATAAGTAGAGGGAAACCTCCAACCACATCATAAGAGCCCACACCTAGTCAGGGGAAAGCTGGAACGTGAAGCAGAGCCGACCCACTCTGAAGGCAAACGTCTACTGATGCTCACACAACACTGCAAACTCAGGGACAGTTCAAGGTGACATGTTAACTCTGAAGGGCCTTCCAGCAGAAGAGTCCTTTAACTCGAGAAGAAGCTGGACCAGGAGGTAAGCATGGAGTCGGACAAGAAGAAATCACACCAGGAGACATACAGTCCTCTGTCTCATTTGATTTCTCTACTTCAGAGAGGGCCAGAGTTCTAAACATTGGCTTGCTTCCTTACAGAACACCAAATAGAACAAGACACCTAGAGGACTTTCTTGGCTTCTTTCTAATATCACTAAAGGGTCTTTGAGAGGAAAAAAAAAAACCCTTATATTCATGATTTACAAGTATATGCTAAACTTCCATTAATCTCTCAAGTGAGGGAAGAGATAAAACAAGACCTTCAAATAAGAGTCCACCTGGGGCCTAAGAGATGACTCAATGGGAAAGGAGATGGACATCAAGCCTGGTGACATGAGTTGAGTCTCATATCCCACACAGCAGGAGAGCAAGCTGTTCTCTGATCTCCTCCGACCACCACATGCAGGCATGGCACCCATGCTCGCTCTCTCTCTCTCTCTCTCTCTCTCTCTCTCTCTCTCTCTCACACACACACACACACACACACACACACAGACACACACACACACACACACACACATACACACACAGTGGATTCTAAAATGTAATTTTACAGAGTCAGAGCTAATCCTAGCCACTAAATGTGAAATCCCATTAAAGAGGTTACAATCATTTTGGTAGTTTTGAAACTAAGGCTCCATTGCAACAGAGTACAGTGGAAGCCAGGCAGCAGCAACAGCTCTAGACAAGCAATTCTGCAATGAATGGGCAAACAGAAACAAAAGCGGTGCTTTTCTTATAGTCAAAGAGGAGAGGACACCTGGGTGGCCCTGGGTTTATGTTCATAAACTTGTTCACACTGCTATCAGTTTTCTACATGCTAATGTTAATAGCTACAGAATTATAAAATAACCTCGCAATGACTAAGACACATATTTTTAGAGATAGACAATCCTTGGAGGCCACAGCTTGACTTAGAAAATATAATCATCTTGCTTGCTTATTCCAGCGTCTCCCACATCTCCGTAGATGGATTGAGGAGAGAAAAAACAAGTAATGTTGGTCTGTGAGCACTTCCTTCCTGTCATGGGGTTTGGGATAAAGTGTGGTGGGGTAGCAAATGGAAAGTTACTTCCAGTCTAGTCCTAGCAGGGTGTTTCATAAATGAGATATAAAAGCATATACTTTTTCATTCATTTTC
Source organism: Mastomys natalensis (assembly GCA_021653895.1). NCBI lineage: Eukaryota > Metazoa > Chordata > Mammalia > Rodentia > Muridae > Mastomys > Mastomys natalensis. Next base: position 451,786 of record JAJTUV010001350.1, read on the forward strand.
ATTGCTATTTCTTGTTAACTATATCTAGTGTGTGTGTGTGTGTGTGTGCGCGCGCATGCAGATAAGCACACATCATGATTAGATAACAGCTTGCAGAAGTTTGTTCTTAATTTCTACCACGTATGTCTTGAGGATTGAGTTCATGTCATCTGGCTTGATAGCAAGTGCCTTTACCTGCTGAGCCACCCTGCCAGCCCTCCAGTAACTATTTCTAAAGACTGACTGTATGCTAGATCTCTATGGAAGAACTTGCTGAGTTAAAAATGGTGGCTCCAGGTGCATTTCCAGGCAACCAGTCACTTGGAAACACTTAACTCCAATGGAAAGGAATTGTACAAGAGCAAAATTCCCACTCACCTATTTATTGCTTAGGTAGCTTTAGAACCAACTCCCTTGTCCAGGTTCTCCATAGCTGTACAACTTACCTGTGATTTTTTTTCCCCAACTATACTCTCCCTTGTTTTTCCATCACACACAACCCTTAAGAAAGAATATTCTTTGTCTTTCTTTTTTCATACCTAAGAACAGATTTTATTTATGTAGAGGAAACTGATCCAGTGCACAGTTAACTCAGGTTGGTGGCCTCTGCCTTTTCCAGCTCGGCAATGGCAGCCAGATTTTGAACCCAAGACATTGTCTCACAGGTGTCTGCAGTTCCCATAGTATCTGTAGTAGTTGCTCCTTGAAGCTTCTAGCAGCTCAGCCAGAACATCATTGTCTTCTGTGTTAACCTGTGTGAAGACAGTGGAGACACATCTCCTCCAGTGGACCAACTGCCTCCAGCCTGTTCTTCCTCCTGAAGACTTAGCAGAGGACCCCCATCACGTGATCACTAGCTGTTTCCCACTAAGGTTGATACAATATTGGCCCCTGCTTGAAGGCTTGGCAGTCTTTTAGTGGGAGATTCCCTTCCAGAGCTGTTTTCTTCTTCACCCAGGCCAACAGCGTCTTCTCCTCTTGCCCTATCTCTGGCCTGTGCTTGTGGATGAGCTTTGATGGCCTAAATTTATTGAAGTGGTTTACTGCAGGAGGCACTTTACTCTATAGGCAAGGACAGCCCTTTGCAGCTACAGCCAGATGTAACAGAGCTGTTCAAAGTAGCCAGTGATGTCCCATTTTGACTGGATATCTTGGCTGGTGCCAAGATTCTTGGGCCTTTTCTCATACTGATGATCTACTGTTGGCATATTTGTCTTATTATTTTAGAGAGTTCTTATACCTCTACCTCCCTTCCAACCCTTATTTCACCCTTATTTCTTTCAATCCCCAACACTAGGTAGGAGAGAAAGAAGGTTAGAGGGGAAAGGAGGTGTGGTATAGACCTCTATTGGCTATTTCCTGACAATTTGGGTCTTTGGGTTCCTTGGGACAAGTCCAATATTCATCATCAGAATATCCAGCAGTCCAGAAAACCAGCTATAGCAAATCCACCCGCAGGACGCACCAGCAGCAGTGGGGGAAGCAACAGGAAGAGCAGCAGCTGCCACAGGCCTTCCTGGGAATCTCCTGTTTATAGCCTCTCCAGAGTCCCCAAAATTAAACTATGCAGCTGGCAAAAGTCACACACACACACCCAGAGCACCTAGAGACAATTACAGTTAATGGCTGTAGACAACCCGAAACAGCCCCATATCCCAAAAAGCCAAAACTCTCACTACAATTCGCCATCTTTTTGGGCTCCTGGTCTTTCATAACAGCAGGGCTGGGGTCACCTTGCTCTGCATGGCCTTCTTTCCCTCTACTGGACAGAAAAGGGACGCTCCATTAGCCAATCTCCCTCTGCCTCACTTGGCCAGGAGATGTAGCAGGCTAACTGTAGTCGGTGTGGAGCAGTGGGGGACAAACCCTGCTGGCACCTCAGCAATCTTCGTGGCAGGAATCCTCATCACCTCCTAGAACATAGGTCATGTTAAAATATATTCGAACGCTCTAGTAAAGTGGACTGGAGATGCCTCTCAGTTGGTAGACTGCCTGCCTAGTACACACATGGCTGGGCTCAATCGGGCTCAATGTGTTTCCAAAAAACAAAAAACAAAAACCTGGGTGGTGTACACCTGTAATCCCAGACTTGGAGGAGGGAGCAGAAGAATCAGAAGTTCAAGGTCATCCTCAGCTACACAGTGAGTTCCAGGCCTGCCTGGGATCCAAGAAACAGAGTCTTCTGTAGCAGGTAAATAATAGATTCCAGCAGCCCAGAATGCCTCAGGTAAGATCGCTGATACCAAAATCACATCCGTCTCCAACAACAGAACCAGTTAAGAGCCCTCTGTTTTCAGACTCTGTGATCTTAATCCAAATAGTCTGAGACATTGTCTAGACTTTACTTAAAGTTTTCAAAGCTACAAATCAAATTAGATCTGTCCTAACAGAAACACAAATTACGGATGGAAGAGAGCCCCATCTGGCAGAGAGAACGATGGCATGACTCTACCAGAAGGTGGCGGTGTTGTGTTTCCAAACGTCTCGAAGGTTGCCTGGAACTTGAAGCTGAGAGTAAGAACTAGGTGAGTTTGTTTTTGACATTTTCTACTCTTCCCTCATAAACGCCTTTTCTAATAAAGAGTGTAGCCCGGCTCTGTTGAGCATTTCTCCCGTAATAATTCTTAAAATACAAACACTGGCAAGAATATTGTTTTTTGTTTAAAGACATCGTGAGTCAACAATTAAGCCAACCAGGCAAAATTTCCTGCTGGAAGTTCTGTACAGGAAAGCAAAGGCCCTGGAGCCTTAAGATATTTAGGGTACACACGACAAGAGCTATATTCATAAAACCAACATTCTAGATTATTAAAAACTTACTAATAACTAACAACATACGTAGAACTTACTAATGCAGTATGAGAAATAAGAGAAATTCTCTATTCTCAGCTTTCCTAGACATTAGCAGCAGTAATAACAGTCAGTGGCTGGTCTAAGTCTTTTTCTCTACTAAGCAGAGGTTCTTGTTCAGTTGACTAAGCCCAAGTCACTGGTGAGCACACATATCTAATCTCTGGCTCTGGGGAGTCACGGAGGTCCCTACCACTGTCTCTCTTTGTGGAAACCATCTTGGTGGATGCTGCAGCGGAGGCGGGGGTGGGGGTGGGGGTGGGGGTGGAGGTGGGGGTGGGGGTGGGGGCGGAGGTGGGGGTGGGGGTGGGGGCGGAGGTGGGGGTGGGGGGGGGTGGGGTGGGGTGGTGGGGTGGGGGCGGAGGGGGGGTGGGGGTGGGATAGCCTCCTATCATTTTACAGGTCAGAGGGCAGTGGTCTGTTCACACCTACGGCTTGCTCCTCTCCACCATCCTGTTTGAGATCCTTTTACTCATCCCGAGGGCACAGGGGTTGATGGCTGGTGAGCCAGAAACACATCTACAATGTAGCAGCTGACGCCACCTGTACTGCTCCACAGATGCCTGCCTTTCATCTTTAGTGGGTTTTAAAGGGCAAAGACAAGACATGCTAAGAAAACTGGCCACAGACAGAAACTACACTGTGGCTAAAATTAAAACTGCATACCAGTCATGCATTTTTAACATGAGCGTTTATGGAAATTGACTCCTAGTGTTTAGAGAGTCTTTTACTTCATTGGTTATTTATGATGCTTTGGGCATGGAAACATGAGCTACACATAAAGGCCAGTGAGGGGAAGGGACTGAACTACTAACAGCTTTGCCCTCTTGCAAATAAAAAGAAAATTTTTGCTTTTTCAAACTGCATTCCAAAAAAAAAAAAACCTTCAAAAGAATAAATTACCAGGATTCCAGTCATCTTTTTTCATAAATTTGAAAAGTGAATTGTTTAATGCCTTAAGTGGAGTAAAAGAGTTCCAAGAGGGCAGATGATATTATAAATAAAGAGCAACATAAACAATATGATGGATACACTTACAGGTGGAATTTCTTCATTTATTAATGATATTGCTACCACAGGTTAATTTATTAAACTAATAAAAGGGGCATTGTGGAAATCAGCACAGTATTTGATTTGAGAAGTAGGAAAATAACAAGGATTTGAGAACGGCAGAAATAATGCCATCCCTAAATGTGTTCGGTTCCTCAGGGCTGACACAGGCTTCTCCAACTCGACCTGACAGAGGAATCGTTATTTAAAACCTACACGGGAGATTCATTGGGGGACATTAGAAATTTGCAGTAGATACTGTCATGGGAGTATGTTGCTATGAAAAGATTCCCCCATACAACAGTGAGTGACTGTGCCCAGGCAGAGGTTGAGTCTCAGCAGAGGACCGTCATTTATTTCACTGTACATCTTCCAAATTAAGACCTCTGTCCTAAATGAGCTTTCAAGATGACTGGCATGTCCGCTGCCTTCAGAGAAGTAGAGACATGCTTGGCTCTGGGTCCAAACGATTACTCCTCACTTCACATTTAAGATCTTATCTAGGAATATTGTAAGCATACTAAAGGTACCTAGAGTACATCGGAAAGCTGGAGCCTTCTGGCAGGAACTAGTGGGACAACCCACTTGTGTTTCCGGAGGAAGTCCCATGAGTCACACATCACCATTCTGGAGTGTAAAGAAGCCATTCCATTTTCTGTTTTAACAAAGTCAAACAATGGTGTGGCCAGGGTAAGTAAAATGTAGCAACGGAGACATCAGGACCACCCCAACTGGACAGGCTTCTCTCCAGCAAGGGGACACACCTAAGGATGTTGGAAGACTCCCTGGAAGTTTGCTAATAAGAGCCAGCTTTGTTAGCCCAGACAGAAAGATTCTGGACCCTGCTAACTCCTGTCTTTCCTAGTCTGTTCTTGAAAAATCGAAGCTGAGGCCCTACAGCAAGCTGGCAGAGAGTTTGATAAGAAGAGGTGACATGGCTAATGGAATCTACAGGAGCCGTCACATCCATTGACATAGTTCTGTCACATAGACTCACTAGGCTGGCCTGACAGGCAGGGTCACTGTCAGGACAGATATTCAAATACTGCTTATATTTGCTATGTAAAGATTCTGATAATAGTTAAAGCAGCTTCTAAGAGCCGAGGCTGTAGTTTAGTAACAGAGGGCTTGCCTAACATGTGCCAGGCCTCAGTTTCATCCCAGCATTACACAAGCGTGCGTATACACACACACACACACACACACACACACACACACGCACGCACACACACGCACACATATACACATGAGATAAAACTCTTTTTGTTGCTGTTGTTTTTTGTTTTCAAGACATGGTTTTTCTATGTAGTCTTGGCTGGCCTGGAACTTGCTCTATAGACCAGGCTGGCCTTGAACTCACAGATCTGCCTGCCTTTGCCCCTAAAGCACTGGGATTAAAGGAATCTGTCACCATGGCCTGACTGAGCAAAACCCATTTTTGGAAGCGCACTGTAATCACACACTTAGACTTGGTGCTGACTGCCTTTGTCTCCACATACTAGCACAAATGGTTGGTTGTTTTCATAAAACAAAGTTACAATTGTTTCTTATGACACATGAGTGTCCATTTCAAATTATACACATTTTCATATACCTCAGTTTAAAAGGCAGGATGATTTTCTGTATATGGGACCAGCAAACCAAAGGCCAAGCTCTGCCACCTGTTTTTTTACAACCTATGAGCTATGAATGGTTTTTATACTTTTCAGGCATTAATAAAAACAACTCCAAAGAGAGATGGGGATGTACGTCAGCTGGTACAATGCTTGCTTGGCATGCATGAGTCTCTTGATTTGATCCCCAGAAGCACGTAAATTAGGCCTGCTGATTCATGCCCGTGATCACAGCACTTAGAAGGTAGAAGCGGAAGGATCAGAAGTTCAAGGTTATCCTTGCCTACATAGTGACTTCCTGGACTGCATGAAACCCTGCTTCAATCTAATAAGACTCAAAAGAAAAATAGTATTTTATGGTATTTGAAAATTTCATAAATTTATTGAAGCACAATCACATTCGTTCATCTCTACATTGTCTATAGCTTTGACTGAGGTGCTACAATGCACTTGGGTAGCTGAAATACATCACAAGCCTAAAATATTGATATTACTATTATGCTGTTGTATATGTAAATATTTGTATTTATACCTGGTCCTTTACAGAAAATGTTAGCTCACCCTTGTTCTAGATTAAAGGACAAAAGATATAGGTCAGTTAAATACAGTAGTTGTTTTATTTGCTTGCTTTTTTGTGAGATCTATTGTTTCAGCTGTTTAGGTCACACAGTTTTGCCATCCAGTCCAGGCTGACCTCAAACTTACCACCTTTTGCTCAGTGTCTCTATTATTGGCAAAAGCCGCACACAACACCCCTGTGCCTTGGCCAGTGTATAATTTGCTTTTTCTTACAAATTTTGTATCAAACCTAAACATAAGCATACCAAGTACTCTATCACTGAGCAGCATCCGCCGCTGGGGTGTGATTCCTTTCAGACATAGATTGGAGGACAGGGAAACCTTAGGAAGCCTTCTGGGAAATGTGTGTTCTATGTAATGAAACAGTCATTTATACTGATGTGAAATTCCTGGTGTCGTGATCGGACGGTGGGATGACCGGTACTCACTTAGGAGTACGTGCTGATGTATTTTAGGACAAAAGAGTTGAATACCTGCAACTTTCTTACAAATGATTTGTTCCTGCTCTTTCGACATTTCTCTAGGGCTGAAAATTTTCAAATCAAACAATGGGAGGAAATAAATACAAGCCTAAAGACAATAATGCTTTGTAAAGAAGTCCTCAGTGAGAGCATCAACGGCTGGTCGAGCAGCACCGCCGAGGGCCAGTCAGCCAGGCAGCTTGAGGTTTTCAGAGAAAACCTCCGCGGCGGTTACACTTCGGGGCTTGTTATCCATCAGCCCACATCTCTCATCTTTGTGGCTTTTTCTAAATTTTCCTTTCTGTTTTTCCTGAGCTGCTTCCAGATGGTGAGAGGTTTACCAAAGATTTGCTTGGTATCCGATCTCCGCATTTAAAGCGAATATGATAGTCAGGGTTTAGCCTGTCTTTCAAGAAATAGTTTTTAAAATACCTCTCATGTAAATATATTTTGGGAGTTTTCTTTCTTATTTTTTTCTAGTGGGGCCTTGAAATCTATCGTTAACTACCACTTTACCTTTTGAAAATTAATTGCAGGGCTGAAGCGAGGCCTTGGCTGGTAAAGTGCTTGCTGAATACCCATGAGATCTGAGCTTGATTCCATCAGCCATAGTGAAGGGAGGGTGTGGGATCCTCGCTTGGATTTAAGCTCTGAGGATATAGAGACCACAGGATCCTGGAGTTCACTGGCCAGCCAGCCTACCCTAATCAGACAGCCTCACTAATCAGAGAACCCACGTCCCAGTAAAACAAGTGTCTCAGAAGTCAAGATAAATGATTCTCATAGAACAACATCCCAAAGTGACCCTGACCTGGGCTCCACCCATTTGCATGCACACTAATCTACAGATGCCATCAGAAAAGAATTAAGTCTTTAAGATGTGCTATCTCTTTCACCAGAATAAACTCAAACACCAATGGGTCTTGTAAAGTCCCATTTTCTCTGTCTATTTCAATGTGTATTTTTCTGTTTGTGGGCAGTAGTTTTATGGTGCAGGCACAAGCTAGACTGTAAGTTGTCACCAAAGGCTGCTTATAGGTCAACAAGGGCTGTTAAAAACGCACAGCAGGCAGGACCCGGAAGAAGTCCGCTGTCAGCTCTGCAATCACTCTAGGTTATTATGAGTCTTCAGAGCCACGACTCCCTGTCAGGTTGGCTCATTGTAATATAAAATCTATGGCATCACATTAGTTCTGTCTGACTGTCAAGGAGAGATTTTGCAGGCGGTAGCTTCTCAAGGGAAAAGAAATAGCAACTGTTTTATTAATAGAGTCAACGGTCTCTTCAAAGTAAAAAAGAAAAAAAAAAAGCAGATTAGAAACAAATTATTCTTTACCCACTGGCTGTGATTTAAAACAACCCCCGAACTGAGACAGAAAGGAAGTCAGCCTAATTCGATGAAAAACTCATGAACCTGTTTCTAAAAATAAAATTGGAAGTGCTTTGGTTGTAACAAGCTTCATTCAGGAACCTGAGTTATATGAGTGTCATATATTGTTTTATGGAACTTGGAGATTAAAATGATTTTTTGGTAGACATCGTGTCGGCTTCCTATTTGAATCAGGCCAGCCCGAAGCTGAATAGAATTACAGGGAGAGAGGAGTGGTCGTTACTGGCAGTGAAAACTTCAGACGTTGCCAATAACCTTTAAAACATGCACATGTACTTCACACTCCCTTCCAATTTTTACTGGCTATGTCCACACAGACAGCAAGTTCTCTGCCAGTGGTACCTCGCAACCCTGACTCCTGAATGGCTAGAACTGCCTAATGGCAAGATCCACTCCCGAGTTTGAAGAAAAGGGAGAGTGTTAAGCGATTTGTGACCCTTGTGTTCCCAACTGCCATTGGACGCTGGCAATGATCTAGCATTAGTCTCTACCTCCAAAGATATTAAGGTCTGAGAGATGAATATTTGATGAGCTTTGTAAGACTTTGGCAAAAAGAAGCCTGAAAGTTCAACCATCAGACATTTTACATTTTATATCTTTCCGTCTTGGTAATTTTTTATTTCCCAGCCATTTTATCATTTATGCTGAATGTTAAGACGGGGCCCCATTGCCTCTGTAAAGGGGAAACTTAAAAAAAAAAAAAAAAAAGACCCAGGAAGAACAAAAGAATGTTCTAAAAGCAAAGCTCAGAAACTTGTACTGAGCTTCAAAATGGGTTCTTATACATGTGACGGTTGTGGCGGTGGGAGTGGCGGTTGAATCCGGATGCCAGGAGTAAATGAATGTGAAGTTTCAGGACACGGTACTTTTTTTTTCTTTTTTTTTTTTTTGGTTTGGTTTTTTTTTCGAGACAGGGTTTCTCTGTGTAGCCCTGGCTGTCCTGGAACTCACTCTGTAGACCAGGCTGGCCTCGAACTCAGAAATCCGCCTGCCTCTGCCTCCCAAGTGCTGGGATTAAAGGCGTGTGCCACCACCGCCAGGCTCAGGACACAGTATTTATAGAATAAAGCCAATGTCTAAATGGCTCCCCTCTATCCCACCATCTACCACCGAAAAAAATAAGACAGAAGAGAGGGCAGGAGCAAGAAAGAGCTATGAGATTTAATGGAGGCAGAGCAAGTGCTGCGGCCCCTGTGAGAAGTTCTAAACATTTCTCCCTCTTGGTCCAAAACTCTGAGAACGAGAAGACTGAAGAGAACTCAAAGGGCGATGTAAGAGGACAGGGCACCAGGGAACTTCCTGTCTGTGGGGATGAGAAGAGATGATCTTCCACAGTCCCTCATACTAGCCGGAAGTGGGCTCCACAAAAAGGGGTCCAGGCAGGGGCTTGGGAGCAGGATATACAAACGGATGTCACACCCAGATTTGAATAAGCATGAAAAGAGCTAAAGTGCCCTCGCCTAAGAGACCAACTGTCCCCACAGTGAACTTGTGAAGGGGACAGCCAGTGTCAGGGCAAGGGAGAAACCGCCACTTAGTTCCAGAAACTCAGCCATCTCCAGTTGAGTGATGGCCTGTGGTAAGCTGTTGGAGGAACAGGCGGCAAGTCACAGGCTGTACGAGCCAGCAGCAAAGTATTTGCATGCCGGAGGTTTCTCACTGATGCCGAGATTACACATAGAATCCCCATAGTCCCAACCACGCATACAGACAGAGGTGGGAGGAGAGGAGAGCAAGATAGAAAGGAGAGGCCACAAAGAGACTCAGTACTCCTAAGGAGACCGCTTACGCTACATGTAGCAGCGGGTTCTCGACCAGGAAAAATGTACCTCTTTAATATTTCCCGGTTGGCACAGCTAGGAGATGAGGGCTACTGACATCCTATGAGTAGAGGCCAAGGACATCACTCATCACAAAGAATCATCTAACCCCAAATATAAACAGTGAATAGTATTGACACTGAGAAACCCCAAAACAAATGGTTGATATATTATTAACAGCCAAACTCAGAAGAAGTGTTTTAAAAATGAAGTTAATGCCTGCATAGGGGCACACATCTGTCGTCCCAGCACTGAGTAGGTCAAGACAGGAAGACCACCAGTTCAAAGCCAGCAGGGACTACAGAACAAGACTGTCTCTGGGGGAGGGGGGAGGTGGTTTTGCATACTTGAGTGTTTGTAATAATTATAAATATGCAAATATGTAAATGATGGTTCATTGTTAACAGTATGGAGAAAATGATGAGTGGGCATAAAATGGCAGGGCAGAGCTCTGGGAAACATCATGGTACAAAACGAGGTAAAGTGTAAAACAAGCAAACAAACACCCCAAAACTGCAAAATCAAACTGTGTGGTATATCACAAACACAAATGAAGATAGAATAAGGAAGAGTCACTCAAGAAGGAGAGAACAAGGGGCTGGGGAGACAGCTTGATCTGTAAAAGGCTTGCCACACAAGCATGAAAATCTGAGTTCAAATTTCCAGTACCCACATAGAATGCCTGTGATTTCAGTGTGCAGGAGGTACAGGTAAGATCTATGGGGCTCACTGGCAAATTCCAGGTTCAGTGAGAGATGCTCTCTCAAAAAATAAGATGGAGAAAGATTGAGGAAGGCACTCCATGTTGACCTCTGGCCCCCACAAACACACACATGTACACACACACACACACACACACACACACACACACAGAGCATCAGCCAATGGTATAAAATGGGCCAAATTCACTGAATAAGAATAATAAAAAAGCTAGATCTATGAACTTCCAAATTGAACTTCCCTGGATCTGTGGTGGAGGCGGATGGGAGCCAGAGAGCGCCAGAGAAGGATCAGCTTCAACAGGAGTCGTGCCTCCCTCACTGAACATGGCGGGAAGAAGAGACACCCCACAGGAGGTTTGCAAGCTGCATTGAAAATTGCGGAGAATTTTTCTGTTTTTTTTTTTTTTCTGGAAATAAAATTTCGATGTTCCCAAGGAGGAGGCAGATTCATCCGATGAAATTGAGAGGGAGGTGAAACCAGAAAGCATGAAGAATCTGAAGTAATTATGAAAGCATAGGCCGCGTCAGTCAATGAAGACACTTAGTGGGCACTTGTGCCACATCCTGCACCTGGCTGAGGTCGGGGACCACAAAACTCTAAAGCAGCCTACAGTGTGACAGTCCCCAGCACTTCTGAGCTGATGCAGTCAGAGAATGTCAGCAACTAGATGAGCAGACACGAGGTTCTGATCTGAGCATCGGTTCTGTAAGAAGGACCTCCATCAGAGTCACAAGGAGGCAGAAGCATCCCCACATGCTGGAGGACTGCCTCCCAGAGCCTGTCTGCACACGCCTGATGTGTGTCCCCACCAGAAGTTTCAGAGGGAGCTCTGCAGGGGTGTGCAGCCTCCTTAGCAACCACTAGATGCAATCAGAAGTCAGCCAAACAAGGAGTTGGAGTGATGGGCAGTGAAAACATAGGGCAATACAGAGAGTAAAAACACTGCCATCACAGATCTGGAGCTACAGAGGTCGATACTGGAAAGGTCAGAAGTCAACTACTATGTCCTGTGTGGAAAGGGTGCTGACAGCAGGCCTCAGACAAACACAAAGCCTGTTTATGGAAGGGGTATAATTTATGTAAGGCTGTGTTGCTCTGAACAATGGTCCAGCAACACTTGCCATTTCTTTGACACTAAATACAAACATCTCCAAAGACCAATTACATAAGTAACTTAGTGCTCCCTGCCCACAGGAGTTTAAAGTACCTCCTTCACTGTCCATAGTGTGTGCAGAGTAAAGAAATGAGGCCACTTTGGGTGTTAAAAGGTGAGGCTGTGATGAGAAGGGCTGGTCTCCACCCGCAGCTGGAGCTGCCGAGAGCCATCCTCCTTTTTATCCCACACGTGTCTCTTGCCATCTAACTTATGAGACAGTGACATGAAAAACAAGACAAAGCTATGTAAGAAGTTGCACAATTCATAATTTGCCAATTTCCTGTAAACTTTTTTTTTAAGTTCTTCTTAGAGTAAAATTATGCTTCTAAGGTGGAAGAAAAACTTTATTCCCAGTTTGGATATCATTTATATGAGTAGACTCGGTTTCACCCTCTATAAAATAAGGCAGTTAAAATCTAGCAATAGGAAAGCTGTGGCTAATGGCTCTGATCTGGCCCTATGCACATTTAGACATGCATACTGTGTGTGCACTGCTGTCCGCTCCCCTACCTTATCTCTGTCTCTTCACTGTCTCTGTCTATCTCACTCTCTGTCTCTGTCTATCTCTGTCTCTCTGTCTCATTCTTTATCTCTATCTGTCTCTCTCTCTCTCTCTCTCTCTCTCTCTCTCTCTCTCTCTCACACACACACACACACACACACACACACACACACCAGTGCCTGGCTGCTAAAGGCATATTAATTGCTGCTAAAAGTCCAGATGAGCGCTAAGCTTTCTTTCAGGTCTAATGAAATATGAAATAAATTAACTACAGAAACTCAGACTCAGGCAGATGCAGGTTGGGCATAAAAGCTCTCAGTCTCAGGTACCAAAGACCTGGTCAGATAGAACAAACTTGACACCGCTGAGCCCTTTATTAAACAGCCAGATTCCCCTGGCTGCTCCGGATGGCTGATGAATTTGCTTCCTTTTGTTTGCATTTTGGTGGCTTTCAACACCCTTGCTCCTAGAACGGCCTGTGAAAAATATGAAGCCAAACTGACTTTCTTCAAGGAACACTCGTTGCTTTTGAAGCTATTACCTCATGATCAATAATCACTGTGGCTTTTCCTGAAGAACAATGTACACGACGAAAACCGGAGTTCTAATCATCCTTGTCTGAACACAGACCAGCATCTGCAGTGAGGGGGCCTGGAGCCCATTTCTGTCAGCCACTTCATTCTGACAGCACATGAGTAGCTGGCATTCCAGCCCACCCTGGGGAACCTTGTCCAGACCCCGTGGTATCGGCACACCTAGGCCTAGCATCCATTTCCTTTGACAGAAAGTGTATGGCCTTCTCTCTGACTGAAGTCTATCTTATCTTACACTTCTGTTGAGCCTTTCTTTCATGAAACTATTTTCGACTTTGGTGTGGTGAAGACAGATCAATCATCCAGCTTGCTCAAAGAGAAAAGGCTGTCACGTCTGCTTGGTGGCCGTGGGATGGACCAGACATTCTCTAAAGATTTCCCCTAGCTCTGTTGTTTTTGCCTTCAGAGTTTGATTTGTTAAAGGACTGTGCCTCGCAATATCCCATAAATAAAAATTATTACTTAAAAAGAAGTACAATTGGTCTACAAACATATTAATCAATCCTCCTCCCACAGAAACAAGGAATCATTGAGTATCTATGCAGGGAGACACCAATTCTGGAGATCAAAGAAGATGTCAAGGTAACAGGGCTGGAACAGTGACGCCCTTTGAGAATCACGCTCAGGTGATGAACTAAGCTCCGGAAGCCCCAGGCCCGGGTTACTTGAAATAATTAATGACTGAGAGCTATCTACAAGAAATCTGCTTGGCAACAGAGTAAGGAAGAACTCTTGACTTAAAAAGTACTTAGCGTTCGCTGTGAAACTGAAAAGGTTTGTTGAAAGCTACAAATGAAAATATAAGAATCTCTGACCACAATACCCATGCTGAAGTGCCCATGCGCTGTCACTAGAAAGGCAGGGTACATTTATACAATCAGAATGATGGCTGCTCTCTAGCTCATTTCATTTATTTAGAAATTAGGTTTCTTTTCCTCTATGAAGTACATTTGGTTGGGCAGTGTGTTAGCTAAAAGCTCAACATTCCAGCCTTGCACTCCACTAACCAATCACCTGTACAGCAGACAGAGCGGCTAACCTGTTGGCAATGTCAAGAGACTGAGGTGAGGGCCTGGAGGAATGACTGGGCAGTTAGGACCACTTGCCGCTCTGACAGACGACCTGATTTGGGTTCCCAGCACCCACATGGTGGTACAAACATGGCTGCCACCTCCAGTGCCAGGGTATCCAAAGCCCTCTTCTCGGTTTGGCACTTTACTCACATGTTACACCTACATACAGAAAGACACAATGCTTATACACATAAAAATAAAATAAAGATCAAAACGAAAAGGGACAAAAAGGAAAGAGAGGGAAAGAGGAGGAGAAAAAGAAGAGAGCAAGGAAGGAAAGAAGAGAGGAAGGGGAAAGAAAGGGAAGAACTTCAAACTTCGTTGAACAGATGTGTTATGGAAACAGTCTGGGCGGGAGAAGGGGTGGGAAGAAGGGTGGGGGGAGGCTCACATCCCCCAGCTCAGGAAGGCTGAACTCGGACATCAGAGAGAAGTAGTGCTTCGCACCACATCACACACATCAGCACAGAGCCAGGGCTGGAGCCTTCCCACAGTCCCATGCTGTTTTGCTAGAGAAAGCTACTTGCTGGCTGTGGCTTTAAAAGAAACCCTGGCTGGCATATCTATTGTGTGGCCCACGGGCTGCATGCACCCCAGGATAGCTACAAACGCAGACCAAAACAAAATAGTAAACATCAAGCATTCTGAAGCTTTTGTCTTTAACTCGATGGCAGGATTCTCAAGCATGAACTCTGTAGACAACAAACAGTATTGTGTCAAAATGTAACTTTAGATCCACCTGCCAGATGGCTAAGATGCTTTCACAAAGCAAAGCTTACAGAGGTTCCCTTTCCCGCCTGTATCCACAAAGATGGCAAGATCAGTAAGTTAATAAACTAGATACACTAGAATGCTACTTTACACTTCTGGTGTTCTGGCAGAGGAGACAGTAGAAGAATCAAGTCTAACATACATGTTCATATTACAATAGAGAGTGTGGATAGTCAAGGGGGTGGGGGACGATGACTAACTGTAGTTGAGCTTGTGTCATCTAGTCTGCAGCCTGAGTGACACCACTGACAGAAGGACTCTGAGGGAGATAGAAAAGTCAAGGGCAGAGCACATAATAAATGTGGTTTGGTACCTGCAGTCCATTACTTTGAAGGAAGTGTAGAGAAAGAGAATTATGGGTGTAATTACCATATTGAGGTTATAGTAAACGGAGAAGGTTTGTAGTGTAGAGAGAAAAGGATCACGGAGCCCAGTGAGACACCAGCAGGTAAGGCTTGGGTAGAAAAGGAACAGCCAATAAAAGCAGACCTCTGAGAGTGATGGGAGGGGCTTGGAGAGAGCCTAACCCAGGACCGAATTTCAAGCAGGAAAATATACAGGGAAGCCAAGCAGGGGAGGATCTAATCTAGCTCTCAGGCTTAGCCATTACAAAGCTATTAGCAAGTATACCAAGCAATGGAAGTCAAGATCGTTTTAGGATCAATGTCACTTTGGAGTGTATATGGTGGCTCTCGTGTTATTCAGCCCTCTGGGATCAAGAATAAGTAGCTTTCATAATGGAATAGGTTGTCAGCGTCTAATTGTGACTATTAAAAGATGTATGCAGGCAGAAAAGTGGCTCAGTTAGTGTAGTGTTTGTGAGCGTGCACCGAGCCTGGGGTTTGATTCCCTAGCATGGCATAAGCCAGACAAGGTGGCACTGGACGTATTATCTCTTCACCCTGGCGGTGCAGGCTAGGGAATCAGACGGTGAACCTAAGCATATAGCAAGTTCCACCCCTGCATGGACTAGGGACTATATTTTGAAACAAAACAAAGAAAAGACATATGCTAAAAGACAAATGGTTTTTGTACTTAAAAATCCTGAGCTACACAGTTACCTGGATTCAAAATAGTTGGTATTGCTTCATCTCTGTGGTTATTTCAACTCAAAATCATAAAATAAAAGGCTTGCAGATAATAAGTGACTAACGG